>CM053590.1:22341436-22361605 GCA_028646515.1 Pseudochirops corinnae | reverse complement strand
TGGTCTTTAGTCTCCTTCTTTATTCTTCTCCCAACTCTGTTTCTGATTTTCTGAACTTTACCACCATGATGCAGAAGCTTTCTCACTCTGGAGCATTCCTCTGGCCCTGAAGCCCCCTTTTTCCACTGGTGAGTTTCTCCTAGAGTCTCCATTTTGAGGAGGGACCCAAATTGGCCATTCTTAATTCCTTTCCCAGTCATTCACTCTGTAGCTCATAGATTGGACATATAGGTCCCTGCCCAAGCTCCACTTAATGGCTGTATTTTGGTCCCTCCTGGCTTAGAGTGAACATCTATGGTAACTTTTTTCTCTTTAGAACAGCAACCCTGAGGGTCTTCCTTTTGATTTTTTTTCTTATTAAAAGGGCCATCCCTTGACTCGCTTCTTAAAGAGGACTATTCACTCTCAGTAAGCACTTGAAAAGGCCCTAGCCTAAAAGGGCAGTGTCTCCCATTGAATCCTGAGTCATCACCAGGCATCCAGATCAGAATATCTGGCCACTGGACCCAGATGGCTCTGGAAGAGAAAGTAAGACTGCTAACCTCACATAGCCCTACCTCACTTGAATCAAAGTCAACTGTAAGTCATGTCATCATTTCCCTGATGCCATGGTCCTCTTCGAAAATGATGGACAAGCACAACAAAAACAACGACAACCCAGTCCTGCTATTCACTCTCTCAACTTTACCACTGTATGGGATGAGTGAAAACTTCTCAATTTGGGGTTATTAACTTTCCCTTCCTACCTCCTTCTTCATTGCTTCTGTCAATCACTTTTATCTTCCTTTGTCTGTTTTCCTGCCTTGGTGGGACCCTCCCCCACTGTTTTCTTGCTGTCCCAGTTGGGGAAGAATTTGGTGAATATGCCTCTCCACCAATGAGAGAGGAAACAATTGGGGAGGGGTCTTCACTAAGTTAAGTTATAAATTCCTGTACTATCTTTTGTAACTCACATCTTCTCCATGATGAGTCATGAGGAAGACCACCCTCTTCTCCCAGAGAAGAGAATAAACTCCTGTTCTTATCCTAAGAGATCTCTGTGTTTATTTTTTCACTAAATTAAGAATGAAGGATATTTTTCATCCCAAACACTACCATGCCCCTATGTGGGTACCTTACCCCACCTGCCCAGTTTTTCAGCTGCTTTTTTTGTGTTGTTTTACCCCATTTGAATGCAAACATCTTGAGAGCAACAACTCTGTTTTTGCTTGTATTTCACTCATCAGCACTTAGCACAGTGCCTGGGACATTGTAAGTACTAGATAAAAGCTAGTGGCCTGCCTCCCTCTGTAAAATGAGAGGATTAGGCTAGCCCATTGGGAAACATCTTCCAGTTCTAATTTTCTATGAGTTGATGAAGCTTACCATCCCTTGCTCAGTTACTCTGAAAGTGATTTTCTTCCTTCCTGACACTGATGTCACCAGCTCTAAACTCCAGAGCTCTGGTTGAGAGCATTAATGTCTACACATCTTCCGGTGCCCTTCCCCACATCATATCTCCTGGTCTACAGTGGACAGAGACCTGTAGGGAAAGTGTTGGGCCATGGAGCTCATAAGAATACAAACTGAGAAAACAGGAAGTTTTTTTGAGCCCTTCAGGTCTGTGTCAGCTTTTCCTTGAGTTAGATATCACTTTCAACTTATGAAAAATTCATGGTATTTCTTTATTGAATGCTACTTGTAATTGCCTGGATATCTTCCTGTATCCTTCTTGGAGATATCAATCTTATACAATTACAAAGATCAATATCTCTGAAAGCCTGGGGACTTAAAATAAAATGTCAGTCTATAGCTCACAATTAAGTATACACCCACACAAACAGAACACCACCATCAAATAAGATAGATTAAATTTTCTCTTTCGGGTATATTGGAAATGTTTCAGAGATGAGTTATTGCTGATTTTCTCAGGAAGGAACATATATTCTCAAAGGTAAAGTCCCCATCAGGAGGGGATGTTCTTTGTAATAAAGACAAACAATACAAGTCTCCCTGAGCTAGTCACACCAATCATTGGGCAATGATCTTTCCATTAGATTTGTCACATGGTTGGTTGAATAGAAGCAGGATTTGTTAGCCATTTAGTTTCCAGATCATTGCTGGGTTGGCTTGCCACAAAACTAGGAGGAATGTGGTTATATTTAAGAAGTGGAGAGGACATGAAAAGGCAGGCTGGAGAAACTTGGAACAGCAATTGTTGAATGTATACCCTGAACTCTGGATAATTTAAGTGCCTTGGGAAGTTCAATCCTATTCAAAATATCTATCATGTGCAAGGCATCATGGTAGAAATGGGGGTTACACAGACCAAAAAGAAATCAATCTTGCCTTCACAGAGCTTTTATTCTACTATGGGGGGAATGACATGTACCCAAATAAGTTTATACAAGGTAAGTTGAGGAAGGAGAGGAGCTTAACATTTGGGTGGATCAAGGAAGGCTGAATAGAAAAGGTCCCTTATCTGAAGGAAGATGAGGATTTTGAGAAATGGACATTTCAGGTATTGATAGAAGCTTGTGCAAAATGTAGGAAGAAGTAGCAATGTAACACTAGTCACATGTTTGGTTGTCGGGCCATACTCACTATATAAGGTAGGTATGGAGTGTTTGGGATATCCCTTTATGTGGATCCCATAATGTCAACCCTCAGACATAGTATAGTATACTTACTTTCTGCACTGGCTTTGTCACTCCAATCTATGCTCATATACTGGAACTGGGGAAGATGAGGCAAGTCTGGGGTACAGATTTCAAATAATTGCATTCATAGGAAAAAAGTAGGCAAGGCAAATATGAAACAATAGCTTGCGTTAAAAAGGAATTTTAGTGGTCCACAAGCCACTAAATATGGGTCATCAGTATTGGTTGTCCAGTTCCATAAGAATGATCAGTGTGTATAAGATGGTGAACAAAAAAGGTAACCTACTGTGATTTATGATACGTTAGGAGAAGGATGGTGTACATCAAGGGTGTTAACCTCAAATAGAAGTGATCCTTGTGGGTAGCATATTGACTTAGGAAATTACAAATTAACATTATCTACATTGTATTGCATTTTAATTTATTATGTTAAATATTTATGAATTATATTTTAATCTAGTTTGTGCTGTATTGAGAAGTTGTACAGGTCACAAGTTTGATACTTGTGGCATACAGCAGTAGGGGAGTTATAACTTTACTGTACACTGAGTCACACTATATCAGTGGTACTGTGTTCAGTTATATTGGAATAATATACCTAGGAGTCTCAGATCTCAACTTAGAAATGGCAATTTGCTTTCACCGACTTTCGCCTATATTTACAATGTCTCAGTATACAGAAGTCTAACTTTTTATCAAGAAGGATCAAGTTTACACAGTTGATTTTCTGTCACAGATCTAGGTCAGTTATAATTCACCTAACCCTTCAAATTGGAACAGGTAATTGAGAATCCTCAAAGGATACATAATGGGAGAGAAGGAGGAGCAGCAGTTTCTTCTATTAAATCACAGCAAGAATCAATGTGAACTCAAATTTAGTGGGGCCAATGCTTTAAAACTTCCACTGAAGCCCCTCTCTGATACCTCATCATAACATAGAGGTGATGGACAGTTTTCTTCTTTTATTCTCATCTATGAATACTTAGTAGTTTAGATAATGTTGGTTTTATGTCAAGCTTTCTGCAGAATTATTTTCTCATTCACTACTTTTTGCTGTTTTATGAGGTGCTAGTAATTATAATTTTCTACTGTCCTCTTTTGTAAAGTTTTATGAATAAATCTATACTTTAGGCTAGTGTTGTCCTTCATGGCTGTGTTTTCCACTTGAAAGAAGTCAAGTATTCGCTGAGATACATGCTTGTATTGATTTCCTCATTGCGGAGTTACTTTATCTAGGTTAAATTTCTGTAAGAAATAGTAATAATCAGACTTAAGGTCTTTACTTATATCCATTTCCCATTTTCATCAATAGCTTGTTTTCAAAGGTCAGGCTGGAGCTATTATAATTGCACATTGTGTTCTCTTTTCATATGCTTCCAATTTGACTCTAACCTCTGATATATCTAGTTGGTAGTCTTACTATACAGATAGCTAAATCAGAAATTACTCTGACATCAATAACCAATCACTTTTTCCTTGTTAGGACAGAGCCAATTTTATTTTTCATGTGATGCTTGAGGTTGCCATTTATAGAACCCTCTTATTCCTTTCTTGAAGAAAGTATTCATAGTATCTAACTATGGGTCTTCTGTGTACTTATCAATATTTTTCCAACATATTTTCTGTCATAATCTTGTTTCTGTATTTGTGTTGAAGTTACCAAGTATCAAATCTATGTTGAAGTCTTCTCTCTCACCTTTCTGAATCACAGAAATGGAAGGAATTCCAGAAAGTCGTATAATGAAACTGAGTCTCAGAGAGGTTAAATGATTTTCACGAAGCAACACAGATAGTAGACACTGGAATTTGAATCCAATCATTCTTTCAGTTGTATCATGTTGGCTCCAATGACTCCAGTGATTTAAGATATATGCACTTGGTACCATTTTTTAATGGTTTTATGTATTTTTATTTGAGTTTTTGTTACTAAGTTTATAAAACCTAAAAAAAAAACCAGTCTTATGTAATTTTTGTCCCTTACATTCTTTTTTTAATTTTTAAAATTTAAATTTATTTATTTTCTTTTTGTTTACAACATTCAGTTCCACAGTCCCTTGAGTTTCAAATTTTCTCCCTCTCATTGTCCTCCTTCCTCTCCCCATGGTGGCATGTAACCAAATACAGGTTCTACAAATACCTTCACATTGAACATTAGTCATGTGGTAAAGAAAGATCATACATCACATGTATGATGACTAACATGTTACCACTTTTACTGACTTTTTTGTGTCACTCATCTAACACATGCCCCCATCCTAGATACATATACTCCATTGATCTTATGAGGATTTGCATGCTATTAAATGCCATTGACAGGAATTCAAAGGAAATACATTTCATCCTTTCCTCTGCCCACGAGCTACCTTCCTTCAAGCATAAACATTTTTTTCTTTATATCTGTCATTGCCCATTAACATGCTTTTAAGTGTGGAAAACCTTCATGACTGCAGGTTCTTGAATTTATTTCTTCCTCTTCTTTTTAAAAATTTCTCTTGTACTATCATTTCATCACCCCATCTTCCCTTTTGCCTTGTCTGTTCTGACTCAAGTGGAGCTTCTCCAGCATTAGCTTCTCCCTGTATCTCCCTGATTTCAAGCTTCCTTGTGAGAATGCAGTTTTTGGCCAGTATAGAATTGATCATTATTACATCTGATCCTTTCTTAGAACCTTCCCTCCTCCATAGTTCCAATCTTGACCCAAGACACAGCAAAGTCATCTCACTGAAGGGCTGGCAAGAAATTCAGTAGTTTTGGAGAGGGAACATAGAGGTTGGACAGCAACATGCTGAGCATTTGTATGCCAATTCCCAGAAATTATTTAATAAACAATCTTATAGAAGGCTAACAATTTCCAAAGAAAAACCAGTTATGAGAAACAAAGGAAATGGAAATTGTGATCTTCAAAGCCTTCTGAGAGAGTTAAAAGGACATTCCTGTAGTTATACAGCTAAGTGTCTTCGGAAGGATTTGAACCATCTTCCTGACTCCAAGTCAAACACACTATACCCAGAACCATCTAGATACCTACCATTTAATTAGTCGCCAATTTTTGTTGGTTCTACCTTGACATCTTTCATGTCAGTCCACTTCTCTCCACTTATATAGCCATTGCTCCTGTTCAGGCCATCATCACCATTGACCTGAACTGTTGTAAAAATCTCTTAATTAATCTCCCTAATTCAAGCCGCTACCTTCTAATCCAGCTTCCACACAACTGCTAAAGTGATATTCCTTAAGGCACGTGTCTAGCTAGGTCTTCCCCTGCTCAGGAAGCTCTAATGGCCCCCTATTCCTTCCATGATGAAATGGAGATTCTTCTGTTTGGCTTTTTAAATTTTTTCCTACCTGACTCAATTCTCCTTTTCCAGATTTATTAGTCTGTCAGGTAGTCAATAAACATTTATTAAGTGTTTTCTATGTGCCGGACACTGTACTAAGTACTAGGATATAAAGAAATGCAAAGACATGAACCCAGCCCAATATAGACAGCTATGTACATTATTATACATTACTAGCCTCCACATTGTCTATGTTCTGGTCAAACTGACCTGCTAGCTGTTCTCTTGCTTCCTGCTCAGTTTCTGTCTCTGTGTCTTTGCCCCGGCTGTCTCTGGATCATGGGATGGATACCTCCACCTCTTAGAATCCCTAGCTTCCTTTAATGCTCAACTCAAAGACCCTTACCTTCTAAAGAACTCTCCTGGGTCCCCTCCCTCACCTTTTAATACCTCCCTCTCCCTACCTCTCAATAGTTCCCCTTCCCCCAAATTCTTTTTATTTTGCATATTTGTCTCTACATATTTGTTTCTTCAATGTTTCTTTCCAGTAGATGCATGCTTCTTGGAGGCAGGGCTTGTTTCACTTTTGTCACTGTATCATGAGTGCCTAATAGTACACGGCATGGGCATGTAGTAGTGCTTAATGAATACTTGTTAATTTACTGCTTGATAGATGACAAACTTTTAAGCATTTGAAGACAGAGATCTGGATTCCTTTAAAGGTCCTTTTCTTAAGGCTAAGTAAACCTGGTTCCTTTGATTGATCCTTATCTACTTTGCTTTTGATTCCCTTTATCATTTTGGTCTTTTTCATCTGTATACTCTCCAGCTCATCAATTTTCTTTCTAAAATGTTGTGCTTAAATTTGATTCAATTTTTTAAAGTTTAATTTTATTTGTTTATTTTTGTTACATTTTAAATTCTGAATTGCCTCCCTCCTTTCCTGTCTCCTCACCCCATAGTAGAGAATGTTACCATTTGACAGATTTATAAATATATGTAAGACCATACTATGTGTACTTCTATTTATCATTTCTTTCTCTGAAAGTGGATAGCATCTTCCTTTATAGATTCTTTATAGTTGATTTGAATATTTATAATAGAATTACTTGTTTGTTCACAATAATTCTTTGAATGACATTGTTGTTACTGTATGCAACATTCTCTTGGTTTTGCTCATTTTACCTTTCAATATTTATGTGTCTTTCCATTTTTAAAAAAAATCAACCAGCTCATTATTTCTTACTGCACAGTAGTAATCCATCACAGTCATATGCCACAACTTGGTCAGCCATTCCCCAATTAATTGGCATCCCCTCAATTTCCAATTCTTTGCCACCACAGAGAAAGCTGCTATGCATATTTCAGGACATATAGGTTCTTTTCTTTTTTTCAGAATAAGACACAGTATGCCAGATTTCACCTGGCCAGAGCAGAGAATAGTGAGCCTACTGTCTTCCTTGCTCTGGACACTAGGGTGCTCTCAATGAACTCTAAGGTCTCATTAACTTTGCTGCCTGCCAGATCACTGTGTTATAGTGAGCTTGAAATCCACCAAGAAACCTAAGTCTTATTGATATGAACTTCTTTTCAGCCTGTATTTATGCATTTGATTTATTGGAACTCATGTATGGCATTCTCCTTTGAATCCCAACTTATATCCATCCATCTGTCTGAGAGGCAGTGTGGTGTAGTAGATAGAGAACCAGCCTGGGAGTGGGGAATACTTGGGATTACTTCTTGCCTCTGTTGTTGTTCTATCATTTCAGTCCTGTCTGACTCTCTGTGACTATATTTGGGGTTTTCATAGAGAGGATACTATAGTGGTTTGCCATTTCCTTTTCCAGCTCATTTTTAGAGATGAGGAAACTGAGGCAAATAGGGTTAAGTGACTTGCCCAGGGTCACATAGCTAGTACATGCCTGAGGCCAGATTTGAACTCAGGAAGATGAATCTTCTTGACTCCAGTCTTGGTGCTCTATGCTCTATCCAAAGTACCACCTACCTGCCCAATTAACATTATCTAGGTTTTATTGTGCTTTTATTTATTTTCTTAAATATTTCTCAATTACATTTTAATTTGGGGCAGGCCATGCTTGGGAGTGTTGTGGGCAGCAGGTCCCATGTTTGACACCACTAAGATTATAAATTGCAAAGAAGGTACTGAATTATACCATTTGAATTATTCAATTTTTGATAAGCTGAGTTACACAGTTTTTAAAGGAAGAGCTACTATGTTGCTTTTTAGTATCACACTTCAATATTGCTTTCAACTAGGGAGAGAGAAAAGAGAGATTTCCCTAAAGATTCTATTAAACTGATTTTAGCTTCTTCTCTATTGCCTTTTGCAATTTTTCCATGTAGATACAAGTCATCTGAGTAATTGACTCTTAACAAGTTGTCATTGCCTTTAAACACAGTGGCTCAACAGAAGGCGTTTTTAAAAAACACAGTGTTTTTTCCAGGCTTTAGAGGAAGGGAAAAATGTAGGACTTTTGTTCTAATGTGGGTCCCCAGAAATAGTTGTGGACGTACAAAAATTTAAGTAATAGAAAAAAGGGAAGAGAAAAGAGGAATACTTTCAGCTAAAGTTCTTCTATCTCAAAGTGCCATCTCTTTCAGGACTATTTCAGGCATAAAATATAAATTCCTCTTGTCTGACATTCAAAGTTTTTCAGTACCCAGCCCCTTCTTATCTGTCTAGATTTTACTGCTTAGATTTTATTTTATTTTAGAATCTGCTTAGATTTTACTTCTCTTCTTTCACTGGATTATCCAGTCAAATTGGCCCACTTTCTGTTCCTCCCACATGATGCTCTATATCCCACCTCCTTGCCTTTGCACTGCCTGTCCCCCAGGTTTGCAGTGTTCTGTGTCCTTCCCACTAATTTTTCATTTCACTGGTTTTCTTTAAAATTGAGCTTAAGCTCTGCCTTCTATAACAAGACACGTTGCCTGGCTCTCCCACTTGCTAAAGCTTGCTCCTTTACAGGTACCTTCAGGTATGTTCTGGTAAGTGTTTAACAACAAGAGCTAAAAAAGTTTAATAGGAATCATTAACATTTTCTCCATCACTTCCCAAAGTCTTTTTTTTTCTTTTGGTCAATTAGTCATGTCCGACTTTTCATGACCCCATCTGAGTTTTTTTTTGGGGGGGGCAAAGATATGGGAATGGTTTTCCATTTCCCTCTCCAACTCATTTTACATATGAGAAAACTGAGGAAAACAGGATTAAATGACTTGCCTAGGGTCACGCAGCTAGCAAATTTTTATGTCTAGAAGTCAATAAAATAATAAACCAAATCCTGATTCATAGTTTGCTGATTTCCCCAATATAAATGTCCACACTGAAAGTTTAGCAATCGGCTCTCTCAGTGGTTCTGCTGAATCCTGAATGCTCCTGGACTTTGTGTCTACTTTGTATATATAAGCAGATGAAGTCTTTCTCATTAGGGGAGAAACTGTTTTCAACTTGCCTTAGAGTTTTTAATAGGGTTTAATAAATATTTATTATTTTTGTTACCTAAATGGAGCAATGTCCCCAAATGCCTAGGGTGGTTATAGTCTTGGAAGCATTGGCATATCTTTTTGGCCTGTTTTCATTTGAAGATCAGTTAAAGTGCTTCTCTCAATTCTTAATCTATGCAATAGTGTTAGGTTTTGCTGAAAATCAGTTAGATAACTAAGAAAACTGATTCCTGTTTCTATTTACTTTGAACCTGCTTGAATCTTGCTGAGATGATCCCAGAGTCTCCTGAAGGGAGATCGATTTCCCTTTGAAGATCTTAGTTAAAGAAATTCTAGTGTCTATTGCTCTAACTGGATGTAGTATTCCCTAAAATAGACTTAATGGAATTTACACATCAATCATTTTGCATTTGTTCCCCAAACTTCTCCATGGAACAAAGACCTGTAGTCTTAAAAGCAATATTCTACTGCTGTTGTTATATGACTGTAAGTCAGGGAACACTACAGTTTTTGATGAACATATGTGTGTGTGTGTGTGTGTGTGTGTGTGTGTGTGTATCCCTATGAGCACAATGGAGAGGAACATGGTAGGGGAGAGCAACCTTTAATACATAACAAATCAGGAATTACAAAGAGCCAGAATAAAGGTTACTATCAAAGAAACGCATGATTGAAAAGGAAGCTGACCTGGTCACATGTTGAATGCTAGGGAAAACCTATAGACAAGCTTCATGTTCTACTTGCCTCCTTGAAATGTTAACAGAGAGTGAGGAAAGTCCCTGGCATGTTGGTAGATATGTAGTGGTCAATTTATAGTAAGTAGGCAAGGATGGAGGGGATGCAACCTGAATCACTTGAAGGATTAGCCACACTGATTATAAATCCATTTAAATATTTGAGTGTGATATGATATTTAAATCTTCAAATTCTTGTTGCCAGGATTGACTGGCTTTTTTTTTTAGTTATTTATTTTTAGTTTTCAACATTTCTGTAAGTTTTAAATTTTCTCCCCTTCCTTCTCCTCCCTCCTCCCCAAGATGGAATGCAATCTGCTATAGGCTCTACATATACATTCCTATTAAACATAGTTCCACATTAGTCATGTTGTATAGAAGAATTAGAATGAATGGGAAGAGCTATGAGAAACAAAACAAACCGAACAAAAAAAAAAGAAAATGTATCCTTCAACATGCATTCAGACTCTATAGTTTTTTCTCTCAGTGTGGATGGCATTTCCCATCAAGAGTCCTTTAGAATTGTTTTAAGACCTTGCATTGCTGAGAAGGGCTATGTCTATCAAAGTCAGTCATTATGCACTGTGGCTGTTATTGTATACAATACTCTCCTGGTTCTGCTCCCTTCATTCAACATCAGTTCATAAAAGCCTTTCCATGTTTTTCTGAAGTCTGCCTATTCATCATTTCTTATAGCACAATAGTATTCCATTACATTCATATACCACAACTTGTTCAGCCATTCCCCAATTGATGGGCATCCCCTCAATTTCCAGTTCTTTTCCACCACAAAAAGAGCTGATGTGAATATTTTTGTACATGTGGGTCCTTTTCCCATTTTTATTATCTCTCTGGGATACAGCCCTAGAAGTGGCATTGCTGGGTCAATGGGTATGCACATTTTTATAGCCCTTTGGGCATAGTTCCAAATTGCTCCCCATAATGATTATATCAGCTCGCACTTCCACCAACAATGAATTATTGCTCCAACTTTCCCACATCTTCTCCAACATTTATCATTTTCCTATTTTGTTATGTTAGCCAATCTGATAGGTGTGATATGATACCTCAGAGTTATTTTGATTTGCATCTCTTTAATCAATAGTGATTTAGAGCATTTTTTCACATGACTATTGATAGTTTTAATTTTTTCCTCTGAAAACTGCCTCTTCATATCCTTTGACCATTTATTAATTGTGGAATGACTTGTATTTGTAAATTTGACTCAGTTTGGAGTTGGTAGGTGGCGCAGCTAATAGAACTCTGACCCTGGAATCAGGAGGATCTGAGTTCAAATTTGGCTTCAGACATTTAACACTTACTAGCCATATGACTTGGCTAAGTAACTTGGCCAAGTAACTTAACCCCAGTTGCTCTGCCTTCCCCCTCCAAAAAGCAAAAAAAACCCCAAAACCCCAAAAACTCAATTCTCCATACATTTTGGAAATGAGGCCTTTATTGGAGACACTACTTATAAAAAATTATTCCTCAGTTTCTACTTCCCTCTTAATCTTGGTTGCATTGGCTTTGTGCAAAAACTTTTCAATTTAATGTAATCAAAATTATCCATTTTGCATTTCATAATGTTCTCTATATCTTGTTTGGTCATAAATTCCTCCATTCTCCACAGTCTGACAGATAAACTATATCTTTGACCCCTAATTTATCCATACTATCAGCCTTCATATCTAAATCATGTGCCCATTTGGACTTTATTTTGATATACAGTGTCAGATGTACACACTTTCTTTTCTTAAGAAGTTTAGTATCAGCTTATAGTCTTCATCTTCATCCAAATCATTGCTTTCATAGACCAGGACTTTGATAAACATACCGATATCCTCCCAAACACTCTGACCTACCAGGCTCCTTAATTTCCATGACCTACAATATCACTCCATCTTGGCCATCCACAGAGACAGTCACCTGATAGTTCTTACCCTGGCCTATAACTGTAAAATCATTTTCATGATTTTAAACTCTGAAGTTTTTTTCTCTGGTTATAATTATATCTTTCCATTTTTTTCTTTTGTCTTGCTCCTCTTAAACCTATTCTATCTCATTATAAACTCTAAGCACTTCATTCATTAGTGTTTTTCTAGTCCTTCACCTACTTTTGACTTTGTTTACCTCCCTTAACAATTATAATGCTATTGTTAATGAGGACAGCTATGAGAAAGAGAGAGATAGAAAGAGAGAGAGAGAGAGAGAGAGAGAGAGAGAGAGAGAGAGAGAGAGAGAGAGAGAGAATATTACAGAGCATAGCCATCTATTCATAGAGACTAAAGTAAAGGAAGAGAAGTTGGGTGGGCTTGGCCCTTCCACTCTTCATGCTCGTTCCTGTATCACCCTCCACTTACTCCTATACTCAATTGAAGGAAAACATACCGAGGTATTGACTGGGTATTTCACACCTTTATGTTATTTACTCTGAGCTGGATCCTCACTGCTGGAAGGCAGTGCTTTTATTCATCTTTGATTTCCTCTTTATCCCATTATCCTCATCAGTTGCCTTAATCTCTACTTTTTCTTCTCAAATCCAGAGTTCCACTCTTACTCTTCTCTTCAGATAATCTTGTCTTCTACTTTATGGGGAAAATCACATTGCCAAGAACTCCCTTCTCTCTCATTCTGTACCTCAAAACCCCTAAAAAATGTCACTCATTTTCTTTTCCTTTTCTTTAGTCTCTGGGGATTATTGGTGGACCTTCTTGCCAAGGCTAAATCCTCTATTTGTGCCTCATTATATTCTCCCTCCCTTCCTCACTCTCTGTCTGTCTCCTCCCTCTCCCACCCCCAATCTTTTCATCTCTCCTGGCTCTTTCTCAGCCTATGAAAATGCTCAGGCCTAATTCACCCTTAAAAGAAATGTTCACTAAAAATAATAAAGCCCGATAAAATCAATCTTGGTGGGGCTGTGTGGAAATAGGCCCTCAAGAACATTGTTGCTGGAAATACAAACATTTTGTAGAACAATATAAAATATATTTATAACATACAGAAGTATGGAGAAAGATGAAGAATGAAACATGAGACAATTTAGAGCAAAATCAATGGAACTGGAACCTTGTACATATTGACTACAACTGTACAAATAGAGGCAGAATAATGGCTCAAACTCTGATTTTCTGGACTTTTCCACCATGCCTCTGTTGCCTTCTCACCCTGGAACATCTCTCAGAACTTAGGGGCTTCTCTCCCTGGAACATCCCTTTGCCATGCTTGTCCCTTCTCCCATTAGTGAGTTCCTTCCAGAAACTTTCATTTTATGGGCAGACCCAAGCCAGCCATGGTTCATTCTGCTTGCTGTGCTTCTGATTCTCCTGATTTGATCCCTATGCCCAAGTATGGCTATCTCTCTCCATCCCCCTCAGTCTGTATATTTATTTGATTGTGTTTTTTTGTTGTTGACAGCTATTGTTTACAATCCAAAAATTAAAAAAACTCACAATACTGTCACTCTGTCATCCTCTCAAACTACCATCTTGTATCTTTCATATATCTCAGGGCCAACCCCTTAGAAAGGATTGCCTACACTTCCTTACCACCTAGTCACATCTCAACATCTTCTAATCTGGCTTCTGACCCCACCACTCTTTGAAATTGATTTTTCCAAGGTTATGGATTCCCTCAAATACCTTATATGAAGACTTTCTTGCTTCGTCTTCCTTGATCTTTACAGTTTTTGATTGTGTAGACCAGTGGTTCTCAACCTTCTTAATGCCATGACCCTTTAATACTCATATGTGGACGTATCTGCATGTGGGCAGACCCTCCTGGAGATGGAGAGAGGAGCGGTGCCTCGGTTCCTAAGACCATTGGAAATATGTGTTTTCTGATGGGCTTAGGTGACCCCTGTGAAAGGGTCATTTGACCCCCAAAAGGGTCGTGACTCACAGGTTGAGAATCACTGGTGTAGACCATCACCTTCTTTTGGGTTCTTTCTCCTCCCTTGATTTTTGCAACTGCTCTCTTCTGACTCTCTTGCCCACATTAATAACAGCTTTCTTAGATGTCTTTGTTAGATCTTTATCAAATTTCCACCCTCTCTGTGTGGGTGTCTTTCAAGATTCTTAGCTTTTTTTTAAAAAAAATCTCTCTCTGGGAGATTTCATCTGCTCACATTGCTTCAATTATCATCTCTTTGCAAATGATTCTGAAATCTATACATTGGGCTCTAATATCTCTCCTAAGGTACAGTCCCACATTGCTTATTTCCTGCTAAAAATCTCCTAGATCTCCATATCTACATGTTCAAATCAACAGTGGCTGACTTGCATTAAATTAAATGTAAATACGTTAAAATGTTATGTGACACATAAAATTCCTATCTCCAGATATAAAGACGGTCAATGTGTAACTAACTGCAATCTGAAATAATGTTATAAACCAATGGCTAATGAACTAATCTCATTGAACCACAGAGAGGCAGTATGATGCAGTGGATAGACCTTAGAATTTAGACCTTAGAACTCTCCATCTCCCTTCAGTAGCTCTGACTGAATTGACTCCACAAGAACATGTGGCTCCCGCTGGATAAGATGATCACCTGAAATCAATTCTCCATGCAGATTGACTCAGTCTTTGATATTCAACACCTTCTTAACTCCTTCCACTGTCTCTTTTTTGTGATTGGAGGGCTGGAAGGTCAAGCAATAAACTCCTCCCAAAACCTTCCTTTGCAGAAGGTTCAGAATTTTAACTCTCTGTTTTCCATCAGTCTATCTGCTTCATTTCCACTCCACTGAATGTCATGCCTCTGTGGCAGGTACCTCTTATTGCCCCTCTTTTAAGCTTCTTTTTATGTATTGTCTTCTCTCTTTAGATTAAAAACTACTTGAGGGCAATGACTGTCTATTTTTTTTTTAGAATTTGTACCCTAGGGCTTAAAGGCACAGTGCCTAGCACATAGTAGGCTGTTGTTGTTGTGTTTGTCTTCATTTTTGAAGAGGACCATGACATCAGGGAAATGATGACATGACTTGCAGTTGACTTTGATTTGAGTGAGGGAGGGCTGTGCAAGGTCAGCAGTCCCACTTTCTCCTCCAGAGCCATCTGAGTCCAGTGGCCAAATATTCATTAGGACAACTGGGGATGACCCAGGATGCAATGGGAAGCCCTGGCTCTTATAGGTTAAGGTCTTTTCTGGTTCTCACTTTGAGTGAGATAACACCCATTCAGTGAATAGCCCTGTATACTAATGTATGAACACATAGTAGGTACTTAAGGTGCAATGAGGAAGAAATGAGCATTTATATAATGCCTATTGTATACTAGGCACTATATTTTTACAAACATTATCTCGTTTCATTCTCACAATAACCCTGCAGGGTAGGAGCTGTAATAATCTCCATTTTTTTCAGCTGAGGAAACTGAGGCAAACAGCATTATATGACTTGCTCAAGATCCCACAACTAGTAAATGTCTGAGATGAGATTTGAACTCAGATCTTCCAACTCCAGTCTTAATGTTCTATCCGTTGTGTCACCATTGAGTTGATTTGAACTTGGAACAAAGAAGATCTAGGTTCATGTCTTGACTCTGACATATTGATGTATTCTGTCTCTGTGACCCTGGGCAATTCATATAACCTCTTCAGTGCTGCAGCAACTCTCTTGAGTCATTGTAGAGAAGGTGAAGACATGTTGTTAGACAAAATCACTAACCCAAAGTTCACTTTCAGAAATTGAAATTTGAGTTGAATCTTTACACTGTTGAAATCACAGATCCATTAAAAACAATAGCAACAAAAAACTATTGAACTTTCATGATGGGAAGAAGTTGCAGAGAGATACATTTGGGCTCCATATAAGGAAAAATGTCCTATCAATTAGAGCTGCCCAAAGTTGGAGTGAAGTGTCTTAGGAGGAAGTTGATTCCCATCACTAAGATCTCTGAGTAAAGACTTTAGGACTCCTCTGTTTAGATATGGAGATCCTATACAACATGGTCCCAGTCTATCTTTCCAGTTTCAATGGCTATCATTCCCCTTTCCTACTCTGCCATCCAGACAAAATTGACTTCTTTCTGTTTATCTTACATAATACTCCATATGCAATATCCATTCCCTTGCACTGGCCACCTCCAAAACTTGGAATAAATTCACTCCTTAAACTTACTTCGTGGATCCCCTCCACTTCTTTTTTAATTTTAATTTTAATTTTTTGCCTTTTGGAGGGGCAATTGGGGTTAAGTGACTTGCCCAAGGTCACATGACTAGTAAGTGTTATGTTAAGTGTCTGAGGCTGAATTTTAACTCAGGTCCTCCTGACTCTAGGACCAGTGCTCTATTCACTGTACCACCTAGCCTCTCTGAGCCCCTCCATTTCTTTAAAATTCATTTTCACATGGAACAGGTGAGTGGTGCAGTGGGTAGAGCTCAACCCGGAGTCAGGAGGATCTAAGTTCAAATGCAGCCTCAGGCACTTACTAGCTGTGTCATTCAACCCTGATTACCTCAAAAAAAAGAAAAGAAAAGAAAAGAAAAGATTCATCTCAGGCACTTACTTTATTCTACCTGAAGTTTTTCTTGATCTCTCACTTACTGGTATTCCCCAGCCCCTAATCTACCCTGTATTTAATTACTTTGTATTAATTACCTTGAAAGTTATGCTATATTTATTTTTATATGTGCTCGCAGTCTTCCCCATCATAAAGTGAATTCCCTGTGGAAAAAGATTGTTTTATGTTTGTACTTGGATCTCTAGCACCTTGGACAGTGCCTGGTACAGGTAGGCACTCACTAAATAATTGTTGATTGATTGTTTGATGCTCTAGTCTAGAGCGCTTCCTATTCATGTATGCACTGCACTTGATGCCATCTGGGGTTCCTTCAAACATCTGTACTCTGTAATTCTGTGATTCTTATTTTGAAATTCTTTCTGAATCAGTTTGCAAGTTGCACAAGTAAATCAGTCCTACAGCTTCATTGGCAGACATCATTTCTGACCCCAAAGGGTGTGACACAGCTTTGATTCTCTGCTATATTTGCTAGACCTAGGTCAAGAAGTTTAGTGGATATCCCCATACATCAAAGGATTTACAAGTTTCAGAAAATGTCTCTACTATATTTGTTTTGGAGTCATTTGGCCCTCAATGAGAAACAAAGGTGAACACCTCAGTGGTTGGTGGTGATGATGATAATTACATAGAAGAGATAGAGTAAGGGAAGGCTGAAGATGTTTCAGGGGAGTCCCCTGAAAATAATGATTTGATTTATCTCTATTCTTATTTCTTATTTCTGACTACAAAGGAATGACTTTAGATAGAAAAATCCTTTTTGAGGAGAGCTGGCACTGAGTTGATGGCTCTATGTTCCTCTGAGACCAAGAAATTTTAGAATCATGATTACAGCATTAGTATGAGAATGCTAATACTTCCTTATTTTTATCCCTTCGTCTCATAGAGGGTTTTTGTTCCCTTGGAAAAGCCTTGGTACTTGAGGCAGTGAAGTAATTCACAAGAGGGGAAGGAATGAGGCAAAACCTCTTATCCAATCATAGCCAATCTAGCAGCAGCTAAGGTATGAATGGAATGGAAAATTCACTACTTGACCACTTGAAATAATCCCTAACATTTTTAATACCACTTTCACATTTTCAAAGTGCTTTTGCATATACATAGCAGGGGCTCCAAATCCTGTTCTTTCCTTGGTTGGGTTCTGTTCTGTATCACTACTTCCTCTCTTAGAGGTCTTTTATGGAACAACACTGGAGTTATTTGAATAATATAGACTGGGAAGTGGGAAAGGAATTCAGGAGATAGGAGAGAACTGTGTTTTCCTGAGCTCTGAGACCTAATGGGGCAGTTAGGACCTGTCAGTAGTAATAGATATATCATTCCCTTGGGGAGAGAGGAGGAAAATGACATCAACTCATTATCATTATTCATGAAATTGAAAAAAGATATTCAGAGAGCAGTGAACGAAACGGAGATTCCTAGGCCCTCTACCCCTCCCTTCTCCTAATAGACCAAATGTATAAGTCTGGGAACTTCAAGAACCATGTAACATAGTGGAAAGCCCTGGATTTGGAACTAGAAGACTTCTGCTTTGTCCTTTACTCTCTGTGTGGCAATGGACAAGTGACTTAATCTCTCTGGGCCTCAATTTCCTCATCTGTAAAATGAGGGGGTTGAACTCTGATCCCTAATGTCTCTTTCAGTTCTAAATCTGACTAAAACTATTTACATAAGAAAGCTATCAAATTAGGCAAAGAAGAGACTAAGCTATCACTCTTTGCAGATGACATGATGATATATCTGGAGAATCCTAGAGAGTCAAGTAAAAAACTTCTTGAGACAATAAATAAATTTAGCAAAGTTTCAGGATATAAAATAAACCCACATAAATCCTCAGCATTCCTATATATTTCCAACGAAGTACAACAGCAAGAGATAGTAAAGAGAAACCCCATTTAAAGTTACTGTAGACATTATAAAATATTTGGGAATCTACCCACTAAAACAAACCCGGTACCTATATGAACACAACTACAAAACAATTCTCACACAAATAAAATCAGATCCAATCAATTGGAAAAACATCAGTTGCTCATGGCTGGGTCGAGCTAATATGATAAAAATGTCAATTTTACCTAAATTAAATTACACATTTAGTGCCATACCAATCAATCTACCCAAAAATTACTTTACTGAGCTAGGAAAAATAGTGACAAAATTCATTTGGAAGAATGAAAAGTCCAGAATATCAAGGCAATTAATGAAAAGAAATGCTAGGGAAGGTGGCCTAGCTGTACCAGATTTTAATCTCTATTATAAAGCAGCAGTCATCAAAACTACTTGGTACTGGCTGAAGAATAGAGTAGTGGATCAATGGAATTGATTGGGTACAAATAACTCAGTAGTCAACAATTATAGTAATATACTGTTTGATAAGACCAAAGACCCCAGTTTTTGGGATAAGAACTCACTATTTGACAAAAACTGCTGGGAAAATTGGAATATAGTATGTCAGAAACTGGGAAGAGACTATCATCAAGCACTGTGCACCAAAATCAAGTCTAAATGGGTGCATGAGCTAGGTATAAAGGCTGAAACTGTAAGTAATCTGGGGAAGCAAGGAATAGTTTATCTGTATGGAGTAGTGAAGACTTTATGACCAAAGAAGAGTTAGAGAGCATTATAAAATGCAAAATGGATAATCTTGATTACATTAAATTGAAAAGTTTCTGTACAAACAAAGCCAATATAACCAAGATTAAGAGGGAAGTGGGAAATTGGGAAAGAATTTTTACAACCAGTGTCTCTGATAAAGGCCTCATTTCTAAAATATACAGGGTATTAAGTAAAATCTATAAGAATACAAGTCATTTCCCAATTGATAAATGGCCAAAGGATATGAACAGGCAATTTTCAGAGGTAGAAATTAAAGATATCTATAAGCATATGAAAAATGCTTTAAATCACTATTGATTCAAGAAATGCAAATCAAAATAACTTTGAGGTACCACATCTCACCAGTCAGATTGGCTAAGATGACAAAACAGAAAATGAAAAATGCTGGAGAGGATGTGGAGAAACTGGAACACTAATACATTGTTGGTGGAGTTGTGAACTGATAAAACCTTTCTGGACAGCAATCTAGAACTATGCCCACAGGGCTATAAATAATTGCATACCCTTTCACCCAATAATACTACTTCTGGGGTTGTATCCCAAAGAGATCATAGAAGTGGGAGGAAGACCCATTTGCACAAAATTATTTATTGCAAGATTGGGTACGAAAGACTCAATCATCAATGATTATAGTAATGCACTATTTGATAAGCCCAAAGACCCCAGTTTCTGGGATAAGAACTCATTATTTGACAAAAATTGCTGGGAAAATTGGAACATAGTATGGCAGAAATTAAGTATAGACCATCATCTAGCGCCATACACCAAAGTCAAGTCTAAATGGGTGCATGATCTAGGTATAAAGGCTGATACTGTAAATAATCTGGGGAAGCAAGGAATAGTTTACTTGTCAGATTTATGGAATAGGAAGGACTTTATGACCAAAGAAGAATTGGAGAGCATTATAAAATGCAA
>CM053590.1:22314002-22333317 GCA_028646515.1 Pseudochirops corinnae | reverse complement strand
TTATAGCTGTGCGTTGCTGAGAAGAGTCCAGTTGATCAAGGTTGGTTGTCACTGTGTGAACTTTAAAACACCATACAGATGCTAGGTATTACAATAATAACTATCATGGTAAGTTAAAGCTAGTTGTCAGTCCAGATCTTTATTCTTAATACATTTCTTCTTTTAGTAGAGTCAGAAGGAAGGTAATGCTAGTGCCTCCCCCTGGGATTATCTCTAATATATCCTGCATCTATTTTGTTTATATTTAACTGTTTGCGAATGATTCCCCTTTTAGACTATGAACTCCTTGAGGGCAGGGACTGTTTTTATTTTCTTTGTATTCTCAGGGCTTAGCACAAGGCTTGAAAGTAGGTGGTTAATAACTGTTTGTTGCCTTTTAACTTAAAGTGTATAATATTGTACATTCTGTACAATACAGTAAGATACATTCTGAAACTTTCAAAGATGTGCGCCTTGTCAATGTTTCTTTCTGGTTTTCCTTTCATTTAATTCTCTACCTTTAAGGGAGCCAGATGCTTTAATGATACTCTTATTTATTTCTTTTTTCTCCTACCCTATTATGCCTCTCTGCTTCACTGCCCTTGGACTCCTTAATTGGAAAGAAAGAAAAGAAAAACAAGACCCTTGTAACAAATAAGCAGAGAGAAACCAAACAAATTCCTTGATTGACTGTGTCCGGACATATGTGTTATTTTGCATCTTGAGCCCATCACTTCCCTGGAAGGAGGTAAGTAGCATGCTTGAGCATCAGTGCCTTGGAATTGTAATTGATCAGGTTTTCCAGTCTTTCAAATTTGTTTTTCTTTACAATGCTATCACAGAAGTTATTCTCCTGATTCTGTTTATTTCACTCTACATTGGGTCATGTGGCTCATACTAGGTTTTTTTTCATCATTTCTTAAGACATAATAGTGTCCTTTCAGGAAAAAGAAAGAATACTGGAAGAAGGATAGAAGGGGACCCAAAAAGAACATTTTAAACTATTTTGTTGAATGAATGAATGAACGAATAAAGCATTTATTAAGTGATTATTATGTATGAAGCACTGTGCTGAGCACTATGAAATAGAAAGGACAGTGTCTATTCTCTAGGACTGAGATGTGACTTTGAAGCCACATGTGACCCTCTAGGTCCTCTAGGGTGTCCCTTTGACTGAATCCAAGTTTGGCTACACATGTGGCCTCAAGTGCACCCCTGAACTAGAAGCTCACATTCTTTTTTTAAATTAAATTTTATGTTTATTTTTAGTTTACATCATTCATTCCCATAAGATTTTGAGTTATAAATTATCTCCCCATCTTTCCACTACCCACCACCCCAAAACAGTGATCTCACTGTATACCCTTTTCCCCAATCTGCTCTCTCCTATATCCTCCCCATCCCTCCTCCCACTTTCCAGGGGGACAAGATGGATCTCCATACCCATGTAAAAATAACAATAATAATAATTTTTTTTAAACATTTGGTTTTACAACTTTGAATTCCAGATTCTTTCCCTTCCTCACTCATCACCCACCCTTAATGGGAAGATAAGCAATTCAATATAGGTTGTGCCTGTGTAGTTACGCAAAACATTTCCATAGTGGATATATTGTGAAAGACTGACTATATTTCTCTCCATCCTATCCCTCCCCCCTTGTTCTATTCTTTACTTTGACCCTGTTCCTTTTCAAAAGTGTGTGCTTCTAACAACCTTCCCCCTCAACCTGCCCTCCCCTCCATCATGCCCCCTCCAAGAGCTCACATTCTAATTCTACCACTTTCTTCTCCCCATTTCTGAATTTTGCTATATTTGCATTCTGCTGCTGGCAGCTAGATGGAGTAGTGGAAGGAGTCTAGACTTGGTTGGAATCAGAGCAGAATTCAAACCTTGCTTTAGACTTAGCAGCTGTGTGACCCTGTCCAAGTCATTTATGATCTCTTTGCCCTAGTTTCTTCATCTCTAAAGTGGTGGTGATAGTGACAGTATCTACTTCACAGGGTTGTTTTGAGGACCAAATGAAAGAATATATAAGGTTGCAAACTTCAAAACACTGTATATGCTATACCATTATTGATAATCTAGGGAATTCTTTATTTTTAAAAAAGAAATGAAAAGAGAAAGAAACCTTGAAGGGCACTTTTCAGCAGTAGGACTAGCTCTGGTCAGATTCCTGAAGCAGCTTGAATTTGCCTCTTCCTTCCCCAACTCCCTCTCCACTAGCCTCCTCCCCGCTCTGCAGGATTTGGATTGTTTCATTGTTATACTGTTGGCTTCTCCCAGAATGTTAGTCTTTTTCCTCTTTTTCCCCTGAAACTGATCTCAGAGAAGATGATCCTGGTCCTTTACAACACCGTGTGAATTCTGGGCATCATTCACCTAGCCCAAGTTAAAATCTACTCTCTATTTACCGAGGATTTCCCTTTTCAGTTAAGCAGCTAGTTAGAAGTTAGAAGGTTCCCCCTTTCCCCTTCAGTTAGAGAGCTTGATGGTACAATGGATGGAGATGCTAGGCTTTCAGCCAGGAAGATCTGACTTCAAATCCAGTCTCAGATACATACTAGCTGTGTGACCTTGGGCAAGTCACTTAACCTCTGTTCGCCTCAGTTTCCTCCAGAATAAAACAGAGATATTGATAGCACCTATCTCCCAGGTTTATTGTGAGGATCAAATGAGTTAATACTCATAAAGTGCTTAGCATATGCCTAGCACATAGTAGGCATTATGGAAATACTAGCTATTAGTAGTACTATTAACTCAAGAGAACCCCAGGCATCAGCAAGTGGGTGGGAAAGATATTATAGGTATAAGAGATGCTTTCCAGAGTCCTTGAAACTCTCCAGAAGATCAGCTCTTCTCAATAGAAAACTTACAGTCCTCTCCCAGAGGACTGAATTGGGTTGATTGGGCATATGTTTAGATTTGTCCTGAGACATTACAAGATCCTAAAATGAGTTCTCTTTGTTTTTTGTTCCTCCCACAGTATCTCTCAACATGTGCAATTACAGGAGCATGGCAAACTTTTAGCTTTGGAAAAAGCATTGTTGTTCTCCAACTATTATCTTAGTTATTTAAAATAGACTTTTCTATCAATCATCTCAGAAGAAATTCACAATAACTTCTGCCTCATTAACTACATTGAAATCTGGGGAGATACTTATGAGTGAAAATATTTTTTCCTTTCCTGAAAAAAGACTTAGATATTGCCGTATTTGTCTATGAACTAAGAAGTATGTGGATGGTATCTGGACAAGTTGGAGGAGAGAAAGATTTGGTTTTTTAGGTATGAGGAAGTCATCTTATTCACTCTATTCCCAACAATATAACAATGAGAGTGCTGCAACTTGATTTATGTTTATGGCATTTTCCTCATGATCCCAACAGGCATCAAAATCTAATTATAAATTATCATGCAATATAAACACATCCCCAGTCCTCAGGACACCGCAGGGACCTAAATTGATAATTTGCCTGGAAGATAGGTACATTCATTTCATAATACCAAATCTTTACAATTTATTATTTAAGAATTCTCTTCCTCAGTGAGTAGCTATTTAACATTTTCTGGCTCTGACAACTATTGCAATATTATCAACCTGTGCTAATGAGATCTTTTCTTGAAAGGAAGACCTAGATGTTCAACTCTAGCCCTGTTCTTTTGTCTTTTTCTATTAATTTTTCAATTAACAAGCATTTGTTTTCTCCTCCTCCCATGTCCACTTTCAATTTAAAAGAAAAAAAAAAACCTGGTAACAGTGTGTATAGTCTAGCAAAACCGATGTCCGCACTGGCTGTATCTGAAAACGTGTGTCTCTTTCTATATCTGGAGTATATCACTTCTTTGCTGGAAGTTGAGTAGTCTGATTCATCATCAGACCTCCGGAGTTTTGGTTGGCCATTGCGTTATTCAAAGTTCCTAATCCTTTCAAAGTCATTTGCTTTCACAATGTTGTTGTTGTCATATGATTTGCTCTTCTGGTTCTGCTCACTTCACTTTGCATTGGTTCAAATATGTCTTCCCAAGTTTCTCTGAGATCAATACTGTTCCATTAATTTTGTATATATTCACATACCATAACTTGTTGCCTAATTGGTGGGCACAAGTTGTGGTATGTGATTGTAATGGGATATTACTGTGCTATAAGAAATTAGTTCAATGATCTTATAAAAACATGGATAGATTTGCATAAAATAATGAAGAATGCAGCACACAGAACAGAGAATACTGTATATGGTAACAGCAATATTGTTTTAAGAACAACTTTCAGAGACCAAGTAATTTTGATTATTGTAATAAATAAAATTTTAAAAAAATGCCCCAACACCCCTCCCCAAACTCCAGAAGCAACTCTAACCTAGTTAAAACAATTTTAAAAAATTAAAAAGAAAGGTTTGTGGTAGTCAGCAGACTTCGCAGATAGAGCACTAACCTTGAAGCCAAGAAGGCCTAGGTTCAAATCTTGCCTATACTACCTGAATGACCCTGTGGAAATCACCTGATCTTTTATGGTCCCAGCTGACTCTAATAGTGTAAGTTGCACAGAAGTTACCAACTAATTACAGAAATTTTCAACTACCCATCATCCATTCCTAATCCCTTAATACATATATAAAGAACCATGACCTGAAGTGGGAGGAAGGAGAAGGGGATTCTTTCCCACTAAGAAGCCTTTGGATTAAACAGACCAGGTTTAATTGGGAGGTCAGTAGAACCCCCAAAATGAGGGAATCAGGCTTTTCTCATACACTCTGGTTCATTACACCCCTACCCCAAAATCCTGGAGGAAAATTATTTTAAAGCTCAGGTTAACAGAAATATTTTAAATGCATAAAGAGGATCAAGTATAGGACAGTTATTTATTTCCTCCCTTGGAAAACAAATGCCTAAAACACAAAAAGCTCATAAATGCACAGTAACAAATACACCATTATACAGTAACCCACCATGCCTATTCTATTCTACTGAGAGGCTGATTTAAATCATTTCATTAGGAAATACTTCGGGGTGTTGCAGAAGAGATGTTTCACTTTTGCTTTGGAACTGTACTATCTAAGCCATTCATTTCAGGTCCATATCTTCTGACTAGCAAGATATGCATGACAGTCTCCTGTGGTGGTATTCTTCTTCCTGCAGAAAGCGCTTCCTGCTGCCGTATACCAAGGAACTCCTAAATTCTGAGAGTCACAAGGAAGACACCAAGGATAGAAACTTGCATCTCAGGATTGCTATCTGGTCACCTGTGCTGGGCAACTTAAATATGCATCCAAAGAGACAGTTATGACCTTGAGCCAGGCTCAAGTTCACCTAGATAATGCATGTTCTCGTTGACATGGGCAAGTGGACTCCATAGCTTTTGGGGGTGGGAGGGAGGGGACAATGATTCTCTGGAAGTCTGAGAGAGACTTGGAAGCATCCCAACAAATTAAGAAGCAGGAATTGCTTTTCCTTTTAAGCCTACTGAGTGAATGGCTTCTTCTGCTCATTGCCAATAGTCTTTGGCACAGTTGGAGAGGTTTTGACTAGTCTGACGTCACACAGGCAGTAAGTGTCAGAGGTGGGATTTGAACCCAGATTATCTGATTCTAGAGCTTGTGCTCTCCCTCCTTACCATGTTGCCTCACCAAAGACCTCATTTTACATATGAGGACATTGAAGTCCAGGAGGTAAGGTAACTTGAGTTAAGAGTCAGACATCAGCTCTTCTACTGCACCATACTGCCTCAAATACCAAACCACAGTTTGACCTTGCACAGTCTCTGTTTCTGTCTCTGTTTTGTTGTTTTTCCATCATTTTCAGGCACATGGGATCTGTGTCAGTCAGTCAGTCAGTCAATACCTACTATGTGCCAGGGACTGTATTAAGCACTGTGGATATAAAGAAAAGTGAAAGACAGTCCCTGCTTTTAAAATTATTTTAAAGTTGATAAATCATTTCTTTTTTCCATAATCATCATAAAAATGAGACCAGCATTAATCCTGAAAAGATTAACCACAGTGACGGAAATTTCAGATCCTTTCAGCTCTATCCTTGTCAATAGCTCACGGGGCATCTTTTTCAAAGTTATTTGGAGGAGAAGCAGCTGGGAGAGCAGCAAGTAAAATGATGTACCTGGAGTCAGGAAGAGGTGGGTTCAGATCTCTCCTCAGACATTGACTGTTTGTGTGACCCTAGGAAAGTCATTTAACTTTTCAGTGTCTTGAGTCATTCTTCAAGGCTATAAATTTAGAAACAGGTACCAATCTGAATTGTAAAGGGAGTTTCTGAAATTACAGGTTTGGAAAAGAAAGGACAAGAAAATAGTTGTCGTCTAGTATTGTTGGGAGGCTTGTGAGATAATAAATGTAAAGGATTTTGTGAACTTTGAAGTCACATATTAATATTAGTTGCTAAAGGCAGCTTATCCTCAGTTTAGGAATATCTCCTATTCTTTCCTTTTCAATGTATTTTAAAACTAATACACTCAAATATTCTCTCCCAAGAACACTCCCCCCAACAGTTATGCAAAACTGTTCAATAGACTGGTGCGTCATAAACAGCACTTTGCATGTTTCCACTTTGGGCCTGAAGGAAGGAACACTGTATTGCTGTTTTGTTTTTTTTTTTTGGAAGGGGGAAGGCAGGGCAGTTGAGGTTAAGTGACTTGCACACTGTCACACAACTAGTTAAGTGTCAAGTATCTGAGGTCAAATTTGAATTCAGGTCTTCCTGACTCTAGGACCTGTGCTCTACTCACTGCACCACCTAGCTGCCCCATGCTGTGTGTTTTAAGACAAGTCATTTGGTCCAAGCAGCATCCACCATGTTTGACCTAATGTTTGTAACACTTGCATGTGACCTGTATTGACATCATTAGAATCCTTGCTCTTCTGGCCCTGCTTTTTTACTTGTCATTGCTTAATAGAAGCCAGTCTATGCTTCTCTGAGTTCTTTGTATGTTTTGCTTTTTATGTTGCCTATATGTTGTATTATATTCACATATCAAAAAGTATTCAGTCATTCTGAAGTTAGGGGCCACATGGTCTGTTTCCCATCTTCTTGCTATTAGAAACCATTCTGCTATGAAACATTTTTTGCCCTTGTGGTCAGACTTTCGGAGCTAGAAGCAACCATGGAGGGCAACCCAGACCTGAGAAGGGATCCTTAGTCCATAATTCCTGATGACTGCTCACCTGGTTTTTGTTTGAAGACTTCTAAAGAGACAATATTTGGCAATCTTTTAGCATGGTGCCTGGAGCATAGCAAAAGCTTAATAAAAGTCTTGCTCCACTCCCCCTAATTTCCCACTGAGGGGAGACCTGCTGGCCCTTGGGGTGGCCGATTTTACTCTTATATTGTCCTAGTTGTTACACTGGCAATATGGCAGAGTGTGTAGAGGACCCAACTCAGAGTCAGAAAGACCTGGGTTTAAAAAGTCCTGTCCTTGACAGATTTTGCCTGTGTGACCCAGGCAAGTCACTCTGCCCCTTAGTGACCCAGGTAACTCTCCAGTCAGTGAACAAGCATTTATTAAACTCTTACTTTGTGTACAAAATTCTATGCTAAGTCCCAGGGATAAAAAATAATAAGCACAAAGAAAACTTGTGCTCTCAAAGGCTACCTTCTGGTTGGGAAAGATAAGACTTAAAAGAGATCTGAGGAGTGGGGAGTGGGGGATGGCTTACCTAACCAGGGTCAAGTTCTAGAGAGTCAGAATCAGGGCCAGGAGAGGAATGGAGAATGGCTGGCCTGAGCTCTTCCTTCCAATGGAGGCTCCAGGAGAAACTCTCCAATGGGAAAAGGAGGCTGAAAGGATACCAGGATGCTCCAGGGCAAGAAGGCTACAAGGAATGATGGAACTTCCAATGTGAGAAGGTCACAAGTGCTGTGGGATCCCCAAGACAATAAACTGCAGGACAGTAGTGGGTGGCTTTAATTGAGGAATTTTTTCAGTCATGTTTCCTACACCAATAAAATTGTAGGTCAGCCCCAACCCCCAATTGGGAGGAAGTTTTTCCTTATCTCAAGCCTATATCTACCTCTTTGCTTATTTTTCATGGTACTCCTGGTTTTACCCTCTATGGCCAAATAGAAAAAGTCTGATCTTTCTTTTGCATTATGGGTCTTCAAATACTTGAAGGGAGCTCACATAACTTCCCTGAGTCTTCTGTCATCCAGTTATGACATCTCTAGATGCTTCACCCCATCTCCATATGGCATGAATTTGGTCACCTTGATCACCTCTCTCTGGATACTTTCTAGATCATCAATGTCCTTTTGACGCTCTGATTCCCAAAACTGGTTATGATAATCTTTGGTGGATGGAACTTTAGAGTGAGATCTCTAGCCAAAGGACCTGAATGATTTACTGACTCTTCTCAACATGCAGCAGAATTGGATAAAGGGGCATTGAAGAAATTGGAGTTGGTTATCTGACCTAAACCAGTTGTATTCATTGACAGTTTCTAAAGAGTGGTGTCTCAAGTGTTAGATTTATAACAGCATATAACTCTAGGCACTTAATAAGTGTTTTTAAAAATTGAATTGAATTGAAACTACAAGGGAAAGATAATTGACATTTACAGAAATGATCTAAAGGCACTTCTAAATTAATCAAAAAAGACTGAACAACCACAGAGTGTTATATCTAGAAGGGATT
The DNA here is from genome assembly GCA_028646515.1 of Pseudochirops corinnae. Lineage (NCBI taxonomy): Eukaryota > Metazoa > Chordata > Mammalia > Diprotodontia > Pseudocheiridae > Pseudochirops > Pseudochirops corinnae. The sequence goes on along the minus strand of CM053590.1, from coordinate 22,324,701 downwards.
TTAAGAGATCCAATTCATTCATTTTATAGAAGGAAAAATTGACAGCTGTAGAACAGAAGTTATTTGCCCAAGGTCACATAGCAAAGAGACAGCAGTATTGTGGCTGAAGAGGACTTGGGCTTAGGAAGCACAAGGGTGAAATCCTCTTTCTGGTACTCACTAACCACGTGACCCTAAATGAGCCAGTTTTTTCAACTGCAAAATGAGTATGTTAACACCTGGAACACAACTCATAGAACTGTCATGTGGATCAAATGAAAAGTTGTCTATAAAACACTTTCAAACCCTATTTAAATACCTACTGCTGTTAGTATCATCTGGGACCTGAACTTAGCGCTTCTGATGCCCAGGACTCTGTCTACTACACCAAACTACTTTGGTATAGTTTTATGTTCAGCAATTTTTTCATGCAATCAATAAATCCATAAGATATACTTCAAGATATTAGAATAAGGGGGACAAAGAGTTGGTAAGATAGAGTGAGAAGAATACTTCCTCTAAGGTCAGAAGATCTGTGTTCAGATCATGCCTCTGTTGCTTACTATGTAACCATGGACAAGTCATTCAAATTTTCTAACTCAGTTTTACCATTTGACAAATGGGGAGTTGGAGCAGATGACCTCTGAGGTCTCTCCCAGCTCTAGATCCATGGCCCTTTGTATAAGATAGACTCCTTGCCCTCGAGGTGTTCAGAGTGTAGTTGGAGAGGCAATAATGTTAATACTGAAAATGGGCTTTACAATTTGCAAAGTGCTATGCATGAAAAATGTAACATACATATTATATATGTATATGTAACAATACATATAGTATATATCTATAATATGTTTGTGTAGCATATATATACACTTACTATATAATATACTATATATACACTATATATATTATATACTATGTCTAACTATATCATCACATATATACTTAAGGTGATAATAATAGCACCCACCTCTTAGGATTATTGTGAAGGGCTAGTGACATAATGTAAAACATTCAGCAATTCTTAAAGTGCTATGTGACTGCTAGCTTTTATTATTGTTTTTCTGACAATCTGAACCTTAGGATAAATTGTTTATGTTCTAAGCAAATGATTTTGAGGTGAATTACTTCAGGAATGAAAACAGTATCTCTTTCCCCTTCTGGCTATTTTTCTCTTTATTGCAGAATTACAAATGTGAGAATTACAGCATGTGCTTGCATATTGAGAGGAACAGGAAGCTAATTTTCATACCCAGCATCCAGCCTTCCAGGTTCTGCTCTCTTGTAGCTGTTTGCCCCTGAAACTTGGGGAGCAAATTCCCTTCCAGGCTCAGACTATTCTGTGCACCATCCTCATTGCCCAGGGAGAGTGGAATGGTCAGTCATTCGGTATTTCACTTTGGACACTCCTTTGAAAAATTTTAATTTGTTGAGTTCACAGATTGTAATGCTTTGTAGACACCCAACCAAGCAGTGTGCTGTGGGCTCATCTCACGGGGGCCTACATTATGAAGTCAGACAGCAAAATTTAATCATGAAAAATCTCCCACAGAGCAGTATTTATATAATTGTTGGAGCAGTGTGCACCTCTAAGGAATTCAATAGTGACTTTGAGAACAATGTATTATTTATTACCTGGCAATACAGTTGTTAAAAGTGGCTATGTTTGTCAGATTTCACCATTTGAGAGGCAGATCCTAAATCAATGTTTCTCCACTCTAAGAGATGAGCTGATGTAATAAATGCAATGTTCGGAGCACAGGAACACCAGCAAAATTGGACATTTCTTGAATATTAGTGACAAGACCATATTACTGACAAAATCTATTGTATTTTCCTGCATCATCACCCTATTGGTTGACAAAGGATCTTATTGCCACCATCTTTACATTAACTGCAAATACATTAAAGAAAGGTAGCTAAATTTGATTTTTCCCTTAATTTCTTTTGAGTTATTTCATGATAAGTTAGATAATTGGTAAATAGTATTGGATAAAGAGGAGATGATAAAAATGCTAATGACTTGGATGGAGGCATAGAAGGCACGTTCATCAGATTTAAAGATGATACAAAACTTAGAGGGATATTGAATGAAAGGTTCAAAATGACCTTGTTGAACCAGAGGCAGCTAAGTGGTGCAGTGGAGAGAGTTTTGGGTTTTGAGTCAGGAAGATCTGAGTTCAAATCTAGCCTTAGAAATTTATTGATCATGTGATTCTGACCAAGTCACTTAACCTCTGACTCCTTCAATTTCCCCATCTGTAAAATAGGGGTAATAATAATACTTAACCTCACAGGGTGGTTCTGTAGATCAAATGAGATAATATTGTAAAGTGCTTAATACAGTATTTGGCACATAATAGGTGCTTAAATATGCTTGTTCCCTTCCTTAGAATAGTTCAATTAAATACGATGAAATTTAGTAATGATAAATGTGAAAAGCTACATTTGGGTATGAAAACTGAATTTTGCAACTAAGATATCTATGAGTATTAATGGACTAAAGCTCAATATGAGACAATCATGTGATATGTCAGGCAAAAAAGGCAATACTAGCTTAGGTTGCATTGGGAGAGATACTATGTCTGGAATGAGAAGGTGATCATTCTATTATATTTTTCCTTGTATAGAAGAGATTTGGAGTGCTGTAGGTAGCTCAAGAAGGCATTTATAGTTTGGAGAGTGCCCTTAGAAGGTCAATAAAGATGTTGAAAGACCTTGAGATATTGCCATATGACCTTTGGTAGGAAGACTTGGAGATATTTATTCTGGAGAAAAAAAGGCTTAGGGAGTGCATGAAAGCTGCTTTCATATATTTTAAGGCTGTTGTGTAGAAGAAAAATTAGCTTTGGTTTTCCTTGTGCCAGAAAGTAGGACCAGGAGAAAAGAGTGGAAATGGAAAAGAAGTAAATTTTGACTTTGACTAAAGAAGAACTTCCTCACAATAACAACTATCTAAAAAAAGGGGAATGTATTGCCTCAGGAGGCAATTGTGGTGGTCTCTACAGCATACTTTAAAGATCCAACACTGTATTAGAAGAGTTATGTCATAGACAGTGCCTGATCGAGAAATGTTCAGAGAATATTAACTAGGAAAGGTGGATAGGATATTTGTTCTTTCTCCTCTATTCACTTGTAGCATAAACTATTCTCCTAATCCCTACTCATATTGTTAGCTTGCCTCCCCAGAGGATCACTGGTCATTTCTCCCGAGTGTTCTAGGTGTAACTCTAAAGGGTTAGGGATAATTTCTTCAGTATTATTACTCAAGATTCCTGGGTGGTGTATTTCCTCTATTGATCATCAATTGGTATCAATTAGTTAGCTAAACTTAAATAGCTCCTAACCATAAATGCTAAGATTATAAAAGAACAGTTGGTGAAAAACTAAAATAACAAATGAAAATATGTTCTATTCTGTAAATAGCATCCATAATCTGTGGCATCTTTAATTATATACACCTATAAATATTTTATACATAGAGCTAGCTTGAATATTCCATTATTTTGTTTTATATATAGACATACATGTGTATATGTGTGTATAAATATATGTCCACATATTTATATATTCTGTCATAATACAATCAAGTGATCTATGTATGTACTCTCCAGCTGGTCAGAACAAATAAGGAGAGATGATTACTCCCCCTTCCCCCATTGGTCTAGAAATTGTTGCATATATTAGACATGATCTTTTAATTCATTAATTTAATCATATATTTATTTATATATCCATCTATTTATTTATTCAATTACTTTTTAATTTTCTGCTCCGAATTCTCTCCCTCCCTCCGGTGCCTCCTCCACCGCATAATCATTGCCACTGCATAATAATAGCACCCTGGCTTTTTTCAGTCCAAAAATTGGTTTGTAACATTTCATCATGTAATTGTCACATGGTACAATTCTGTTTGTAATGCAGCTTAAAAGGTAAAAAGAGCAGCAATGTATTCGACAGTGGCATATGGATGTGCATTTATCTCTTGTGCATTGTGAGCTGCAAGTCCAGAATTCTCAGCACAAACACATTGTCAGTATTCAATTTTAATGTGTTTTCATGAGTATTCCATGCATCCTAGTCTTGTACCAAAGACAGTTTAATAATATATGATTTTAAAGTAATACTGGCACAGATTTTCTTTTAAAACTTCACATAATGATTTACAATCTACTTTTTTGCAAAAAAAATTGGCATAAAATCTGCAGCAATTATGTGGTGAAATATGGTATGGCATCCATTATATATGTGAAATCACACAAGACATAACTCCATATTAGCCATGTTTCAAAACAACAACAAAAAAAAAGTGGGAAAAATAAAGTGAAAATATGCTTCAATATGCCTCAGAGTTCACTAGTTCTCTCTCTCTGGAGGTGGATAGCATTTTTTATCTTAAGCCCTTTGGGATTGTTTTGTACTATTGTATTGATCAGAGTAGCTAAGTCTTTCATAGTTGACTCTTTTTACAATATTGCTGTTACTGTGCATAATATTCTCCTGGTTCTGCTTACTTTGTATCAGTTCATATGAATCTTCCCAGGTTTTCCTGAAACCATTCCCTTCATCATTTCTTGTAGCACAATAGTAATAATATGATCACAATCATATAACATAACTTGTTCAGCCATTCCCTTGATGATGAGCATTCCCTCAATTTCCAGTTCTTTGCCGCCATAAAATGAACTACTATAAATATTTTTGTACATGTGGGTCCTCTTTTTCCTTGTATTGTAATTTTTTATAGGCTCAGCCCACTATGAGCAATTAATATTCCCCCAGTTTTTTAGACCTGAGTTTATTTGTGTGAAGTGTTTTGTAATTGTATTCTCATATCACATAGTCTTTGGTTTTGTCTTCACAGGTAGATTCTCAAGTATTTTATATTGTTTGCAGTTATTATAAATGAAACTTCTCTCTCTCTTCCTGCAAGTTTTATTGGCAATATGTAAAAATTCATATGATTTATGTGGATTTATTTTATATCCTTCAACTTTGCTAAAGTTGTTAAATTTGTTTTTTAGCTAGTTTTTCAGTTGATTCTCTCAGCTTCTCTAAGTATACCATTATACTATCTTCAAAGAATGGCAGTCTTCCTCTTTGCCTATTCTTATTCCTTCAATTTCTTTTTCTCATTTTATTGCTATAAGTAGAATTTCTAGTTCAATATTGAATAAAAATGGTGATAATACAAACCCTTGCCTCATCCCTGATCTTATTGGGAAGACTTCTAGTTTATCTTCATTACAATTATTTTTTTCTCTTAGTTTTAGATAGATATTACTTATGATTTTAAGAAAAATTTCCTATGCTTTCTACTGTTTTTTTAATAGGAATGGATGTTGTACTTTTTAAAAAGCCTTTTCTGCATCTATTGATATAATCATGATTTTTGTTTTTGATGTTTACTTATGCTTGCAGTTTTCCTAATATTAAACCAGCCCTGCATCCCTGATATAAATCCTCCTGCTTATAGAATATAGACTTGGTGATATATCGTTGTAGTTTCCTTGCTAGTGTTTTATTTAAATATTTTGTATAAGTATTCACTGGACACTGGACAATATGAAGTTAGCACAAAAGCTTGCTCCTGATTTGAGGTCCCTTGGAAACTGATCAAATAAGCTATCAAAATTAGCTGTTATTCTTATGGACACTTTTCTCTGGTGAGACTGTAGGAGGGATAGACCATGAAGGAAAGTGGCTTGTCTTGGGAGAGTGCAGTGTTCTGAGTGCTGTTATATTTGCTTGATGCCAATGAAGCCTAAGATCTGAGCACAAAAAAATAAGGCCCCAAGTCAACTATGCTGATTAGGGTTGTTTCTTTAAGGCTAACAGGACTGAACTTTGGGATGATTGTGTCTCACCTGACCCTGCATTATCCTTCAATAAATGTCTCTAGCTTTGCCAACATAAGTCTCTATCAAAGTACCCTCAACCTCTTCACTAGGATTCTGGGTCAGCCTGACCTGGGACAAACTGACTCCTCAGTCTTCCCCCTCTCTGCATTTCAGTTTTTCAATCCTATAGGGAGGCTAGAGGCACAGTACCAGGCTTGTCCTAATTCACAGCTATGTGAACATTTAGACAGTTGAGGACCATGTCAATCAATTAATTTATGTTGACATTTCTAATCACCTGTTTTCATTAGAGGATTCTTTATTATTCTGTCTGGAATTATCCCCCAATTGTTGCATACTCGTACAAACTCATGTGCTCTCCATCTCTGTGATCTTGAGTCTTTGGCTGCCAAGGAACAATTACCTCTCTCCAGCCTCAGCTGTCTACTCTCTCATCCTTATCTCCCCCTGACTCATCATCTCCCATTCCATATCTTCCACCTTCTCTTGTACTCCATGGAACAGCAGCTCCATAATCTAACTCTCTTAAATCTCTTTTTCTCTCACTCCTTCCATCTTTTGGCACCTACTGAGACCTGGCTCCCTGCTAATAATACTTCTTCCTTTGCCACCATTTCCAGTACTGGCTTTATGTTCCTTCCTGACTCACTGTCATCTGGTAGAGACAGAATGCTCCTTACTTCCAAATACAACTTTCAGACTCTCTCTTTGGCAATCTTTCTTTCAATCCAAATTTATTACCCAATCTAGATTCTGGTATCCATTACTTACTGTCTGCTCCCCATATTCTCCTTTATTTTCTGATGGATTCAGTGCCTGGCTCACAATCTTTCTTTCTACTCTGAATCCTTTGATCTTTCTAAGAAACTGTAACATACATGATTATGATCCCTCAAATACTCTATCTCCTCATTTCCTCAACTTTCACAATCACTTCCTTCAAAATGCTTCAGCTACACAAAAGGAGAGTCAGACTTTTTATCTTGCCATCATTCTCAAATATCGCACTTCCATGTTCAGGATCTCTAAATTCTTTTATCTGGTTACAATCTTTTGTTTTTCTCTTTCTCCCTAAATCTTACCCATCTTCTCATGCTCTTGACTAAAGACTTGGCATCATACTTCACTTCACATACTTCAAATTCCCTTTCTTCTTTCCTCCTGATCTCAAATTCCCCTGATGTTATACCTCACTGTCTCCTTCACTCCACCTTCTGATGATGGAATGGCTCTTCTGCTTGCCAAGGGCAATCCTGCTACATACATATACCTTGATCCTATTTCTGTCTTATGTGGCTGATGGTCCTTGCAATCAGACCCACTTTCTCTAATCTTCAGTCTTAATTTATTAGCTCTTTCTTGCTACCTACAAACGCACTCATCTCCTCCACCCTGAAATGAAATGAAGCCAAACCAAACCCTCAATAGGTCCTTCTACACTTACCAGGGATCCTGTCATCTCTCCTCCCCATACTCAGCTAAACCTGAAAAAGCTGCCTACAAATTTGTGCCTTTATTCCCTCCCCTGTCGCTTTCTTCTAAACCCTCTGTAATATGGCTTTTGAATTCATCATTCAACTGAAACTGCTCTCCTAAAAGTTACCATTTATCATTTTAATTGTCAAATCAAATGATTCTTTCTTGAATCTTATTCTTTTTTAGCTCTCCGCAGCATTTGGCACAGTTGACACCTTCTCATCTTGGATACTCTCTTCTCTTTGGGTTTTTGTGATTCACCACTTACCTGGGGCTCTTTCCACTGGTTTGACTGCTCTTTCTTTGTCTCTTTTGCTAGATCTTCAACCACATCATGCCCACTAATGGTCAATGTTCCCTAAGGCTCTGTTCTGGGGCTTCTTTTCTTTTCTCTCCATACTTTCTCATTTTGCTATCTCATCCACTTTCATGAATTCATTTGGCATCTCTATACAAGTGATTCTCAGACTATCAATTCAGCCCTAGTTTCTCTCTCCTGAGCTCCTGTCCTATATCAACAACTGATTTTTGGACATTTCAAATTGAAATGTCCCATAGGCATATCAACTCATTATGCCCAAGACATAATTCAGTATTTTTTTTCCCTAAACCCTCCCTTCTTCCAAATTTCTTTACTGGTGTCAAAGGATCCATTATTCTCTTACACCCTTCCCATATTAAATCAGTTGCCAAAATTTGGAAATCCCCCCTTCCCCCACAATATCTCTCATTTACATCCACTTCTCTATCCACTCATAGCCCCCAGCCCAGTTCAAAGACCCTCATCTTTTCTATGTTGGGCCACTGCAATAGTCTACTCATTGACCTCTCTGCATTGTCTTCTCCCACTTCAATCCATCTTTCCTCAGTTTCTAAAGGGACCGTTTTCTGAAACATACAACTGAACAAATCACCTCCCCATACATTAAAGTCCAGTTGTTCCCTTTTGGCTTCAGGGTCATTTCTGTACCCCTTTGATTAGCTTTGAAAGCTCATCACAGCTTGGGCTTTCCTACCCTTTCAGTCTCTTCTTCCATCCTACTTCCCTCACATACTCTGAGATGCAGCCCTGCTGGCCTATTCACTGTACCTCAAACATATTTGATCTCCCACCTTCAGGCTTTGCAGGTGCTTGGCACCACCATGAATTCCCCTTCTCCCTTCTGCCAACCCTTGGAATCTCTGCCTTCCTTTGATATCTCTCTTGGCCTTTCTTGGTCTCCCCAGATGCTAGGCCTCGACCCTCCAAGGTTGCATTCCAATTCATCTTGTGTATTATTTACACATCTCCTCCATTTGAATGTAAGCTCTTTGAGAGCAGGAATGCTTTTTGTCTTTGCTCTTTCTTTGTACCTCCAGAACCTCACATAGTACATAGACTAACAAAATATAAGTGCTTAATCAATGCTTGATGATCCATTGATTGACAACGTAGTTATTTCCAGTATCCTGTCCGGCTAGTCTGTCAAGATAAAAGGTCATCTTTAAGTGGAGGGCTCCCAACCACCCTTTGGGGGTATTTGTAGAAGAGACCTTTGGGCAAATCTCTTCCTCTCTCTGAGCCTCGGTTTCCTCAGATATAAAATGGGATAACAATATTTGCAATGATCACCTCGTAATGAACAAAGTGCTGTGGAGATCTGAAAGCACTACACAGATGTTTTGATTATTTTTGGCCAGTTGTTAACTGGACTAGATTCCAACTGGGATTTTTCCCAGTTTCTAGATTTTATCATTCTCTGAGAAAGAAAAAATCTTTTACTTAAGTTATTAAGTAGTATAGAGTAAATCAGAATCTTTATCATGAACATTTCCTAGATAATAATAATTATAATAATGGTGGTGATGATGATCACTAATACTGCTATGGAGCTTTAAGATTTACAAAGCCCTTTACCGATGATTGCATTTCTCAGTTATTAATCAATAATAGAGTGCCAATAGAGTGCCCCAAAGTCTATCTTTTTTCCAGGACCCACCCCCAAACTCACTTTTAGGGGACCCAGTCTCCACAAAGGATCACACAAGTTAGACCCAAGCCTCACACATTATGTCTTAGCCCCATTCCAATTCCGGGTTAGGAGCATGCCTGATCAGTTCTTTCTGAGTCCTGTCTTCCCAGGATGCCAGCAGACACTCTTAGTTACTAGCAGTGAAATATTGCTACAATTACTTCCTTCTCCCAGGTGAATTACCTACAGAGAACCAAAACTAGTCCCTAGACTACTTTCCCTCATTTCTATGACCACTCTAATGTCAGGGACTATAATTTTCTCATCCATAAAACGAACCCAACTTTTTCCATTAAAAATTTCTTTAAAATTTTTGATCTTTTCTAGTTTTAAAACCAGATTGCTCTCCAGGTAAGCTTCCTTAAATGTCACACATTGAATTATCATCTCTGCCTTTTTATAGAATTTGGTGGTTGATTTCATATTGGATGACAGTGCTGAATGGCCTCTTCCTGGCTCACGTTGGAGCTGATGCCTCTAACTCCAGTGGCCTCAGGTGAAATGGGTACGGGACTTTTCTCTTGAAGCTTGCTATCCTTTTGGGGAGTGAACAAATAACAATGTCCTGTGACAAAGTTTTTTTTTCTCTCTGAGTTGAAATTGAACCCGGAACACTCTGCTCTCGTAAGAGGCTCACGAAAAATGGCCTTTAGCCTGGAGAGTGAAGAGGCCATCTCTTCAACTGCCTACCTTTTGACCTCTGGACAGTTTTCTTGCAGAATTCTGTCACAGATGACCATAAAGCCTAATTATCATCATTTGAACATGACTTGGATGGAGAAGCAGGTAAAAGGGAAGATGGTGAGGAAAGTGGCTGTCCATTTTCCACTCCAAGGTCACAGAGACTGTACTAAAGTATAGGTGACCATGTCACCCCCTTTACTTAAGGAACAGCAATGGGCTGTTATTATTACCAACATCAAGTGTCAAATTTTACATTTGGAATTTAAAGCACTTCACGGCTTGGCCCTTTCTTACCTTTATGGGCTTCCTAAAATTTACTCCCCTTTACACTCTGTGTTCTAGTGACATTTGTCATTCTTGCTGTTCCATGAATAAGATACTCTATCTTCTAATACCGTGCCCTTTCCTTGACTATCCCCCAGGCCTGGCATGCTTTCCCTTTTCACTTCTGTCTCCCACCTTTTCTGGCTTCCTTAAAGACTCAGCTCAAAGCCTACCTTCTTCAACAGGCCTTTCCTAGTGCCTCCTCTTCACACCTCTACTGCTCTTGTCTTCTCTCTGAGATTGCCTCCATCCATTCTAAATCTCTGTCTTTGTCTCTATCTCTGTTTCTGTATCTAGCTATACATCTTTCTATCTACATATATGTATATATGGAATTATGTTTTTTAAAATTTTGGTTTTTTTTGA
>CM053590.1:22299758-22313502 GCA_028646515.1 Pseudochirops corinnae | reverse complement strand
ATCTATGTATCTATGTATCTATGTATCTATGTATCTATGTATCTATCTATCTATCTATCTATCTATCTATCTATCTATCTATCCTTCCCTCTATCTACCCTTCTTTCTATATATCTATCTATCCTCTTAGACATATATAATTACTTTCATGTTGTCTCTTCCACTAGAATGTGAGCTCCTTAAGACCAGGGACTGTGTTTTGCTCTTTAAAATGTATCCCCACTGCATATCCCAGTACCTGGAAAACAGTAGGCACATAATAAATGTGTTTAATCAGTGAACAAAAAACTTGTTCACTGATTAAAATAATGGGGAAAATTTTTCATAGATAGGAGCTCAGAAATCATCTTCCTCTGTTTAAGGAGAAAGAAACATTCTGGGAAGTTTAGTAATATATTATCCTGGTAGAGTTAGTAAACTGAGGCAACTACCCAGATGAATTAGATCATTTATATATCTACATATATATAAATAAATATTATATATATTTGTCCATTGTATATTGGTTGGCCATGTGAAAAAGGTGGTTGAGATAATAGGTTTTTAGAAATGGAAGGGATTTTTAAATGAATGAATGAAATAAATTCAAAAGTTTGCATTAAGTTCCTTTTATATACCAGGTACTACATTAAATATTGAGTATTCAAATACAAGCAAGATAGTTCTCAGCCTCAAGAAGCTTTTTCCTTGTTCAGTCATTTGTCAATCATGTCTGATTATTTGTGACCTCATTTGGGTTCTTCTTGGCAAAGGTACTAGAGTGGTGGCCATTTCCTTCTCCAGTTCATTTTATAAATGAAGAAACTTGAGCAAACAGGCTTAAATGACTTACCCAAGGTCACACAGTTAGTAAATGTCTTAAGAAATAAGTCAAATATTTCCATAACAAAGTAGAACAGGAAAAAGATTATGCATGAAACTATAAAGAAATGAAAGTGTTGGTCAGATGTGATCTTTATATATTTCTATTTCTATCTATCTATCTATCTGTCTATCTATCTATCTATCTATCTATCTATCTATCTATCTATCTTTTATTTATCTTTACTACTACTCATTAATACTGATAAAAGATGAGTCTTCCTGCTTGCAGGCCTGGAATTCTGTCCACCGTACCACCTAGCTCACATTCTAATACGACAGATCTGTGCATCCCATAGCCAATGTCCACATTTGGGTAGAAGGTGGATATTGAAGATGGTCATTTGTGTAGGTGGCATGATTCAGAAATGGCCTTAGAACTCATCTAACCATCTCACTTTTTTTAAGCATGAGAAAGTAATAACTTTCATTCCTCTAGTGCACATTTGTCAGTGTTTCACTCACAACCATTTTATGAAGCATGCATCACAAAAGAGATGTAAGAAGAAGTGTCCCAATGGTACTTCAGCAAAGACCTAAGGAAAGACCTATGGACCTGTTTTGTAAGATAAAGACATTCAAATATAAAGGGAAAAATATTCAGAAGGAAGATAGATGTTCCAAATTCTAGAAAGACTGAGAAGCGTGAATATCTTAATATCATAAAAAGTCCAACAAGAGAAATGAACTTACCTTTGGGGATAGACTATATTATACTTTTTTCCCTAGTCACTCATCTATGTGATATCCCAAAGGAGTGTGGGAGATAAAAATGACTAAATTGAAACTAACCACCCCATGGCAACATGGAATGGCTTACTGAGATAGGATGTTTTAGAGATAGGAAGAATTTGTCAATTAGACATGTAAATTTTCTCTTATCTGTTGCCTGAAGGTGACAAACCACCTTAGGAGAGGGTCAAAGGGAGGAACCTTCAGTTTATCCTTAGCTAAGTGTTGTTTTTCTTGCTGAAAGAGCTTTGCAGCCCTCCAACTGAAAAGAACATAGCAACACTCTAGCCAAGAGAGTATAATGCCACCCAGTCAAGCCAATGGTTGAAAGTGGGAAAGAGTAAAACTGCAGCTGCCCATCTTCAGGAGAGAGTGAGCCCAGGAGACAATGAGATTGACTTATCCAGCAGAAGTACTATACCCTGAAAAGTGTACAGTGGTTGAACAACCTACCCAATTCAGCTTGACAGTAGCTGCTCAGTAGCAGAGTAACTCGAATGACTCTTTCTGTCAGTTGCTGTCCAGTGGGAGTGTAGCCCAGTCGAGCAGCAGTGAATCCTGGGGAGGAGCCAGTCAAGCAACCTACCCAGCTGAGGCCAGACACAGATTGGCCCATGCAGCCAAGACACCTTATTTTGGTAGCAGCCAGGCAAATGTCATGAAGACCCTCTAGAGAAAGAAAGAACATTGAAGCCCACCAGTTACGTAGTTGTGTAGCCAGGCATGCTCCATCCATATATGCATCCCTTCTATTGTACTAAAAGTTAATGTCCACTCTTCCCTGCTTATTATATTCTGGGCATTTGTCAGAGAATGTACTGTTGGGGTTGAGGAATATATTGTTCTTGCTATGACATTTGAGTAAATAGCTACTACAGAACTGAGTCTCCTGGATGATTGTTAAGGGGAAGCACACTGGTGGGGGCTGATGATTTAGTGTTTAGGAGGATAGTCACTCACAGGATTGAAGTCTTGAAATTATAGCAGTCATTACTTTGCGGAACAAATCTACCAGTGGAAATATGAATTGGATAAGTGAGCCCTGAGAGAATTACAATTATTATCCCCATGTTATATACGAGGATAAACAAGAAAACTAATACATTGGCATTCAAAATGACTAATTGAGAGTTGGAAGACTTGGAAAAATACAGTAGAATCAGTATAAGTTCATTGATTTTGGGCTCAGTGTATCTATGCTCCCCCCATGATAAAATACTGTAGGTTTGAATATTATGTAAGAATGGTAGAGACAAAGCGCGGCAGGTGACTAACTCTGCTTTTTCCTGTCTGGATTTCTTAAGTCAATCCTCTGACCTACTTTCTAAGGAGCAATCACAAGAAGAAAAAAATCAGTTCATAAGATATTTCTTGCCAGTATTTCGAGTTCTCTCTTGGTGGTGGGGGGAGGGAGACTTCGTATCTTTACAGCAGCCCTTGGAGGTGGCTACTAAAGATGTTGTTAGCCCTTAGCATATGAGAAAATGCTTTATAATGAGTGAACCATTAGACATTTGCTAAGTGGAAACCAATCAGTCAATGAATAAATCAAACCATAAGCACCATTCAAACCCTAAGGAAACAAAGAAAAAGAAAAAGCAATCCCTGCCCTCCAACAGCTTCTATTTTGTAGCATGAGACACCATGTACAAAATAGGCGTGTTGTTTTTTGTCCTTTGTTGCCAAAGAAGTTCAAGTACATACAAGATACATTCAGAGTAGATGGAAGATAATTAGAGAGGGGAAGACATTAACAGTTGGAATACAGGATAGGGGAGAATCAGGAAAGGTCTCCAAAATTTGACTAGGGAAGGGAAATGGGTGGCATTGTGGTAACCCAACAACAGTGTGCTGGAGACATTAATCACAGATTTGTAAAAACTTAAGGTAAGACAAATTTGTATTATTATTATTTTTAATATTTTTTATTTTTTGGTTTTTGGAGAGGGGAAAGCAGGGCAGTTGGGGTTAAGTGACTTGCCCAAAGTCACACAGCTAGTAAGTGTTAAATTATTATTATTTTTAAATGGGGAAGTGCTACGAATGGGGAAGGAAGCAGGCGCTTTCATTTAAGATAGAAGGCTATATTGCTAGTTCTCCTTCATTGTTTTCCTTTGTTAGATGAGATCTCTCATGGAATGGGGGTAATCTGTAAATGTTTGCACAGTAGTGTAAAAACAAAACATCAATGAAACCTAAAAAAAACCCCTTTTACACAATCTGTTCTGTTGATCTTTACAAAAACCCTATGAAATGTGTCAGGTATTATTACCCCAACTGGACAGAGGAGGAACCAAGGGACAGAGAGGTCAGATGACTTGCCTGGTCATGGGTCACATTGGGCTCTTTTTAGAACTCAAACTTCTCACTCCTAGTTCATTGTTCTGCTCCACCCATTGATTCCCCCATGTCAACCATCCTTGAATCAATAAAGCAGGAAAATTGTGCTTCTCAGCAGGAATTATTAGGCTTTGGTCTTTCAAACTTTCTGACCTTTGTGAGTTTGCATGTTGAGCTTGGCTTGTGAGATTTGAGCCATTAAGAGTGTGGTTTCTCTTTTTCTGGAGATGTTGCTTATTATTTATATGTATGTATGCATATAAACTCATACTGTATACACAATATACGTGAGTATATTATGTGCATATACATGCATCTATATTTGTAAATATATACACACATGTCTACATATGCATTGCTATATATGTTGGGCATATACATATGTATTTATAAGCATATATACACATGTGTATATGTATACATAGCTCACACAAACACATGTCCATGTATACATGCATTGTATGCAAGTACACATGTGGATATATAGCTTGGACATATATGCAATATGCATGTAGTATGTATACATACATGTGTATTTGTGTGGGCATATCTATTTGCATATTTACCTATGTATATTGTGTGTATGTACAGATCTCTTGTACACATCTATGTGCCTGCATGTGTATGTATGCATGTACGCATACACACACATATATACTCATCCATATACTTATACATATATTATTTTAAAAATCTCAGTACAGTTTCAAACTTTGAGTGAATAGCTCAATATCAGTATGTTGGACCTGTGTTTTCATCTCTCTGGGGGGACACAGTGTGGAAACTTCCCTAATGTGTTATGGCATCTCCTGTGCAACTCAGAGCCTTAGGGAGGCTGGAGCATCATGCATTTAATGACTTGTCCATGGTTATATGGTTAGAGTATGTCTCTTGAACTCAGCCCTCATGCTGGCCTTCTTCCATTCCTGCAGGCAAAATCTAAACAGCAGGTTCCACCCTGCTCCCTCATCCCATATAACTGCTTCATGACTATGGAATATGCTTAGCAAAAATCAGCAGGGGAAGGAAACACAATGACTGGTCCTGTGATCACCAGGCAATCTAATGGAGTCTCAACCTGGCTTATACAATAAGGGACATTCAACAAGAGAAAACTATTTGAGACTCATCATTTCCTCCTTCCAATGATGTTTACCTTGCTCAGGTTTTATCATAATTTCCTCTTTGAGATCAGCAGGAACAGCTTAGAGTTCCTGACTTTCTTGGATAGGATTGACTCTAGTAATTACCCATGGAACAGACATTTCCATGTTCTGCCTCGGGAATTAATGAAAACACAAACAACTTAGATGTGTCACAGTGGGCTCAGGCAACAGCCCAGGATTTTGCCCAGGAAATAGTAAGATCAGGGATGCTCAATTTCACATCAGTGTCAAGGAGTTAATAACCCAAATGCTCTTAACTTCCCTATTATGTATCTATGGTTCATGAATTTATGTAAATACTTTAGGAAATAGTATCACCAGGCTATACTAGTTCTTTTGTTTCAATTCTGCATGCTGCATTTTATTTTTTATTGATACCTTTTATTTTTGGATTATGTTTATTCCATTCCTCTTTTCTCCAACCCAATAAGGTCTACCTTGTAAAAAGGTTAAACAAGAAAGGGAGAGGGGAACAAAAAGCTCAGTAAAACCAATCAGCACATAAGCCACAGTTAATAGTATATATGATATTCTCAGAGGTATTTTGCTAAATATTTAAGTTCTTCCAACCTATGCATAGCACATTTTAAGGTTTAATCTGCTTTATTAACATTTTCCCATCACTTTTTAAAATTTATGAATAAAATGAATGAATGAATGATGAATAAAATAACGAATGAATGAATAAATGAATAAAATGATAAATGAATAAAGTAAGTAATGAATGAATACTGAATGAATAAAATAATAAATCAAATCCTTATTTGTAGCATCTGCTGATTTCTAAGGTGCAAATGCTCCTATTGAAAATTTAACATTCAGTTCCTGAGAGGCTGTAGGAAGTAGCTCCAGTATACCTCCTGAATATTCTGCTTTCAGGGTCTTCCTCCTCTTCAAGGAAGAAAGACAGGTAGCTTTCCTCCATTATTCTCTGGGTCAAAGCCTGGTCATTTTACATATATACATTTTAGTTTAGATTTGATATTTTCTATTTACATTTGTCATGATATATATTGTTTTACTGGCTCTGCTTACTTCCACTCTGCAACAGTTCACATAAATCTTCCATTGCCTTTCTGAATTCTTCATATTTGTCATTTATTTTGGCACAAATTTTTTTTTTTTTGCATTCACATACTACTTTTTAATCATTATCCAGCAGATGAAAATCTACCAGCTTTGTGACTCAGGACAAGCCACTTAATCTTTCAGTGTCCTTAAGCAACTCTAAGACTGAGTTGCAGAGAAGGTCCCAACTGGCACTGGTAGAAGGTATTTCCTCCTGTTGGAGTTTTCTATACCAAAGAAATGACAGAAACAGTTCTAGTCCTTATCTATTCGTGTACAACAATCTGTTAATCCATCCCCCAATTTGTGGATACCCATTTTGTTTCCAGTACTTTGCTCCAACAAGAACAAAAAAATGAAATTAATACATTAGTATATATAGAACTTTCCTTTGTGTCTTTCACCTCCTTCATATATGCTGTAATGGCAAACAAAGAAGTACTTGGCACTTTGTTTCAGCTACTTAAGTATTTAGGACCTTGTTTGAGCCCCTTGTGATTTGAAGGTGGGAGGAACTTGCTGATGCAACAGGAAGGGGTGGAAGAGGAAGGAGAACCACAATATATAAGAAGAAGCACAGCTGGGATAGAGCAGAACTGAGAAGGGGAATGGTTGTGGAGACCAGGCACTCTGTTTGTCTTTTCTGTTGTGTTTGTGATGCTTTGTACAAAAGCCCTGGGACCTTAATGGAAGCCCAAAAGAGGATTTTCTTGTTGTCTATTTACAGAAGTCCTGGAGGAGGGTTTCAAGGGTCCTGGGACTATATTGATGATTTGTATTGAGTTCTCAGACGTTGTTTGTGGGTCTGTGTTGATATCACAGGCAGATAGTGAATTGACGATGGTGCTGGAAATGTGTATGAATATTATTGTGGCACTGTCAAGCTTTGTCTTCCCAGAAAAAGGAACTGTGAAGGACTTGAGGTGGACTGGACACTGTGAACTTCAGTGTGGAATGGGAACTGCATGAGGAACTGGACAAGGAGCTGAGAGCTGCCTGCCTGTGAATCCAGGTGACAGTTGGGTAGATTCAGGTAGGAGATGGACCCATGGAAGAGGAACCATGGGATTTGGGAGCCAGCCTCATGCAAAGATGAAAAAATCCTCTCTTTGGGTACTTAGCACTGACTGACTAGATCATGACTTACTATGATCTAGAGGTGGGAGAACTTTGTACTCTGTACCTTCTACTCCTTAAGGATGATTGAGTTAAGGATTATTAGAAACTAATCTCCAATCAAGAAGAAAGAAGACTTTTTGACTGAGATATTAACACAATGTGATCCAGAGGTGGGAAAACTTAGACCTTTGTACTTTGTGTCCCTTAAAGAGGCTTGCCCCTTGAGGATGATTGGGTTAAGGACTTACTGAATGATATCTTTTGTTTAAAACAATGTGGTCTCTTTATGTGAAAACTATGTTGCCACTTTAGTGATAAATTGTTGTGTTATTACATTGTGAATGTGTACTTTGGTTTATGTGAATGTTTTGCTTTAGTTAACTGCTGAATAAATAGAGAGTTCACTATACTATGTGATCAGGACCTTAGAGCTATTCACAGCAGCAGTCCTCTGGAAAGCTGCTCATGCTTGGCTTTACATATGCCTAGAAGTGGAGTCAAAGGCCCTTTGATCCATTTTTCAGGAACAATTCAAAATTGCATTCTACAATCGATGGACTGGACCAATTTGCAGTTCCACCAAGAGTATATTAGTGCTCCTGTCTTGTCACAGACCCTGTAACACTGACTGTTTTAATCTTTTGCCATCATTGCCAAATTGTTGCCTATAATGTCAATCCCAGAGTTTCAGAGCACTTTTCTATAATTATTAGTGATTCAAAGCAATATGTTATAGGGTTGTTAATAGTCGGCAATTCTTATTTTCAGAACTGTTTGTACCATGGCTCTTTGGATATCAGAACTTTCCAGAGATATCTGATACAAATATTTTTCCAATTCTCTAGTTTCCCTTCTTATTTGTATTGATTTTGTTTAAGTCAAATCAGGTAAAATAGAAAAACATTTATTAAAGGCTTACCCTGTGCTAGGCACTGGGTATTCCCCCGCACCCACCAAAGATACAGACAGTCCATGTCCTTAGCAAGCTCCTGAATAATGAGGGAAATGACATGTAAACAACTACAGAGGATAAATTTGAGATAATCTCAATGGAGGGCTCAAGTATGACTGGGAAAGTCTTCTGGCAGAAGGTGAGATTTTAGTTGAAACTTGAAGCAAGTCAAGAAGTGGAGACATAGCGAGAGAAGATTCTAGGTATAGCCAGCGAAGAGGCATAGAGGTAGGAGATTGAGTGTAGGGTTTAAGGAAGCTTGTATTGCTGGATCACAGAGTATATGGAAGAGAATAAGGTGTAAGAAGACTGGAAAGGTAGCAGTAAGGGAACATTTATTAAGTGCCTACTATATGACAGTGCTAAGTGCTTTACAAATAGTATCTCATTTGGGTCAGGTTATGAAAGGCTTTAAAAGCTAAACAGATGATTTTATTTTTCATCCTTGAGGTAATAGGAAACCACCTGAGTTTTTGAATAGGGGGAAGTGACATAGTGAGACATTCATTTTAGGAAGATCAAATTGATATCTGGAGGATGGACTGGAGCAGGGAGAGACTTGAGGAAGGCAGATACACCAAGTATTAGGTGATGAAGGTGTTTTTGATGCCAATGCCAGAGCAAAAGTTTTTGAATTTCATTTAGTCAAAATTAAAAAAGAAAAAAATAATTGGTTCTTCCCCTCAAGGAGCTTACAGTCTGAATGGGAAGACAACATGAACATAAATTGGTAAATTAAAACTACTTAGGGAGTGGAAAGGGCTTTAAGATTTTACTAGTCAGTTGTTATGGATGACTTTGTGTTAACCCAACAATAACATGCTTGAAACATTTTATCCCAGGTAAATAGAGTCTTAGGGTAGTCAGTACCCAGCAACTCCAGAAAAATAAGGGCCATACTATCTATTGGAGGATCCAGTTCTCCAAGTTAAGGCCCGCCCTTGTATATTCCACAAAGATCAGAATCAAAGTCTGGAAAACCAATCCATAATTCTCATTGGGAATCAATTTTGCTGATTGATTTCCTTATTGGTAAATCAGACACTTCTTTCTATTGAGATGTGAGGGCCACTTGGTGGGGTCAATCAAGCAATGAATAGAGAAGACTTTGACCTTTTATGATTTCTTCTGTCCCTTATTTGAGTCTTGCCTCTTGTCTTGCTGACCCTGAACTCTTGTTGACTTTGTGGGAGGGCTCCTTTATTCTGTTCCTTTTGAGTTTCTTACAAATTTTTTGTGCAGTTCTGGGGACAAATCACTTCAGTCTCTCCTTGGACTTTTGATCATTCTTTTGTTCTGGTGTGTTATGTGGATGATCCGCATCCCACTTGGGCAGCCATCTTTGCAAGAATTCTGATGTGAGCTTTCACAATTCCATTTAAAACTTCTCACATGTGATTTAAGATACTGGTTAAAAAAGCAAACAAACAAACCTAAACTGCTTTCCAGTTTTCCCACCAGTTCTTATAAAATGGAGAGTTCTTCCTTGAGTGTTTATGTTCCAAAATTTATCAAATGTTGGGTTAATACTATTGCACCAATTTCTCACACTAGCATTTCTTTCTTTCTTTCTTGGAGGGGGGAAGGCGGGGCAATTGGGATTAAGTGACTTGCCCAAAGTCACACAGCTTGTAAATGTCAAGTGTCTGAGGCCGAATTTGAACTCAGGTACTATTGACTCCAAGGCTGGTTCTCTATTCACTGCACCACCTAGCTGCTCCTGTACTAGCATTTAGAGGGAAATTTTGGGTATTATCAGAGGCAGCAAGGGATGGTGGGTAGGATGTTGATTTTGAAATGTGGATTATGTGGATTCAAATTATGCCTCTGAAACATAGTAACTGTGTGACCAAAGGTAAGTCATTTAACCTCTCAGTGTCCCAGGGAATTTTCCAAGGTCCCAAATGGCAATTGAAGCATCAGTCTGTATTAATGGAGGGAACTCTGTGTACTGATGACATCACCGTCTGAGAATCAGTCTGTGTCTTCTGAACTCATCAGCTTCCTTTGACTCCCCACATCCAGGGGAATGGATGTGCCAAACATGATGTAACTGGGTCTATAGCAAAGATGAAAGTTCAAAATAAGGAGAGCTCAATTCTAACTGGCAGGGTGGGGGAGGTGAAGAGAAGGCTTCCTGGAAGAGGCGGCATTCGAGCTGGACCTTTAAGAATGGGGAGGGTTTGGATAAAACTCCATCAAAAAATCATCTACTATTAGAGACAGAAAAAAACAAGGTCATCTAGTCTAATTCCATTTTATAGCTAAAAAAATTGAATTCTGCAAAAATACATTTCCCTTTGATCTCCTCATTTCTGTAAACGCCTTAGCACCCCCCCAGTCACCTAGGCTCAGAGCCTGTCATTTGCCTTTCCTTTCCCTGCCTTTCCCAGTCTCCAACCCCTTCCTTTTTCCTCACCTCCATTCAATCAGTTATCAGGACCTGCTAATTCTCCCTTCTACAATGTCTTTCCAACCTGACCCTGGTTTCCTCTCCAGTCGCCATCATGGTAATTCTGGTTGCTTTGCATCTTTTGTCTGATCTGAGTGACTTTTCTGCCTGAAATCTCTTCCAACTCCAATTCGTCTTCCCTGAAGACATCTTATATGCTGCTGAGCATTCACATGACAGAATCATTATCCCAATGCACTGTCCCAAACATGGCACTATGCTGCTCAGAACCCTTAAGTGCGTCCCCAATGACCACAAGATAAAATTCATACTACTTAACATGTCATTTAAGGCCCTCCACAATCTGTCCCCAAACTGAGCTTTCAGGCACCTATCCATACCTCCCATAACTCACCTTCATTCATTCTTCACTGCAGTCAAACTGTATCCTCCCTTCTTCCCTGCACATATCCTTTGCTTAAAAAAAAAATAAACAAATCTCTAGAATAATAACTCCTCCAACTAATAGCTGATATATTTGCCAAGTGTTTTGTCTACATCTTTCCATAAGAGCCTTGCAACAACCTTGGGAGCTAGGTAACGCAGGTATTCTAATCTCACAGATAAGGATACTGAATCTGAGAGACTTAATGATTTGTCCAAAGTCACATGTTTAGAAAATATCTGAAACCACCTCTAAGCCTAAGTTCAGTCCCAGTCTGGCCCTCTACCAATTCACCAGGCTGTTCCTTGATGTAGTGTTTCCTTGCCTGTGAGTGGAGACTGGGAGATAAATCTTTCTTCCTTGAGAAACCTCTAGGTATGACCTTGAGTGGCCATGGCATTTTATTTTGCAGAATTCAATTTTATTTTAGCTAGGAGTTAGGAGTTTAGACTAGATGATCTCATGTTTTTTTCTGTGTCTAATATTAGATGATTTTTGGTCGAATTTTATCCAAACCCTACTTATTGTTCAAGGCCCAGATCAAATGCTACCTCTTCCATAAAGCCTTCCCTGAGGGTGGCCTACCCCTATCCTTCCAGTTAGAAGTGAGTTCTCAGGGGTGGAGCCAGGATGGTGGCATAAAAGCAGGAATACTCTGTGAGCTTCCCCCATAACCACTTCAAATACCTACATAATATGACTCCAAAAAAACTTTAGAGCTACAGAATCCACAAACTGACAGAGAGAAACAAATCTCCTGCTAATAGCAGCCCAGCAGGCCAGCAGGAAGGGTCCATCACAGCATGCTGGGACCCTAGCCTAGCCCCAGGTGAGCCTGTGGTTTTAGCCCCAGGGTGGCCCTGACTAGCAGTGGCTGGAGTGGACTTTGAGAGAGTGGATCACCAGCAACTGTGGCAGTTTCCAGAATCATCAACCCATAAATGCCAAAGGCAAAGTAAAAGGTCAGTGTAGACTTTGAGGGAACAGGGGGACCAAAAGTGTGGTCTGGCCTTTGCCCCCAAGGGTGAGGGGGTGAGAAGCAGAGGGGGCACTGCAGCCATGCAGCCACCACTGCATGGCTGCTTCAGAGCTCCTGGCCTGCAGATTATAGGGGGACCAAAGGACCATTCAGAGAGGTAATCACTCTTGCTTTAACCTGCTTAGATCTGGATCAATGTCTTGGGTGGAGATCCTGGGGTGTTTGACCAGTACTGGAGCTTGTGGAGGCTTCAGAGAGGGCACCCAACTAATAGCTCTGGCAACTGTGAAAACCCCAGCAATTTGGGACAAAGCTCTCCTCTCTGAAAGCAGAGTTCTACTGTGGCAAAAAGCTCAACAATCAAGTAATTGAGTGGCAACAGGAGCAAGCAAAGGAAGCAAAGCAAGCACAGCAGTCAAACCTTGAATTCCTTTTTTTGGGGACAAAAAGGATCAAAACATGCAATGGGAGGAAGACAACACATTCAAAACTCTTGTATCAAAAGCTTCCAAGAAAAATATGAATTAGTTACAGGCCATAGAGGAGCTCAAGAAGGATTTTGAAAACCAAGTAAGAGAAGTGGAGGAAAACTTGGGAAGAGAAATGAGAATGATGCAAGAAAATCATGAAAAGAGAGTCTACAACCTGACTGAAGAAAATAACATCTTAAAAAACAGACTAACTCGAATGGCAAAAGAGGCCCAAAAAGCCAATGAGGAGAAGAATTCCTTAAAAAGTCGAATTTTCCAGATGGAAAAAGAACTTCAAAAACTCACCAAAGAGAATAATTCCTTCAGAATTAGATTGGAGCAAATGGAAGTGAATGACTTTGTGAGAAATCAAGATACTATTAAACAGATTCAAACAAATAAAAAAAATAGAAGGCAATGTGAAATATCTCATGGAAAAAACCACTGACCTGGAAAATAGATCCAGGAGAGACAATTTAAAAATTATTGGACTACCTGAAAGCCATGATAAAAAAAAAAAAAAAGAACTTAGATATCATCCTTCAAGAAATTCTCAAGAAAAATTGCCCTGATATTCTAGAACCAAAGGGCAAAATAGAAACTGAAAGAATTCGCCAATCACCTCTTGAAAAAGATCCCAAAAAGAAAACTCCTAGAAATATTATTGCCAGGTTCTAGAGTTCCCAGATCAAGGAGAAAATATTACAAGTGGCCAAGAAGAAACAATTTGAATACTGTGGAAACACAATTACGATAATCCAGGATCTAGCAGCTTCTACATTAAGGGATTGAAGGACCTGGAATATGACATTCCAGACATCAAGGGAGCTAGGATTAAAACCAAGAATCACCTACTCAGCAAAACTGAGCATGATGTTTCAGGGGAAAATATGGTCATTCAATGAAATAGAGGACTTTCAAGCATTCTTGATGAAAAAACCAGTGTTGAATAGAAAATTTGACATTCAAATACAAGAAGCAAGAGAAGCATGAGAAGGCAAAAGGGACAGGAAAAGATATCATAAGGAACTTATAAAAATTGAGCTATTTACATGTCTAGATGGAAAAATGATAATTGTAACTTATGAAACTTTTCTCATTATGAGGATAGTTGAAAGGAATATAAATGTGTATATGTATATATATATATATATGTCTGTGTGTGTGTATACACATATATATGTCTATGTAGGAGGGTATATGTATGTATCAATACATAT
>CM053590.1:22281998-22299658 GCA_028646515.1 Pseudochirops corinnae | reverse complement strand
GAGGATAGTTGAAAGGAATATAAATGTGTATATGTATATATATATATATGTCTGTGTGTGTGTATACACATATATATGTCTATGTAGGAGGGTATATGTATGTATCAATACATATGTGAGTATATGAATATATGTGTACAGGTATACATACACAGAGGGCACAGGATCAATTGAATAAGAAGGGATGGTATTTGAAAAATAAAATTAAAAGGTGAGAGAGGAATATAATGAGAGGAAATAGAGAGAAACAGAACAGGGTAAATTATCTCATATAAAAATGGCAAGGGAAAACTGTTACAATTGAGGGGAAGAACAGGAAGGCAAAAGGGAATGGGTCAACCTTACTCTCATTGAATTTGGCTTAAGGAGGGAATAACATACACACTAAATTGGGTATCTTACTCTATAGGAAAGTAGGGGGGAAGGGGACAAGAGTGGGAGTGATAGAAGGAAGGGCAGATTGGGGGCAGGGTAGTTAGAAGCACACACTCTTGAAAAGGGACATGGTCAAAGTAAAACATAGAACAAGTGGGGGGAGGGATAGGATGGAGGGAAATATAGTCAGTCTTTCACAATATATCCACTATGGAAATGTTTCACATAACTACATATATACAACCTATATTGAACTGCTTATCTTCCCAGTAATGGTGGGTGATGAGGGAAGAAGGGAAAGAATCTGGAATTCAAAGGTTTTAAAATCAAATGTTTAAAAAATTATTATTATTATTATTTTTACATGCATTGGGAAATAAGATATACAGGCAATGGGGTATAGAGATCCATCTTGCCCTACTGGAAAGCTGGAATGGGAATGGGGGAGGATATAGGAGAAAGCAGATTGGGGGAGGGGATATTCAGTGAGATAGCTGTTCTGGGGTAGTGGTTAGGGGAAAGATGGGGAGAAAATTTGTAACTCAAAACCTTTTAAAAATGAATGTTGTAAACTAAAAATAAACATAAAATTAAAAAAAAGAAGTGAGCTCTTCTTATTTTGACCTTTCATTATACTTTGCATCTTTTCTATAGACTCAATTACATAATACGTTATATAGTAATTTATGTACTTTCCATCTCCATGGTCTATGTAACGGGGAAGGGAAGAGGTTAGTGGCCATGGACTCGCTGTGAGCCTGTCTGGAGGAGAAAGAACGCCATTTGAGCAGAGCAAGAAAAAAACACATCCTTTGTGTGAAGGATGAGGCTATGGGCCTTGGGTAGAAACCAATGGGGTTAAATAAGTCAGAGGTTCTCTGTGCCTAAGACAGAAAAGAGAAAAGAACAAGGAGGTACAGATTGCTGGTCTTTGGCCTTGCCAGGACCTCTTCCAGGGTCCAGGAACTACATATGTTTCTGGGGAGCCAAAAGGTAGTCCCTCAAAGGAAGGTTCTTTACTTGGGCTGGTGGGTGAATATTTCCAGGGTCCTTTTGTTGTTGTGGTTAAGTTGTTTTTCAGTTGTGTCTGACTCTTTGTGACACCATTTGGGATTTTCTTGGCAAAGATACTGGAATGATTTCTCATTTCCTTCTCCAGCTCATTTTATAGATGAGGAAACTGAGACAAAAAGGGTTAAGTGGCTTGCCCAGAGTCACACAGTTGGTAAGTGTCTGAGGCAGGATTTGAACTTGAGAAAATAAATCTTTCTGACTCCAGGTCCAGTACTCTATTCACTATGGTGCCACCTAGCTGCCCCCTCAGAGTATTTTATCATCTAACAAAACCATTCTAAGTTCTGAAACCTTAGTAGGCTGAGTGCTTATGAGGGAAGCTGATGATATCCTTCATAGAAATGCCCCCATCTTCCACTTGGGGAAGGGCAATGCATCAGATAAGTCATCAGAGTAAAGTGAGGCCCAACATCTCAATAGAAAACTTCCAACACAAGAGCACCATTTCTATGACCCACAATGCATCACATAGAATAGCATGCACACATTGCATCTGACAGGTGCTCAGTAACTGTTGACTGATTAACTGAATCCAAAATGGCCATTGCTCTTGTGATCTCAGATGTTCTAAGAGAGAGTCAACGGCTCTGATGACTTCCTAGCCCACCTGTCCTCAATTTTTTACCCCTCCCTGAGGCTATGCCTTTTACCCATTAGTCATAGGCAGGATAACTTTATTCAGCACCCAAGGTTTATTTTTCTCTTCCAGTGACATCATAATATTCTTACCAGCAACAACCAATCTTGAGTTAATATTTTAATTTTCTCAGAGGAATAATGAAATTTAGGCTCCTTTGCTATTCCCTAAAGGAGGAGGTATGGACACAGTAAGAAGGAGTACACTGGCTAACTGGATGTTAAGGTAAACCTCTGGCAGAACAGAGCTAGGTCATCAATCCAGATGTTAGAGATATAAACAGCCATCTGGAGAAACTTGACCTTATAGGATAGGGTTCTTTATACTAGGAAAGTAGAGTGAGAGCTGGAAAGCAACCACAGGGGTCACTGAGTTGAACTCTTTCATTTTTCCAGATGGGGAAACTGAGGTTTAGAGAGAGTATTTGACTTTCCAAAGATTATACCTATAGTAAGAAGCAGAGTTGGGGATTGAACCCATGGTCAATCACCTGACTACCAACCTAGCACCTTTTTCTTGGAAGCACATAGCTCGATAACCTTGGGTTTCATTCTAACATCATAGAATGTTAGAATGGAAAGAATATAACCTTAGAGGTCACCCAGGCTAACCTTTGCATTTTACAGATGAGGAAATAAGGCCAGTGATATGACCAAGGTCTTAGAACCACATTATGGTTAAGTTAGGACTATAATTCACAGATCCATCAATTTAGAACTACAAGGGATCTCACAGCTCAATGAGTTTAACCCTCTTATTTTAGAGAGGAAGAGAGTGTGGGTTGGGGGCATTAAGTAACTTGTCCACACTGTGTCAGAGGAGAGATTTGAATCCAGGCCTTCCTGACTTCAAGCCCAACACTCTACCTACTTTTTATGAGCTGCCTTACTTTCATTCTGTCCTATACCATGTCATGCATTCCATTGTACAAACAAATACAAGACATTTCTGAGCAATAAAAATATAAAGGTGAAAAGGCACCCAGACCTTGACTTTGAGAGACTTCCAGTCTCACACAGGTCTTCTGACATGGAAAGAGCCCTGGTTATGGACTCAGAGAATATGGATTCAAATCCTGCCTCTGCTGCTTATTAGCTGTTTGAATCATGAGTAAATCACTTAGACTCCTTATATTTCAGTTTCCTCAACTGTGAATGAGGGGATTGAATTAGACAGCCTCTAGCATCCTTTGCATCTCTAGGCATGATCCAATGGTTCTATGATCCCATGACTCCCAGAGTTATGCCTTAGTTATTCTATCCTACCTCCATACTAGGGTCCTGTATCCAGGGGTACAAGGCATAGAACATGGTCAAGTAAATTTAGGAGCTATGTTGGTGACAGAGAGATCTTAGGTAAGAGAAAAATGAAAATCCTACCTACACTTTCCCCTGCCCCCACCCCACTCATGTGGTTTCTCACCAGATAAGTCAGGTCAATTGAGAGTGGAATAAGTCAAAATATTTCTTGTTTTAACCCGAAGAGTGTAGCCCCTGCCATTTTCTCTGGTCAATGACCACACATAACTTGATCACCATTCCTCTCCAAACCCTCTCATCCTAGGCTAAAAGATGAACAAAAACTGATAAAATTCTATAGGGACCTGGACCAGACAATCCTGGATTATCACAGAATGCCAGAGCTTCACAGTGGTTTCCTCTGGATTCTCTTCTCTGATGGCTAGCATTCTTATTTTAGAAAGCAGTGTTCAGTGGGGAAAAGCAGACATGTGGAGACAAATTAGGCATGAATGCTTGATGAAAGCCTAACCCCATGACCATACTTCTAAGTGTCTCTACTCATAGGATATTTTGAAGACTCAAAATATTCTCCTTGGAGACATTTGGGCTCTGAAAAGTGTCAGAGAAATTGAACTCCGCTAGATCAAGTATGTCTGATTTGCTTGCCTTGCCCTGATTCTCCCACTTTCAATTTCTCTGTTGATTTTAATTAATCTCTCCATAGGCACCCCCGAGTTCCAGGAGCCTCTTCTTCAAAGAGAGAGTTTTTCGGTAAGACAGATGTTTCCAAGCCTTTCTAGTTGCTGTCTGCTGCAGTGGCTATGATATGATTTAATCACTCCCCTAGAGTTAATTTAAGAGTGGCTAAGGCTTCTTCTGACATTAATAATTAATAACAACATATAATAGATGACATTTATAAAGTATGTTTAGGTTTGTAAAGCACTTTGTATGTGATCTCATTTGATCTTCAAAAAAACTCTGTGTGGTTAATGCTAGTATTAGCCCATTTTCTAGATGAGGGAGCTGAGGCTCTCAGAGAGGTTAAGTGACTTGCCTAATGTCAGACAACAAGTAAGTATCTCAAATGAAATGTAAGCCTTTGTATTCCTGACTCCAAGTTCAGCTTGCATTTACTATAACACCTTGTTAATTTTCATATGGTTTTATTCTGTAAGGATATTTAAATGATGTTACTAAAGCAATATGGAATGGTATAGAAAAAGTTGACCTTAGAGTTGAGAAGACTCATGTTCCAGTCTCATCTATGACAGATAGTGGCTCAGTAGTGCCAGACACTTAAGTAATTTAGCCTCTCCATGCTCTAGGCTAGATGTGGCAAACATACTCCCTCAACATTCCCAAGCCTAGAAAGAATGAGATTAAAATGTAATTGGGAAATATTTAACAAAATACATAAAAATACAATAAAGCATAGATAATATTAATATGTGGTTTTCTAAGTCAATCTATGGCCCACAGGGATCCTTATGTATGGTCTCTATGGCACCCATTTCTATTTGAATTCTCTAAAGACTGTTGACCTCCGTGGGTAAAGAGAGTTCCTCACTGGGAGCTCCCTACCCAAATGAAACCGTAGACCAGTCCCTATTTAGAAAACATACTTACATAATCAAAAATCTGCTAAGAATGCTAAATGTGCTAAAAATTTGCAGAAAATCTGGGTTCAAATCTTTCCTCTGATTTTTTTTTTTACTAGAGTGACTTTGGAGAAGTCAATAACCTCCTCAGGCTTTGGTGTCTCCAACTGTCAAATGGATACAATGGCTATGACAGTTCTTTTGGCTCCTTTGAGCATCAGGGAAAACATCCAGGGTCCTTGGAATCATAGAATTTCAGAACCTGAAGGGATTTTTGTTCCTGCTAGTCCCACGATCATAGAACCAAGAAGTATATAATAAAAATAAAACAAAAATAAAAAAAAGAACCATGAATCACCTTAAAGACTACTTGGCCCATATGCCTCATCTTCCAATAGAAACATGGAGGCCTGGAATGGATGAATGACTTCCCTAAGGCCTAGTTCCACCTAGAACAACTGGAATGATTCCCATGGGCAGTACCAGACTGGCCTTGAGGTCCCAACCTCACCTTTGCTCATTCTTCATTCTAATACATGTTGTGTGTCTGGGTTCAGTACGAAGGCAGGGCAGGACCTAGACTGGGTAAGTGATTTAACCTCCTTTCTTAAACTCCTCAGTTTTTTCCTCTATAAAATGAGGGAGTTGGACTGGTTTCTAAGATTTTGCACTACTCTAGGCCCCTGATCCTGTCAAACTCTAAGCATCTAAGTCTGTAAAATGAGAAAATGAGACCATAGGGTCTCTGAGTACCCTTCAAAATTTGGGATCCTAAAAAACAGAACTTAAGCGCCTTGAGGACAGACTGTCTCCCTTTTATATTTGTATTTCCAGGGCCTGGCTGGCAAGATCTGAATGATTTAATCAATCAGTCATTAAGTACCTGCTGTGGATCAGGCATTGTGCTAAGCACGGGGATACCAGAGAGGCAAAAGATAGTTTATGCCCTCAAGGAACTTCCAATCTAATGAGAAACAACATGAAAACAGATATATACAAAGCAAGTTATATACAGGATAAAAAATAGAGTGATTAAAAGTGAGAAAGTGTAGGAATTAAGAGAGATTAGGGAAGGTTCCTATAGAAGGTGGGATTTTATTTGGAACCAGAAAATATGTTTTAAACTGGACTGAGAGTCCAAATACTGGAACTCCAGGAGTCTTGTTAGGGCCTGGTTAGGCTCCAGTGGCACTGAAGGGAGCTTAATCAACAGGCTGCCTGCCTTTCTCTTTTTCCCTGCTCTCAATCCCCTCCCTCCCCATCACTTCTTTTTAAAAGAGTATTTAAAGCCTGAATCATGATCTCATATTAGACCCATCTTGAGACCAGAAAAGAAAGAAAATTAGGGGGTTGTAAAATCAGTCCTGGTTCTGTCAAGCTTACACAATTACAAGGATGCTCCAGGACCATCTGCAGCAAAGCTTGGCTGTACACAATTACAAGAGAGATTTCTTGGTCAAATTGACATCCGGACTTTGGCTGAGCGTGTGGATTATTTTACACAGTGAAGATGTGGAAGGGCCATTGTGATAAACAAGGAGGCTTGCCTGTGGTTGGGTAGAAAATGCCAGGGTGTCAGCAGGCCTAGCTTCTTGGTTTGACTTGACTGTGCGTGACCTTGGGAATACTTGGGACAACTTGATCAGTTACCTCATTTGTAAAAGGAGGCGGGTGGCCTAACTGAACTCTAAGGCCCTTCCAACCCTAAGCTATTAAAGTTACAGGGCATAGTCTAATGTCGCACTTTTGAGGCTGACTCGTCATCTGTCAAGTGACAGATCTGGGTTTGCACTGAATCATCTGCAATGGTTTTTTTTTCCCCATTTGTGGTCAAGGGAATTTTCTCTTTTAAAAATTGAAATTTGAATACTAGATAATGGACATTTCATATACATATATGTATATGTATATGTGTATGTGTATGTGTATGTATATATGTATATACACACATACACAGATACATACATATATATATATATATATATACATATAATATATAATGTGAAACTACTACAGTAATCTAATTGATTTCTTTGCTTCCTGTCTCTTGCTTCTCCAAGCTATCCTCTATACCAGTGGGGTCAAACTCAGATGGAAATGGGGGCCACCAATCCACAATAAGAATCGCCACGGGCAGATACTCATTTAGTTTTAAAGTATAATATTATCTATTTTTATTGTATTTTATTTACTCTATGAAATATTTCCCAACTACATTGTAGTTTTGCTCCTGTGGAACTCCAAAAGGTTGGGGGGCATTAGACATCTCTGTTTTACATAACTGCCAAATTATTCTTTCTATCCATTTGACAACGGTGATCCCTGGCTCAAGATTCTTCAAAGGCTCCCTAATACCTCTAGGATAATCTGTAAACCCTGTAGCTTGGCCATTTAAAGCCCTCCACAGTCTGGCTTCTGCCTACCTTTTCAGACTAGTTTCATGTTGTTCTTCTTCATGAATTCCATTAACCAGTCAAACTGGCCTTTTGGGCTTTATCCTGAGCACTGAATGCGTTTCTTTGTCTTTGCAAAGTCCCTCTGCTAGTACTCCTTCCTCACCTGTTCCACCCCAAATCCTCAGATCCCTTCAAGTCTCAGCTCAGACTGCATATCCTAGGCAGTGGTTCTCAACCTTCCTAATGCCACGACCCTTTAATACAGTTCCTCATGTTGTTGTGTCTCCCGACCATAAAATTATTTTGTTGCTACTTCATAACTGTAATTTTGCTACTGTTATGAATTGTAATGTAAACATCTGATATGCAGGATGTATTTTCATTGTTACAAATTGAAGATAATCCACAGGTTGAGAACCGTTGTCTAGGGCAAGTCTCTCCTGACCCTCCTTACCATTCTTTCCTCCTCAATTGATCTTGTGCTCACCTTTCTATCTTCATGTTGTACATAAGCCCACCCCTGCTGGAAGCCTGTTTCTTGGAGCTTGTGGTTGTTTTTCATTTTCTCTCTGCACCCCTCCTCCAAGACCTAACAGTGTTTTGCACCAGTTGGCATTTAATCAATGCTCACTGAATGAATGAGATATTTTGTAGGTACTTAACTGTGTACTTGTTGTGACACTATCCCTCCCTTCTCTCAGTAGAGTGTAAACTCTTTGAGGCCAAGAATTACTTCCTTTCATTGCTCCCACTTTGCGTCCCTAGTGACTGGCACAGTATAAGGAGCACGATAAATGTTTTATAAATGTGTTCCATTTTTTTGAGCCACTGTCCTCATTAAACAACAAAAACAAGCTAAAAAAACAGGTTAATAACTAACACTCAATTTCACAGAACAGTTTTTACACTCAAAGTATTTCCAGTATTGCCAAAGCTGTTTCTTCTCTTGGGAGGAGGAGTGACATTGCCTGGCTAACTAGGCTGTGGAGAGAGTTGATCAGGATAGTTCAAATATAAGGGAAAAAGCCCCCACAGTTATTTTCGGTCTGAATTATCCAGAAGAGCTAAAGACAAGAGTCTAATAAATTATGTCATCTCAGCTCTGTTTACCCCTTCCCTGTTGTACCATATAGACACAATTTCTGACTCTAAGCTGGAGATTGTATCAATCTCTTAGACCTCCTGGTGCCATTCAAATAACATATTAATTCAGAAGGAGTTTAAGGTACCTTCTGGCTATAATGTGATTTATGTTTCCTGAAGCTAAGTTAGGGAGCCTGGGGGCAATTGTATAGTCTCCTTGAGGTTCAGCTACCTTCTGGTGTTAGGTTTATAAAATACTGCATCAGAACAGAAAGTGATGAGGATATTTGTACCCACAGCCTTCACTAGCATATGGGGACAGGGGCATTATCTGTGCTAACAACTGCCATAGCTTTTGGTGAAGCTGAGTGGAAAATCTTTCCAAGTTGTACCTCTAATTGTGCTAGCAAAGAAGGCTAACAGGTCTCTAGCTTCCTAATTTTATGGATGAGAAAACAGAGAAAGAAAGGCTTTAAACTCAGGTCCTCTGGTTCCAAATTAGCCCTCTTTCCCTATAACTCAGGAGAGACTGACATGCAATAGAGCACTCTTGGAAAGCAGGATATTGTTGGTGCTAGACATTGCCTTCAGACTTCCACCATTAAAGGGATAAAGAAGCATTATTTAACACTGTGGATAACCATGACAGATGGATCTGACATGGGACAGAACCAGCCCTATAAGGAAGTGGTTTTTTTTTTTTTTTTTTACAGCAGGCTTTATACCTTTGACAAATTAGCAATCGATCAAAAATAAGGTGGCAGCACCCTTCATCACCAGCTTCTACTGCTTGGGTGTCCTCTAGTCATTGTGACATGCCATTTCATTTGGTGATTTTTGGTGTCCAGATTTCTTGGAGTAGATCTGACATTAGAGTAATACTCAAGAGCAAGATCATGAAATCTTCAAAACCCAATTTACTCTCTGTTTGCTCCTCAAGCTCAGACAGGATCTCTTTGTACTTGGGTTTGTTTTCTTGTCCCTGTGAGAATAACAAATAAAAAAGTTCTCAGACTACTGTTGACACCCCATGTTTGCAGGTGTTCATAGATTTTCCATTTTTTAAAAAAATTAATCTACTTGATTGTAGGATTAGTGCTTAGAAAACATTCATACAGACCTGCATTTCTGGGTTCAAGAATAGTTTTTTTCCCCACCCCCACCAAATAAGATTGCCAGGAACTCTGAAATATAATTGCCAAGAGAAAATATATATGCTTTGCAAGAGCTTCCATATTCAATTTGCTCATAAATCAAATCCCAACACACAGTTCACATAAACAGAAAGACTGACGGTACAAATATGAATCACATTATTAATGGAGGGCCTCTTCGTATCAGACTAGAACTCATGAATAATCTTCCCTGATAACACTGCAAACATTAAGGTCATTCCACTCAGTATCCTAGCTCTTTGCGTTCTCATTTATCATCTTTGGCTTAATCACCAAATGCTCACCCACATGCTAATTGTCAAAAATAATCATGATGATGACTAAAGAATATCTCTTGAAAGCCCCCGAGAGAATATAGCTTCTGTACACAGGGTAAATCCATGTTTCTTGATTCCAGTCAGAGGCCAGGTCATTGTCATTCTACTTTCATACATTTTCCCTACTTGTCCCTTTCTCTCTAGTCACATTCTAAATTCCAGTCGAGCTGCTCTGCGGGCTGTTCCTTGTACAATTTCCCATCCCATTGCCTTTGTCCAGACTATCCCACATAGGAGGTATGTGCTCCATTGAGAGAAATGATTATTAATCACTAATAATTTGGGGAGATTCAGATTTCCTTTTTTTTAAATCCTCATTTCAAGACTTCCATCTCTGAAGGTTGAGCTAACGTTTTTCTCTATCTAGACCACACACAGGTGGGGCAGCTGTTATGCTCTACTCAGGTTTGGGTGGAAATAAATTCTTTGAATAGATTGCCCAAGATTGGGGGTAACTTAAGAAATAAATGATGAAATTCAGGTCCAGCCCTTCATCATAATATTCATTCTTTCATTAATTGTTTCTCAATCAGAATTGATTGCCACCCTTGGAAACACTCAAGGGTGTGGAACACCAATGGACATATAAGCCACCCACTGCAGTGATTGTCTTTAGTCAAAGAAAGGGATGGTCAAATAACCATCCTTTTATTAAATGCTGGCATTATTAATGAAGTGATTAAATTACCCAGAAATTATGTCTCTTGAACCTTTTTAAACACCACAACCTCTTCAGCACCACTTCCTCTTGCATTCCCTAGTGCCTTTCAAGATTCAGTTCAGGGGATTTCTCTTACTTAAAGCCTTTCCTGACCCCTCAGTTGTCTACAGTTTCTTCTTACAATTACGGTTTTCTTTTGTATATGATTCCTATTTGCTGCTTTGGATTTAACAGGGCCTGGGTTATTTCATGTTCTTAGGTCCAATGCCAAACACAATGCTTTGTACTTAGTCGATGCCTAATAAATCTTTATTGAATGGATGGATGAAATAGACACGATCGTCTTTCTCCTCTAAGACCATTGGTCCCCACAACAGTGTAGCCCTTTATGACTGAATGATGACATGGCGTTTCTTTCTATACTGTGTTAAAATATCCTATAGACTTGGTAAAAAAAAAAAAAAAACTTTAGCAAAAAAATAAAAGTACAAAACAATGCAGTAAAAAATTCAATCAGTTTCATCAAAAGCCCAAGTCAGACTGCCTGCCTGACATGATGATGTTTGGTTGAGTTTTTGACTGAATTGACAGGTGTTTGGGCTTTGTTTGGAAATGCTGGGTTTTTCAAGCAATGAGCCAGTGGGGTGCCCTACTCGCCTGTCTGATCAGAGAAGCATATCTTTTACACTTCCTTCAGGACCTATTTTGTGAAGTCCTATGGAGAACTGGTTGAGGTATGTAGTGTGACGGTAATTCCTGCTCTTTATAATTCTATACATTCTCATGTTTTATATTGGAATATGAAGAGGATTATAGGACGGAAGATGGGAGAAGAGGATGATTTGCCAATCCCAATCCAATTTCACTTTTACATGAAGGTGAGTGGTGGTGAGTTGGATTGCATTTTTAGGGATGTTTGCTTCTGGGACTTAGTCCATAGATGGTTCCTATTAGCTTATATTTCCTTTCTTCCTTCTCGCTTGTAGAGGACATGTACTTTCAATCAAATAGGACATAACAAGATACCTTAGACATTTTCACCAATACCACCAAGGAGGCCCAGGAGAAAAGGGGTCCCTTAGAGTCCATTGAAATAAAGTTTCCTCATTGGGAAGGTAGGTCCAACATAACTGGTGGCATCATTAAATTGGGGACTGTGTATATTTATTTATATGAAATGGGAACGGTCGCAAGTTTTCTTCTTTTCATCCCACACTAAGGACAGACTACCTTCAAATCCAAAGACTCTTGACTCAAAGACTCTTGGAAGGGACATCAGAAGTCATTGAGTTGAATCCATATCTAAAGAGGAATTCCCCTCATATCACTAACAAATGGTCATGCAGCCTTTGCATGAAGCTACCTGGTAACCGGGAACTCACTCTTACCCAGAGCAGTTCTACCACTGGACTGCTCTAATAGTTTTCTCTTATACTAAACTTAAGCTTGCCTCTCTGCAATTTATCCACATTATTTATGGGATCATAGATTTAGGAATGGAAGGAACTTCAGACGCCACCTAGCCCAAACTCCTCATTTAGCAGCTGAGAAAAATGAATCCAAGAGAAGTGAAGTGATTTGCCCAACATCATGCAGGTAACATTAGAGCTTTGAACCCGTACCCCAGAAAGACAGTGCTCTTTGGATCTTTCATGCTGTCTCTGCTCTTTTTTCTGTTCTTTAGAGACAAGCAGAATAAATCATATCCCACATGACAGCCTGTCAAGTTGTTGAAGACAGCAATCAGGTCTCCCTTGCCTTTGTTTCTCCAGACCAACCATCCCAAGCGCCTTCAACTGATTCTTACATGACATTATTTCCCAACTTCTTATTATCCTGGTTGCTTTCTTCTGGACATGCTCCAATTTAGGAGTTCTTAATTTTTTGTGTCTATACCTCTTTGGCAGTTTGGTGAATACTACAGCTCCCTCCTCAGAATGATGTTTTTAAATATTTGAAGGAAATGCTAAATCTCAGTTAATGAAAATGAAGATATAATTTTTCCCCATCCTATTTCATGGGCTCCCAGTTTAAGAACCGCTCTAGTGTGTCACTGTCCTTTCCAAATTGTGGTGCCTAGGAACTGAAACAAAACTGCACATGTTATCTGTCCAGGATGGAGGACAGTTGGACTATCACCTTCTTTATTCAAACACCACCATCTACATGGAGCCGTTCCTATCCCATCAACTACTTTTATCCTCACTCAACTACTTTGTGTTTATTATGCATGGTGTGTGTGTGTATGTATATGCATGTATGAGGGTATACCCATGTGTGTGCACATTTTGATAGAATATATTCCTGAAGAGCAGGGTCTATTTCTTTGTACCCACTGACTACTTGGTATGTATTTTCTATGTACTTAATTATATGTATTCTATCTCACTCATTAGAATGTGAACTCCTTCATGGCCAGCATGGGAATTTGTTCTGCTTGACTATACATATTTGTTATGAGGGGTTTGTTTTGGGGAGAATCGAGAGGGAGAGAAAATATATGCTTGCTAATTGAAATAATAATAAATAAAAAAGTGAGCTGCTTCAGGGAAGGGAAAATGTTTTTGCCTTTTTCTTGCA
This sequence comes from Pseudochirops corinnae, assembly GCA_028646515.1. NCBI lineage: Eukaryota > Metazoa > Chordata > Mammalia > Diprotodontia > Pseudocheiridae > Pseudochirops > Pseudochirops corinnae. The sequence continues at coordinate 22,286,518 of CM053590.1, read as the reverse complement.
CCCACAAGCTAGCATTGTTGCCTATCATGCAGCAAGAACTTTATAAATGCTTGTTGACTGATTGACTGACTAGGAGCTTAATTAATAATCAATTGATTATTCTGCTTAATGCAGCCTAAGGTCATCGTAACTTCTTTGGTTGTCATGTCACATGATTGATGTATATCAAGGTTGTAATCTCCTATAATGCTCAATCTTTTCTCACCATGACCTGCTGTCCATCTATCCTGCCTTCATCCTGAACCTGTGCAGCTGATATTTTCGAATCCAAGGTTAGGACTTTTAAATAATTCTAACTCAATTCCATCTCTCTGGATTCCACTAATAATGCTGGCCTTAATTTTAAATAGTTCCTGTTTAAATTTCTTGATCATCCCCATCTGTAACCTTGGATCTCTAAAGATGGTGATGAATGCCAATAAGGCAACCTATCCAACTGCCTTCTATTATATTCTCTTGTTTAATAGGTCCCTAAGGATTTGACAGAGTATCACATAAATGGCTCACTGTGACTCACTGGAAACAGACACCCACTGGACCCAGAATTAAGCAAAAATTTTAAAGGGCAAATATTAAAAGACACATCCTCTAAGGAAAACCATCCAGACATAACACTTTCTGTTTACTGGTGGAAAGTTTACCCCAAAGCAGTTATTCTTTTTACTATCTTACTATATGTAGGATTTCTGTGAGGCAAAAGAAAAGCAAATGTTGATTTAAGATAGGGAATGACCCTCTAGCAAAGCTGTAGTTGTGGCGCAGACATTGCCTGTTCACTTTAATCTCCTTACCTGGATGAAATTCACAAACTGGGTCTTCAGTAAGTTTTTGGCGACAGATTTACTGAGTTTACCATCTGAGTCAGAAGAGTTATTATAAATCAGAGCTGCAGTAGCAAAGGCTTTCTCCAAGTCTGAGCCTTTCTCCAGAGCTATAAAAGAGATTACATGCAAAGCTGTGTTACATGATGGAAAATGAGATCTAGAGACATAAAATCTATCCTTTCTTTTCTTTTTCTTTTTTTGCTGTGCTTTCTTTTATTTTTTCTGCAATTGCATGTAATTTTTTTTAACATTCTTTAAAATTTTTGAGTTCCAAATTCTCTGCCTACCTTCTTCTCCCCTCCGTGAGAAGGCAAGCAATTTGATTATGCATGTGCAGCCAAGCAAAACACATTTCTATACTAGCCATGTTGCAAAAGAAAACACAGACCAAAAAAAAAAGCCCAAGAAAAATAAAGAAAAAAATTTAAAATGTGCTCTCTGATCCACATCCAGACTTCCTCAGTTCTTTCAAAGCTAAGTCATTCATAGTTAATTATCATATAATATTGTTCTGGTGTAAAATGTTCTTCTGATTCTTCTCATTTCACTTTATATCAATTCATATAAGTCTTTCCAGGTTTTTTTCTGAAATCATCTTGCTTTTTATTTCTTATAGCACAATAGTATTTCATTACAATTATATACCACAAGTTTTTCAGCCATTCCCAAATTGATGAGTGAATTTCTAATTCTTTGTCCCCAAAAAGAGTAGCTATAAACATTTTTATACATATAGGTCCTTTTGCTTTTCCTTAGATCTCTTTGGGATATAAGTCTAGTAGTGATATTTCTGGGTTAAAGGCTATGCACAGTTTTATAGCCCTTTGGACATAGTTCAAAATTGCTCTTCAAAATGATTGAATCTGTTCACAACTCTACCAAGAATGCATTAGTGTCCCATTTCCCCCCCACAGTCCTTCTAGCATTTGTAATTTTCTTCCTTCCTTCCTTCCTTCCTTCCTTCCTTCCTTCCTTCCTTCCTTCCTTCCTTCCTTCCTTCCTTCCTTTCTTCCTTCCTTTCTCTCTCTCTCTCTCTCTTTCTTTTGTTTTGTTAGCCAGTCTGATAGTGTGAGGTGGCATGTCAACATTCATTTCTCTAATCAATAGTGATTTAGAGCATTTTTTCAAATGACTATAGATAATTTTGATTTCTTTTTCTGAAAATTATCTGTTCACATCCTTTGACAATTTATTAATTGGAGAATGAGTTGTATTCTTATAAATTTGACTCAGTTCTCTATATATTTGAGAAATGAGTACTTTATAAGAAAAATTTACTGTAAATAACCCCCCCTCGTTCCCCTGCTTTCTCTCTAATCTTGGTTCCATTGATTTTGTTTGTGCGAAAACTTTTTAATATAATGTAATCAGACTTATCCATATTATATGCCATAATGTTCTCTATCTCTTGTTTGGTCATAAATTCTTCTCTAGATATAGATATGACAGGTAAAAATTTCCACACTCTCCAGATTTGCTTATGTCTAAGTCATATACCCATTTTGAGTTTATCTTGGTATACATTGTGAAATCTTGGTCTATACTGTTTTCTGCCAAACTGCTTTCCAGTCTTCTAAGTAATTTTTGTCAATTAATGAGCTCTTGTCTACAAAACTTGGATCTTTGGATTTATCAAACACTAGGCTATGATGATCACAGTCTACTGTATATTGTGTACTTAATCTATTTCACTGATCTGTTGCTCTATTACGTAGATAGTACCAGATTGTTTAGGTGATTACTGGTTCATAATACAGTTTGAGATCTTGTATGGCTAAGTTACCTTCTTCCACATTTCCCCTCCATTGATTCTCTTGATATTCTTGACATTTTGTTCTTCCAGATGAATTTTGTTATTATTTTTTCTAGCTCTATAGAATAATTGTTGGGTATTTTGATTGGTATGGCACTAAATAAGTTTATTAATTTAGGTAGTATTGTCATTTTTATTATATTGGTTTGGTCTACCCAAGAACATTTAATATTTCTCCAGTTGCTTAGATCTGACTTTATTTGTGTGAAAAGTATTTTGTTACAGTGTTTATATAGTTTTTAGGTTTATTGTAGCAGGTAAACTCCTAAGTATTTTATATTGTCTGCAATTATCTTAAATGGAATTTCTCATTTTATCTCTTACTGTTAGACTTTGTTGGTAATATATAAAAGTGCTAGTGATTTATGTGGATTTATTTTATACTCTGCAACTTTGCTGAAGTTGTTAATTATTTCAGCTAGGTTTTAGTTGATTCTCTAAGTATACCATTGTATCACCTCCAAAGAGTGATAGTTTTGTTTCCTCATTACTTGTTCTAATTCCTTCAATTTCTTTTTCTTCTATTACTGTTATAACTAACATTTTTAGCACAATATTTAATAATAGTGATGATAATGGGCATCCTTGCCTCACCCCTATCTTATCCCTGTTTCAGATAATGCTTGCTGATGGTTTTTAATTGATACTACTTATCATTTGAAGGAAAGTTCCATTTATTCCTATGCTTCCTAGTTTTATTTAAATAGGAATATGTTAGAATTTGTAAAAAGTTTTTTTTTTTACCTCTATTGAGATAATCATATTATTTTTGTTGTTTTTGTCATTGACATGGTCAATTATGCTAATACTTTTTCCTAATATTGAACCAGCCTTGCATTCCTTGTATAAATCACATCTGATCATAAGGTATGATCTCTGTGACATATTGCTGTTATCTCTTTGTTATTACTTTATGTACAATTTTTGCATTAATTTTCATTAGGGAAATTGGTCCATAGTTTTTTTCCCCCTCTGTTTTTGTTCTTCCTGGTTTAGGTATCAGCACAATATTTGTGTTTAAAAAAAAAAAAAGAAATTTGGTAAGTCTTCTTTGCCTACTTCCCCAAATAGTTAATAGAGTATTAAAATTATTTGCTCTTTAAATATTTGGTAGAATTAACTTGTGAATCCATCTGGTTCTAGTGAATTTTTCTTAAGGAGCTCATTGATGGCTTGTTCAATTTCTTTTTCTAAGATAGTGTTATTTAAGTATTCTATTTCCTCTTCCATTGTTTTGTACAATGTATATTCTTGTAACCATTTGAACAATGTATATTCTTGTAACCATTCATCTCACTTAGGTTGTTAGATTTTTCAGCATATAATTGGTCAAAATAACTCTTAATAATTGCTTAAATTTCCTCTTTATTGGTGGTGAATTAATTATTTTTATTTTTGACACTGTAATTTAGTTTTCCTCTTTCCTTTTTTTAATGAAATAAACCAACGGATTCTTTTTTATTTTTTTCATCAAATCTGCTTCTAGTTTTATTTATTTGTTCAATGGTTTTCTTACTTTCATTTTATTAATATCTCCCTTGATTTTCAGGATTTCCGATTTAGTGTTTAAGTGGAGATTTTAATTTTTCCTTTTCTAGCTTTTTTTTTTATTTGCGTGTCAAATTCATTGATCTGCTCTTTCTCTTCAGAAATATAAAATTTCCCCCAAGTACTGCTTTGTTTGCATCCCATAAATTTTGGTACATTGTCTCACTGTTGTCATTCTCTTTAGTGAAATTGTTGACTGTTTCTATGATTTGTTCTTTGACCTACACATTCATTAGGATTAGATCATTTGTTTTCCCATTAATTTTTAATCTATATTCCCAGAGCCCTTTATTGAACATAATTTTTTTTTATTGCAGTATGGTGTAAAAAGGATG
>CM053590.1:22268438-22281498 GCA_028646515.1 Pseudochirops corinnae | reverse complement strand
CTTTTTTTTTTATTTGCGTGTCAAATTCATTGATCTGCTCTTTCTCTTCAGAAATATAAAATTTCCCCCAAGTACTGCTTTGTTTGCATCCCATAAATTTTGGTACATTGTCTCACTGTTGTCATTCTCTTTAGTGAAATTGTTGACTGTTTCTATGATTTGTTCTTTGACCTACTCATTCTTTAGGATTAGATCATTTGTTTTCCAATTAATTTTTAATCTATATTCCCATAGCCCTTTATTGAACATAATTTTTTTTTATTGCAGTATGGTGTAAAAAGGATGCATTTTTTCTGCCTTTCTGCCTTTGGTTATGAGGTTTTTTTTTTTTATTGAGTAGGGATAGGGTAAAAAGAGAGAAAAAAGGATAAACAGGGAAAAATAGGATGGAAGGAAATGTGCAATTAATAATCATAACTGTGAATATATTGTCAATTTTTGTGAAGGTGCCATGTATAGCTAAGAAAAAAGTATATACCTTTCAATTCCCATTCAATTGTCTCCAGAAGTCTGTCATATCTAAATTTCTGAAATTCTATTAATCACGTTAACTCCTTTTTTGTTTATTTTGTGGTTAGATTTATCTAGTTCTGAGAGGGGAATGTTGAAGTCCCACACTAGTGTAGTTTAACTGTTTCCTTCTATAACTCATTTAACTTTTTCTTTAAGAATTTGAATGCTATGCCATTTAGTGCATGAATATTTAGTATTGATATTACTTCATTGTCAAGGGTCCCTTTTAGCAAAATGTAGTTTCCCTGCTTATCTCTTTTAATTAGGATGATTTTAGTTTTTGCTTTATCTGAGATTATGATTGCTACTCCTGCATTTTTTTTTTTTACTTCAGCTGAAACACAATAGATTCTGCTCCAGCCCCTTATTTTTATTCTGCATGTGTCTATCTGCTTCAAATGTGTTTCTTGTGAACAAACTATTGTAGGATTGTAGGATTCTTAATCCACTTTGCTATCCACTTCCATTTTATGGATAAGTTTTTCCCATTCTCATTCACAGTTATGATTATTAATTGCACATTTCCTTCCATCCTATTTTTCCCTGTTTATCCTTTTTTCTCTCTTTTTACCCTATCCCTACTCAAAAGTATATTTTGCTTCTGACCACTACCTCCCTTTTTCTGCACCCCCTTCTATCATCCTTCCCTTTTCTGTTATTCCTTTCCCATCCTACTTTCCTGCCAGGTAAAATAGATTTCTGTACACAGCTGAGTGTGTAAATTACTCACTCTTTGAGCCAATTCCAATGAGAGGAAAGTTCCAGCATTGTCCACTACCCCTTCCATCTTCTTGTCCACTGTATGAACTCTTTCTTTTGCATCTCTTTTATGTGAGATAATTAAGAATAATCTGTTCTAAAGGAGCAGGGCAGAAGATGGGTGTGCACTATAGTAGGGATGTGGTTTCCTGGGAAATAACATGCGGGACCAGTCCTTCATTGTTGCTTTGTAGTTCACTTGATGGGTATGAGTGGGAACAGTGATAAGGATGTTTTACTGACTCCTTCCATACAAATCTGCACTCTGTGAATGGCTGATGAGAAAGCAGCACTGTTCATGTATCAATTAATTAATCAATCAGAATTTATTTAGAGCTACTATGTGCCAGGCACTGTGGACACCAAGACAAAGAATGAAACAATTCTTGCTCTCAGGGAGCTAATATTATTTCATGAAAGATAATAAGGATATCTATGTCTATATCTATCTATATATGTGTGTGTACCTAGAATAAATATAAAGACAATAAATACTAATAAATAAAAGAAAGGTCAATAAATATACTAGGATGTCAGTTCTTTGAGATTAGGGACTACCTTGCTTTCCTATTTGTATTCTCAACATTTAGAATAGTTCTTTATATAATAGAACTTTATATTCTTCATTCATTCATACAATATTGTTGGGGGAGGGGAATGAAAATTATAAAAGCCAGGAACATCAGGATTCCAACTTAGGTCCTTCTGCTTTAAATCCTGGGCTCTTTTCATTACACTGTTTGCTCTTTTTCTCCCTACACTATAATTCTTGTGCTGTCACGAATGGTATATTATGACCACAGTGAATGGAACATGTGCCAGGGAGAGTCTAGTAACAGCTGGGACCTGAAAGCTGCAGCTTTAGAATGCCTGGCTTTTGTCTTTGGGTCTCATTCCCTCATGCCATGGTGGGCTACCCATGGTCACCTATGCTAGTGCAGGGTCATGTACATAGTGGGCATACACTACAATTGGGGAATGAAGAAAAGGTAAACACTAGAGTTGGAGCAGCCACATTGAATTGCCCAGGCTCCATGTGTTACTGTGGAAATAGAACTCTGGATTCAGGGAGGTGGAGAAAATGGGCTGAAATCTTAATTGTGCCAATTTTTAGCTGTGTGACCTGGGGCAGATTGCTTAACTTCTCTGACCTCAGGTTGTTCATGTATAAAACTATGAATTTGAACTCAAGGGTTTCTATGGTCCTTCTAGTTCAAAATCTGTGGTCCTATATGTGACACTGTACAAATCATATCTCTGAGCCTCAGTTTCCTCATCTGTAAAGTCAAAGATTAGACTTGATGGCCTCTAAGGCCCCTTGCAGCTCTAAACCTATGATCCTATCTGTGACCTAGCACAAGCCCCATCACCTTTCTGGGTCTCATTATATTAATGAAGATGACCTCGATGCTCCTGTCTCAATCTAAATCTCATATCTGAATTTCTCTTTCCTATAGTAGAGTTCCCAGAGTTAGGCATACTTAGCCTTGCTGCTTCCCCTTGACCTTCAATGGATGGGCATGTGTATTGAGACCAGTGATTGATTACTTCTATGGATGCTGTCTCATGAGATGGTCTAGACTATTCACCTTTAACTTTTAACTCCCTGGCTTCTTAGCCTCTCTCTAGGCTCTGCCACAACTATGATCCTAGTACTAATGTGTCCTCTGCCTTCCCTTGGCTATGTCCAGTACGCTTATTTTTGGGGTGATGCCCATGACATAGTGAATGACCTTTCTATATTCTCAGTCAAAATGCATTGGGCTTGAAAGGTGTATTTCTGAAGGTATTAATGAAGAAATACACCTGCCAATGGCTTCCCAAGGGAAAGAATTTGACTCTTCATGTGTTTAATTCTTAAACTTTAGTATGTATAGAATGTCTGTAGCCCTGAGTCTGCCTGGCTGAGAGATGAGCTGTGCTTTATAAATAGATCAGCCTTTAAGAAGCAGACAGCTTCAAGAAAAAAAAATCACTTCTTTGAGGTACACATGCTCTCTAATTGGCCTAGCAAGCCTCTTGTTTTGACCTGTTTTTAGGACTGAGACACTTGCTTGCTTTCATACCACTTGCAAAGAATAATTAGGCATAGTGATCTAAGACCTGAACATGTCAGAACTTGATAAGGCCTTAGTGATCACAGGTTTGGAACCCCTCATTTACAGATGAGGAAGATGAGACCTGGAGAAACTCAATGATACAAGATCATGAACTTCTAGTGAGAAGGGGCTTTAAAGATTATTTTGTTCAGTCTTCTCCTCTGAGCCTTTCAGAGATTGAGTGGTTTGGTGAAGGCCGTTGGATCGTGGCTTTAGAGCCAAAAGGGGCCTAGAGACCTAGTTCCAACACTGAGTTCTACAGATGAAGAATTTGGGCCCTGGAGAAACTGAGGCTTGGGTTCTTTCTCAGATGGTATAGAGCATAACTCATATATGCCTGACTATCACAGGTTAATCAGTCAATTAGCAAGTACTTATTAAAGACCTACTATGTGCCAAGCACTGTGCTGCGCTAAGCACTGTGGACACAAAGAAAGGAAGACAGTCCCTGTCCTCAAGGAGTTCCTAGTCTAATGGAGGAGATGATGAGCAAACAGTTTCATACCAACAAGATGAAGTAGAGTTTTCTACCAGAGCAGTGGTTCTCAACCTTCCTAATGCTGCAACCCTTTAATACTCGTATGTGGGCATATCTGCATGTGGGAGGACCCACCTGGAGACAAATAGAGGAGCCGTGTCTCGGTTCTTAAGATCATTGGAAATATGTATTTTCTGATGGTCTTCGGCAACCCCTGTGAAAGGGTTGTTTGAACCCCAAAGGGGTTGTGACCCACAGGTTGAGAACCACTGTACCAGAGGGAAGGCACTAGCATTAAGGAGTAGGAGGGCAGATTTCCCATCGAAGCCAGGTGGCTGTTGTCTGTGTCTTCTCTTATGTTCACCACAGTAGGGCTACTCATCATGTTGGGGAGCTTCTTTCATTTCTTTGGACATTTTAAGCATATCAATGGAGCATATTGTGTCCACTGAGTATGTGACTTTCAATCAAGAAATCAACAGGTATTTCATAAGTACGTGCTATGTGGCAGGGACATTGTTAGGTGTTGGGTACAAGACCAAGGAATAGAACAATTCCACTCTCGAGAAGCTTTGGAAGACAACATGCACAAGCGTGTACAAAATGTTGTTACAATGAATGTGATACGGTTTAGGGAGGAAGGGCAGTAGAAGACGGGGGATCAGCTTTAGTTTGACTTCATCTTGAACACAGTAAGGTAGGGGGAAGTAATGAGAAAAGGGGAATGGAAAAGGGGTAAAGATTTACATAGCATCTATTGTGTGACAGATACTGTTCTAAGTGCTTTACAAATATTATCGTATTTGATTCTCACAATAACCCTGCAAGGTAGATACTGTGGGGAAACTAAGGCAAACAGCAGCCATGTGACTTATGTAGGATCATACAGCTAGAAAGTGTTGGAAGCTCTATAATTCAGTGCTTAAACTGTGTGGGTTGTGACCCCATATGGGGGCGTGAAAAATTTGCTAACACTGAAAAGTTTCTGAATGAGCAATGACCAAAAATGAATTAAAAATCAAACACATAACGAATCCAAGGTGTTTCTAGCAGCACTTGCCCATGTTGCATCTGGCAACTTCACTGTATCCTTGGTTCTGAATACAAAGTATACACACTTTGCCCTGCACATGCCCTCAGGCAATGCAATGCTGACAAACTCTGAGGAAGCTTAAAAAGGGGTCTTGAGTGGAAAATTTTAAGAGACCCTGTTCTATATGAATTCAAGTTTTCCTGACTCCAGGCACTACACCGCCTAGCTGCCCTTCAGAGGTGAGGAGAGAATATTTTGAGAATGAGCAATGGCCAGTACAACAGCTTGAAGATGAGAGATGGAGGGTCATGTGTGATGACCAGCAAGAAGGCAGTTTGGTTGAATTGCAGAGACTTGTTTGAGGTTTCAGAGTTAGTAAATGGGGGTGTGAAAAGTCAAACTCAGAAATCTGATTGATGGTCTGGTGCTTTCCCAACACACCTACTATTCAGTCACAAATGGAATTTTTTACTTCTTTAGAAAGCTGGACAGTGTGCTTGGACTCTGTCCATGGGATGGATTTGCAGAAAGTCAATTGTTTTGGAAGATTTGTATTTGTCTCTAAATAATGACTGGAAAAATTTTACTGTGGTTCAGTTGTGTCCTACTTTTTGTGAGTTTGTATGGAATTTTCTTAGCAAAGATGCTGGAGTGGTTTGCCATTTCCTTCTCCAGTGGATTAAGGCAGACAGAGGTTAAGGGACTTGCCCAGGGTCACACAGCTAGTGATTGAGGTTAGATTTCAATTCAGGTCTTCCTGACTCTAGGCCATGTTTTCTATCCACTAAGTCATCTAATAACTTCAACTGGAAAATTTAGTGGTATACATATATAGGAACATGAATGTGTGATTTGTCCAACACATTAAAGATATTTGAATCAGATTGGATTCCAAGGATGGGGAGCTTCTGATATAAGTATCCCCATCTTCCAAAGTCCTGAGGCAGCACTTCCTGAATGGTTAAGTTTGATGTGTTCTGAATTTGAATTATGACTTCAGTAAACTCAATAGATCTCCTCCTAGCTCATGACTAGCTAAATTTCCCCTTGTTGCAAACAGAATGGACAAGGGTACTGTGAATTAAGCCAAAGCAAGAATCACATTGCTAGGGTTCAGGTGGCACTTGACATTTTGTAGACATGATTGATTGCCTCTCTAGAAGGGTTATCAGAGTAGTTGCAATGGGATGCATTGCTCAGACATACCATTGATCTTAAGGGTCAGCATAGTGTAGTGGGCAGAATGCTGAACTTTGAATAAAGAAAACTTATGTTATTTGGCTCTTGCCAACTACCTGTGTGACCCTGGGCAAGTCACTTAACCTCTGTGGGACCCATCTGTGAAATGGAAATATAGGAGTAATAATAGTTACAGACTTATAGGATTATTGAGAGGCTCAAATGAAAGTGTCTTGCAAACCTTAAGGTCACATGTACTTAACTACTAACATGAAGAGGCTGGACAAAGGGACCAATCTTTTCAGCAGCTTGAGGCCAAGGACTATTTTTGCCTGTCTTTGTGTCCCTAGAACATAGCACAGCATCTGTCACAGTCAACATTTAGTCAATCCTTATTGATGATTGATTTTATGATTCTGTGTATTTTTTATCAAAGATGACATAGGTTGTGTAAACCTAACTGGGCAATGCAACTTATTTTCAAGTGATTTCTGTGGGTTTATTTTGGTCCTTCATGGGCTTGTCAATGTTTACATTCTTCCATATCTTTTTTCCCACTGATCTTGGTCTTCCACTCTGAAAGGGAACAAAAGAAAGGCGAGAAATCCATAGGCTGCAGAAGGATGAGGGAGACAGAGAATTTGGCTCAGCCAGTGGTAGGCTTTCAATCATGATTTCCATTCCATGCCATCCATTCTATGAGATAATATTTTCAAAAAGCACTTAGCACAATGCCTACTATGTAGTGGGCACTATCTAAATGCTCATTTCTCTCCCTATCCATTCTGTTCCATTCTAGTCTTTAAGTGCTAGGCTCCATGTTGGGCATATGGGATATACAAAGATAGAAATAAAATGATCTGTCTTCATGGAGCTTACGTTCTCCTGGAGGGAGGGTGCTGATAAAACATGTTCATAGAAATTCCTCTGATGGTTTCTGCTACTTTTATTGTTGATATGATCAATGATACTGATGGTTTTCCTCATACTGAACCATTCTTGCATTCCTGGAATAAATCCTACCTGATCAAAATGTATTATTCTTTCCATAAGTTGCTGTAGTCTTTTCTCTGTTTTAAATTTCCAGATGATTCAAAGAGGTGCATTCTCTTGTAGGGTTCCCTGGCATTAGGTGCTGGATTCCCAATGCCGTCTGTGGAGGTAGCATTGTGGATGCAGGAAACTGGAGACACAGAGCACCTATTATGACATGCCCAGGTGCCTCACCCCTTCTTGGTGGCCAGAGACTTGGGCTGGGGGAGATCAGCTTGAAAGATTTATAAAATTCCTTCCTTTGGCTCCAATTTTCCATCCCCTTATGACTCATCCCCTTATGGGCTTATTGGTGAGGGGAACTCTTGACAGAAATCTCATGTAAAAGGTTAGCTACTGATATATCTATTAAAGCGCCCAGTATGTAGGGTGTGAGAGGTAGCATCATATAGTGCCATAGTAGGCTGAACTTGCAATATAGAATACCTGGGTCCAGCTCCTGGCAAGTCACTTGACATCTCAGTGCCCCGGTCAGCTCTGAAAATCTATAAATGACAGAGGAAATCCTGATCTGCAAGGGTAAATGGAGTTTCCACACTGAAAGTTTTCTTTAACCAGTAAAATCACAGATGTGGGCCAAAAAAAAGGCACAGAGCTTGGCATATATAGTAGGCACCTAAGAAATGCTTGTTGATTTTCTGATTCACTGCAACATGTGATAGATACAAACATGGAAAAAATAGAATCCTGAGCTTATGTGATGGCACTGTTGCAATGTAACCATGAGATGGGAATTGCATCTGTGATTCTGTTGATACTGGGTACCCCCAGGTGAGGAAATACCTTCTACAAATGCAGGTTATCACCCTCTCCACCACTTCTAGTCTTTGAGAGTTGCTGAGAGCATGAGGAAATGGAGTGACTTGCCCAGGGTCACACAACCAATGTATGTTAGAAGTGAAACTTGACCCCAGCATCAGAAAGGAAGGGAATAAGCATTAAATCCCTACTGTGTGCCAGACACTGCACTAAGCGCTTCACAAATATTATCCATTTGATTGTTGCAACATCTCTGGGATGTAGGTTTTATTATCATCCCCATCCTACAGCTGAGAAAACTGAGGAACACACATGTTAAATGATTTGCCCAGAGTCATAACACTACTAAGGGACAGAGGCAGGATTTGAACTCTGGTCCAGCTCCAGCATGTTATTCGCTATACCTCCTACCTGCCTCAGGTTATAAAATGCACAGGAAGGTCAGACAAAATGACTTGATGAGCGATTCAAAGGGAGTGGTAAGTCACTTCCGCTCGGAGGAATCAAGACAGACCTCAGGGATGTATCTTGGATGAAGGGAAGAAGGGTAATGGACAAAGATGGGGCAATGTGGATGCTGTTCCCAATATGAGGGGCAGCACCAAAAGCTTTGCAGGCACAACTGCTCACCCTTGAAAATAAAGTCCCAATACAAACAGCAGCTAGGACTTTATTGTGGGTCCGAATCTCAAGATGACAGATTTTTGTGAGGAGAAAGTTTGAGGTAAGTAGTATAGTACAATGTAAAGACTATTAGCTCAGGTATCATGAGACCTGAGTTCAAATGCTGCCTCTGGGCAAGTCACCCAATGTCCTTGGGCCCCAGTTTCCTTTTTGTAATAAAAGGGAGCTAGGCTACGTGGCCACAAACATCCCTTGCAACTCTGTTTGAAAGCTCAAAAGACATCTAACTCTTGCTAATCTGATGGAACATGAAGAAAGACAACACTCAGTTCTTTATAGCACGCAATGACCCATTAGAAGGGCTTTCGTACCTTTTCCTTATACAGACATGTCATGGGCAGTGACAATCCCTTTATGGAAATTTTACCTGTACGACTGAATTCCAACCAAACATAAATGATTTGAGGGTTCCCTGCTCCATTTAGTAGAGAGATTTGAATTGATTGTAAGGAATCATGGGATTATAGAATATTAGAACTGAAAAAAAAAAAGAATATTAGAACTGAAAGGGGCCTTAGAGGTCTTTTAATTTGATCTGAGGAAACTGAGGCCCAGGAAAACCCAATGAGAATACATGGACACATGCTGAGATCACACAGCTCATTACTGACAGAAGCAGGACTAGATCCTGGGGCTCTGGTCTCCCATTCCTGGGCTGGCCTCTTTGGATTTGCTCAGGATTTCACAAGTAGCATTCTTGACAACATTGGCCCCAGATGCTGGGTGCTCCAGAGAGGCACTCATGTATTACTCTGATTTCTGGCATGGCATCATACTCTTTCAAATCAGAGATGATGTTTTATTAATTACACTTGTTTTTATCTCTCTGCATCTTACCTTTCACAGAAGACAGTTGTTTAGATATCGGAATGCTGTCAATGAGAATGAAAGCAACATTAAGATTCCGAAAGATTTAATTTTGCCATGAAAAGAAACAAACAAAATAACCCCAAACAAACCCATCAACAAATTTCTACCTTCTTTCTTGTAAACTACACTGTGACCATGGCCAATTTAATTTTTTTTTTTTGCAAAAATCTACAGTGCAAACCAGAAACAGCTCCCATTCTTGAAGCCTCTGTTAAAGATAGTCCCCAAAAGGATAGAAGAGAGAAATGATTCCTTTTTCTCCCACTGTGGAATCAGCGGACATATTTTACACATTTGAATAGTGTGAAGTAATTTCCCCTTGCCATGGGTCAGCTGAGATGGTTTGTTTGTCTTACAGCAGATTTTATCTGGAAAATCATTAACAAAATTTTTCAACCTCAAATATTTCCCAAGAGGTGAATTACACTAACTTGGGTTAATCAGATCATTCTCAGTTAATGGAGAGAAAAGTTTTTTTTTAAAAAAATTCTTTTTGAGGTCAAAGTTGCGAGATGGTACTTGTGCACTTTCAATTCAATTTAAAGGTGAATTACTCTGGTTAAAAGGCTCCAGGCTTACAATCCACAAGCTTGGAGGCCTTTGACATTATTAACTCTTGGTATTGCAGTAGCAGGTCAGAATGAAAATGGAAGTCAAGTGGGACCACTGACCTTTTCAGCATCGTTGGAGGCAGGGAGGTTGCTGTAGGGGACGCCAAAGGATGGGCTTCCCCTCCGGAGCAGGGCTTTTGATCCTTGGTGCTCACAGTGCAGCCACACATCCTCCAGTCTTGTTGTCCCTGATCATCCCTAGGCAACAGCGACTAAGGGAAGCTGACACAAGTGAGTGCTGTGTGTACTGTGGAAGAAGAGAGGACTGTGGAATGAACATGCAATCCCTGAGAAGGCAACTTTCAAGCAATCTAAATAAACTCACAACCCATCAACTTGCGCAATGGATTGGGGGCAGTGTTGGAGACAAGTGGAACAATAAAGCCTGTCTGAGAATATCATTGCACATCATAAATGCATAACTACACATCAAGGAGGCAACATGGTGTAATGGATGGAGAACTGGTCTGGGAGTCAGGAAGCACTGGGTTCGGCAGTATCCAGTGGTATCTTGGAGCTGGCTCTGACCAGTGGGATAACTCCAATTATTCTGTGGGCCAAACCCTGTGCTTAATGCTGGCTGTACAATGACAAAAGTGATTTGACAAATAGTCCCTGCCCTCAGGGAGGTTACATTTGAATGGAGGAGACAATCTGAAGATAAAAGTATATGCAGAATATATTCAAAATGAATACAAGGTAGATTTTGGGGGGAGCCAGTGCTAGTTGCTGAGGAGACAAGGAAGGAATGAGAAGATATAAAGGAGTTAAGACCTATATAGATGGAGGGAATGCTCACCTCAGGCTTAATACATTTTCCTCCTCCTTCCATACTCTAATGGTCCAGCCAAACTAGCCTTCTTTCTCTTCTTCCCAGAGTGTTCTCTCTCCCACCCTTGTGTCTTTGCCCACACTGTCCCTTATGCCTAGAGTGCCCTTTGTCTTAGTCTTTGACTCTTAAGATGCCTAGATTCCTCCAAAGCTGTTTCTGAGTCACTTCATATGGTGGGTGACCTTTCTTATTTTCCTCTCCCCTAGCCCCCTTATTAGCACAATCTTTCTGTCTCTATCTTTGTCCATCTGTCTGTCTTTTTCTGTCTCATCTCTCTTTCTTTCTCTGTCTCTTTCATCTCTATCTTTTTCTGTCTCTGTCTCCCCCTTGAAATCATTCTATATTACTTTGTATTTCCTTAGTTGTAAAGAAGTCCCTTCCCTCTTCTCTGCCCCATGCTGGTGTCACCTGCACATAGCAGGGGCTTAATAAGTGTTTGCTAAACTGTTTAATTAAGTAGCAAGTCTCCCCTGTAAGCAACAGGGGATAGTGGAGATCATACTGCTGGGCACCATGGTTTAAGAAGGACAGAGACTAAGTAGAGTGTTCTGAGGAAGGCAATCAGCACAGAGAAGGGCACAGAGTCCATGTCCTATGAGGAAATGGGATCAATTAGCCCAGAGAAAAGTAGACTGGGGGGAGGGGAAGAAGGAGTGAGTGAATGAGGGCTGTCTTCAAGTACTTGAACACTGTTACAGTAAAAAGGAGTCAGACTGACTTCATTTGGCTCCAAAGGACAGAGCTAGAACTAGTGGAGGCAAATTGAGTCAAGGTGGATTTAAGTTTGAAGTCAGGGAAGGGAAAATGCATAGGCATTTATGTTGTGCTTACTATATGCCTGGCACTAGGTTAAGGACCATTACAAATATTTGATCCTCACAACAGCCCTGAGGTAGGTATTTTCATTCCCATTTTACAGATGAGGAAACTGTAGCAGTCTAAGGTGAAGTGGCTTGCCCAGGGTCCCACAGCTAGTAAGCGTCTGAGGCTGGATTTGAATTCAGATCCTCCTGACTCTAGACCCAGCTTCCTTTGCTTGTTATGCCACTAGTTGCCTCCTGATGACAGGAAAATTCAAACAATTAGAGTTGACCCCAGATGTGCCTGGCTGCCTCCAGGGGTGGTGGGTTTCACTCCTTGGAGGTCCTCAAGTAAAGGTGACCCCCTATTGAATATGGTATATTGGGAATTCCTTTAGGGTGTGGATTGGACAAGGGAGCCTCAGAGATCTCTAACTCTGAAATTGTCATTAGATGAGTTGAGAAGAATTGGGTTGAAATCTTGCCTTGAATACTCATTAGCAGTGTTAACCCTGGCAAAATTATCCAGTCCCTTGGAGTTCCAGTTTCCACAACTGTAAAATCAGCCACATAGTAGTATCTACATTGCAGATCAATTAAGATCAAACGTGTGCATTGTGTCTGGAGTTAGAGACCCAAATGTGGCCCATGGCACTTACCACCCGTATGACCTTGGCCTTGGGCTCCTCACCTGTAAAATGAGGCAGTTGGGCTAAAGGGTTTCCAAGGCTTCTTGTCACTCCAGATCTATGATCCATCAACCTTATCAAGCACTTTGCTAACCTTTAAATGTTGCATAAATGTGAGTTGATAAACTTCTGGTTGGCAGAATTCATCACAGGTACAATGTGGGTGTTTTTACCCTGAATGAGTCCCCTATTTTCTGGCCCTTGGAGTGAGAATAGGTGGGCCTGTGCTAATAATAACTCCCATTTCCATAGCAGTGTGTCATCCCAACATGCTTTACATACATTATCACATGCACTGGGTGGGCGGTGAGGAGGCTCTGTACGGATGCGCAGGATGTCCTCCTGCTCCATTCTACTGGCCAGTTCCTCCTACACTTGGGCAGGGAAATAGATTCATTTTGCCTCTTGAGAAGCAGACTTAGCAATATTGCATTTACATATTTTATGCAAGAGTTCTACATCATTTTTTAATGAGCCAGCTGTTTGGAATTTGTTGTCCTGAAGCCATTGGGCATCATCACCAATGGAAGAGGATTGAGGGACTAGAGTCCACTCCCAAGGTCCGAGCTTCAGTTAAAGGACATGGATCCCCAATCTAGTCAGACTGTGACTCTGTAGCACATGAAGTATGAAGTAAGTAGCTACTCTTATTATCTGCATTTTACAGATGAGAAAACTGAGGTTCAGAGAAGTGAAGTAAG
>CM053590.1:22211156-22268338 GCA_028646515.1 Pseudochirops corinnae | reverse complement strand
TAGGGTCATCAAACTATTAAGTGTCAGAGGTAAGATTTGATACCTGTTTTCTGTGTCCAGGTCCAGTATCCTATGCACTAAGCCAGTCATCTCTGGATGATTACTAAAAATAGCAATGTCTAGATTCTTGTTTAATTTACTGTGTTAATTGATAGGCTAATAAGCATTAATTACATATATATATATATATATATATATATATATATATATATACTGCTCTGTTTGTCTGCAATTACACATGCTTTATTCATCAGTGAGGCCTCCCCTTCCCCCCCAGAGGTACTTTTTATTGTCCAAAGGTGCTAAGAAGCCCTAAAACAAAGTTCAGAAGCATCTGAGTAACTCTCAAATGGAAAAGTAAAAGCTCCCTTCCCCTCTTACTTTTTGAGATAATTAAAATGTAAGGAGAGTAAAAGTGCCTAAGTGTCCTTATTCATCAGCTTTAAGAAACTGCACTAGCCCAAGACCAGGAAGGCATGTCAGCACCCCAGGTCAAATGTTACTGGTCTCTTTGTATGCCATGGGCCATAGAGTCACAGTCAAAATGGGGCTCATGGTGTTAGCTAACTTGGAAGAAGGAGCATTCATTTTGGGGAAAAAAGATTAAATACAGTTGTTAGTATGGATTAAAGATTAGAGTATGTTTTAAAGTTAGTATGGATTATATTATATATTATTATATAAATATTGATTATATAATAATATATTAAAGTTAGTATGGATTATATTATATATTATTATATAAATATTGATTATATAATAATATATTAAAGTTAGTATGGATTAAAGATTAAACACAGTTGTTAGTATGGAACTTTTTGGTTTCCAAGGGGAATTATACCTAGAGTTATATTAAGAATTCATCTCATTCATTCAGTTCCCTGATACGATTTGAGAGCTGGGAATTTTATGTTATCTACTCTTTGTATCTCCCCAGCATTAGCTTTTTTCTTCTTGTTGTTGTTTCCATCTACATTGTTACAGTAACTGTATGTATTATTCTCTTGGTTCTACTTACTTCACACTTTATCATTTCATATAATTCTTCCTATGCTTCTCTGAATCCTTCAGTCATCTTTATTATTATCATCGTTGTTTGCTTTTTGGAGGGGGGAAGGCAGGGCAATTGGGGTTAAGTGACTTGCCCAAGGTCACATGGCTAGTAAGTGTTAAGTGTCTGAGGCTGGATTTGAACTTAGGTCCTCCTGACTCCAGGGCCAGTGCTCTATTCATTGCACCACCAGCCACCCCTAACAGTCATCTTTTTTAATGACAATTAGTGTTGTTCATCTTTCGTTTTTGAAGAGGATCAATGACATCACGAGGCTATGTATTGACTTGTGTGTGAATTGCATTTAAATGGAGCAGAGCTCTATAAAGCTGTCAAACTTACTCTCTCTTCCAGAATCATCAAAGTCTAGTGGAAAGACACAAATCAAGGTGACAGGCAATGGCTTAGGATGCAGTGGATAATCTTGACATCTTTGACGTCTGACCAAGCTCTAAGTGCTTCACAGCTCCTGCTTTGGCTGCCTTCATGGTCATTGGAACAAATTGTTCTCAGCCCATTTCACTTGAGGGAGTCTTTTCAAGCTTGGGATAGACACACCCTAACCTCATCAGTATGTTTAAGGCCTATTGGCTACCATCAACCTGGCTTAGCCCAGCTGCTGAGATTTTACTGGGGCATGCTTGCTGCACACGCCATAGCTTTTTGGAGTCACAAGTGAGAACTGGATGGTAGATAGACACCAAAGTTGGAGGAACAGTTCTGAAAAGGGCTTAACAAGTCATCATATCAAAGGGGCTAATAATTATGTTTTTGAGGTTGTGATTTAACTCACAGTAACACATAGTTCACAGAAAAATAATATTTCAAAGTTTGCAGAAATGTTTTAATACATTTATTTGCCTTTCACATCAACTCTATGAGGCAGACCTGTGTGATAGATGAGGAAAATGAGAGTCAGGAGATTGGAGGCATGCTTAATTTCTCAGTGCTATTAGGTGGCAGAACCAAGGCTCAAACCCAAGTTTTTGTTTCTTTCCGTGTACCGACAGACTTGATTTATGATAGCTGTAAGCTTTCATAGTAGGATAATTATCAAATGTGAAAATTGGAAGGGACTTTAGAGAACATAATCCATAGAAAAAGAAATTGAGAGTCAGAAAGTGACTTACGCAAGGTCACACAGGGATCTAGTGGCAGAGCTGAGATTAGAAAACAGATCTACAGAATCTTACTCAACTACTGCTTTCCCAACAGTAACAAACTAGATTGGCAGCACCGTACCATACCTTGAGTCAGGTTTTCCATGGGGCATAAGTTGTGTCTATGGGCTCATCATTTTTTAAAAATCATACATTTACAATTCAAAATGAGTGAAAATGTGTCTTCTACATTGAATGTTTGAAATTGGACAGAAATAAACAACAGAGTTGTAAATGGAAATAACCAGTCTTGAGACCAAGAAAGACATAAATACCGCAGTGGATTCTGTCTTGAGGAATTCTAATTTCCATATTTGTGCATGTATGTTTTCTTCTGAGATTTTTGCCTAGGAAAACTTAAAAGTAGCAAAATCCATTACGTTGCCTAGTACCTGTCACCATGATTAATTGTTACACAGTACACTAGTTCAAAAAAAGCCCACCCCTCATTTTGAAATTGGCTGATTCCTGTCTATATCTTAAGAAGCACAGACTATATAAAAATGATACCCAAATGAGGGCTTCTTAATGGTATACACATTACCATCCATCACTATCCCTCACATTAGATTTGTCAATATTCCCATTCCTTGACATACGCTGAAATTTGCACAATGGTTGCACAATCTTCCTTATTACATTTTATGGCAAGATGAGGTGAGACTTTGTCATTGAATGGGAAGGTTTCAAACTTCCCTGCTTTTGTCAAGTATACCACCATCCTTCCAGTCACCCAGGTTTGTAACCTTGGTTTCTTTCTTGATGACTCATTCTCCTTCACTCTACATATCATATCAATTTGTCAAGACTTGTTGATTCTACATCCACAGTATCTTTCTCACCTGACCCTTCATCTCCATTCTTGTAACTACCACCTCAGTTCTAGGCCTCATCTCTTGCCTGGATTCTTGTAATAGCCTCCAAATTGGTCTCCCTACCTTGTCTCTCTCCCTTTTCCAATACATCCTTTATTTGGCCAAAGTGATTTTCCTAAAGTACAAGTCCAGCCATGTCACTTCTCCCTCATTAAGCTATGGTCACTCTCTATTACTTTGTATCAAATACAGACTTGTCTCTTTAGCATTTACAGCCTTTACCAACGTGGCTCCAACTTACCTCATCTAGTTCTTCTCAGCTGCTCTATATTCCCATCAGACTGATGCTTTTCGTTCTTTGGTTATTACACAATCTCCCATCTCTGTGCCTTTGTACAGGGTGGCCACTTTTGCCTCTTAGAATCCCTAGTTCCCTTAGAAGTTTAGGATAAGCACCATCTCTTAAAAGTCAATCCCCTGATCCATCCCTCTCCCCCAGCAGCTAGTGGATCCCTTCTACATAATTACCAGCACATCTATTCTCATATACTTATCTGTATATTTGTAAACTTCTCAAGGACAGGCTTTATTTCATTTTTGTCTTTTATCCCCAGTACTTCAGACATAGTAAGTACCTCATACATATTTGTTTACTGAGTGATGGATTCCCAGGTATTAGCTGTCCCAGAAGCCCATTGTAGTTAATATCCCCCAAATGATGTGATCGTAGAACACTAAGGTTTCAGAAGAATTAGAAATTCAGGGAACCCAAAAGACAATGGAAGGTTGCATGATGAGCAGAAGTAGTCAAGGTAGATGTGTATAAGTAGTGTAAAAGATACCATACCATTGTATTAACAAGCACCCTAGCACACCTAGGTTGGTCTGCTAATGCAGGTTCTTTGATCTGCTTTTATAAAGGACAGACAGCTTCAAAGAGATCAATAATCTTACTTTAATTAAATATATATAAGTCACTCACTAGGTCAGCATCCTGAATGTGGAGAAAATACAAGCAGAGAAACATAGATAAATTATCACAGAGATCCAATAGACAGGGCTCCAATTGTCTAAACAAAGTAATAGATACATAATCACCAGACCAGAGAGTGCCAACATCTGGGTTCAGGCACATCCAGGGAGCTCCTTAAGAACTGTTATGCAGAGTCTCAGTCTACCAAATCACAAAGAAGCATTCTTCCTATAAGTGAGCCCCAAAATAAAATACCAACCTTCCAATATATATAGTTTTCAACTAATAGGCTCAGAGCCAGAAACCATCACAACCTGTGTGACTCAGCACAGCTACAAATTATCAGGGTTCAAAGGAGATTGATCCTTCAGATGCTTACAATTTAAACCGAACTCCAGAAAGAAAAACAACAAAAATCCCACCTTGCATGTGCTTACAACCACCTCCATAATCTCCACCACTATCACCTCCACCACTACCACCACCACCACCTACTGCACCACCATGACCACCACCTCTTCCTCCTTCTCCACCACCACCACCACTGTAGCCATCACTGTCATTATCATCTTCACCACCATTCTCCTCCTCCTCTTCCTCATCATCATCATTACAGCTAGCATTTTTATTGTGCTTCAAGATGAAAGGGGCTTTACAAACATTTCTCCTTTAATTCTTACAACTTCTATGTGAGGTAGGTAGTAATTATTTTCCCCCTTTTCTATAGATGAGGAAACTGGAGTTGAAAGAGGCTAAGTGCCTTGCTCAGAGTCATATAGCTAGTAACTATGTGAGCCAGAATTTGATCCCATGTCTATCTGACTCTCAGCCTATCACTCTATTTGATACATAAGACCAGAAAGAAATGAGGGCCAGATATATAGCAAGATCAAGGAATAACAGATGCACAGTCAATTACAACGGTGTTTACATTATATCATTAGAAGGAAAAGAAGACTTCTAGGGGAAGTGATGGATCCTTTATGGTAGAAATATGGAAAAATAAAGGTCGGAGGGCCACAATATTTAAATAAACCATTTTTAACAGGATGAGATACATGTAGGTCCCAGATTAGTGAGAACAATGAGTCTGCTGAAATGGTGGCATTATTTGAATTCACACTGCACATTTCCATTGGGCTATTGTCGATTTGTATACATATTACCTCAAAGAGTGTGAATTTGAAAACATATCCAATACTCCAGGGTATTCGTTATTTGAACTAACCAATCAACGGATAAAAAATTATTAAGTGCCTACTACGTGCCAAGCATTGTGCCAATCATGACCCAGCTGTAGGTCTTCAGAGAGGTGGAACAAATAGTACATCCACATTGAGAATAACAGACGGCTATGGGAAGCTCCATTGTTAGTGAATGGGACCCTCCCCCAGTTCATCTGTTGTGTGAATCTGCGTGTCTCTCCTGGCATCAGTCTTTTTAGAACTTGTATGAAAGAGACTCATTTTATATGAGATAAGCCCCCAATTAGTCTAATGAGACTCATATAAGTAGGTGGAGCTTTGGTGCTATCCCTTTCAGGTACACCATTTAGGGAAGAAGATAGAATTCTCACATACTGGTTGACAAATTAAAAATTAGTTCACTAATTGTTTTGTTTCCATGGTACCTAACAACCAGTTTGAGTGAATTCCCCAGCAAATTGTCTTGCAGTTATTTTATAGACCAGGAGTTCTTAAACTGAGGTCCATGAACATTTTTTTTTAAATGTTACTGCATTTTAATGTAATTGCTTTCCTTTGTCATCATGTATTTTATTTTATGCATTTAAAAATGTTATTCTGAGAAGGGGTTCATAGGCTTCCCTTGACTAACTTCCTAAGGGGTCCAAAACATGCACACACACACACACACACACACACACACACACACACACACCTCATTAAGAATCACTGATATTGCAAAAACATTTCTTTTTATTTTTTCTCTGTGTTTTAAAATTGAAATGTTAGCAGGCAGGGCTAGGTAATCTACATGCAAAAAATCCAGACAACTCCTAAGATATCTAGTCATTGGGGTCACAGATAGAGGGGGAGGCATGGTATAGTGGATAGAGTGCTGGGGTTGAAGTTAGGAAGACTCTTCTTCCTGAGTTAAAATCTGGTCTCAGACACTTACTGGCTGTGTGACCCTGGCCAAATCACTTAATCCTGTTTTCCTTAGTTTCATCATCTGTAAAATGGACTGGAGAATGAAATGACAAAGCACTTTAGTATCTTTCCCAAGAAAACGCCAAAAGGGGTCATGAAGAGCTGGATATGACTGAAATGACTGAACAACAATGATGTCCTTGCTGCCCAGTGCATTTAAATTCAAATCAATTGAAATAAAGAAACATTTATTGAAGTTCTATTATGCTTTTAATGCTCAGCTTTGTGCCATTTCTTTCTTCTCTAAGGAAAGAAAGGGAAAGGAAAATGAAAAAAAATCCAAATTATCCCATTGGAAGCTTGATCAGGAAGTCAAAGGAATTTATGGTTGTTTGCTACCACCACAACCACCACCACCACCGCTACTACTACTACCACTATTACTACTACTACTAGTACAACTAGTACTACTACTACTACTACGACTACTACTACTGCTACTACTATTATTACTATCACTGTATTACTGAGTTACTATTTTTGTTGTTCATGACAAGCCCAGTGCTCTATCTACTTTGATACCAGCTGCCCTTATCCTATCACTGTTATTATATTTATACAACTCTAGAGTTGCAAAGCACTTTGTATATTTCATTCGAGCCTCACAACTTTGTGAAGAAGGGTATATTCATTCCCATTTCATGTCATGGCATCACCTCCCTGATTTCAGGGTCTTCTTCAAGAATGAAGAACCAACAACAGCAGCTGAGGAAATTGAAGATCAGAGAGATGAAAGGATTTGCCCACAGTCACCCAGCTAAATGAGTGTCAGAGGTCAGATGTAAAATTAGCTGTCCTGGTCCCAAGTCCACCTTGCCATACGTGCCTTCTCACTGCCTCTATGCTGTAGAGTGCGTGTGCTTCCCAGCTGGTCTCATTGGTGCCCATATTATGGATTTACTTTCCAAATGACCCATTCGATTCTTCTAGGAAAAAATACCGGTTGTTATCTCCAGGAGCTAAGATTTACTTTGAGTTGGCTTTTAGTTGCTGGAGAGAGTGCTACACCATTATTCTTGGATGTGCTCAACCTGTGGAAAGAAAGAGATAAGAGCAGAAATTTATATAGATAACATTAATGCTGACCCGAAGAAATGTTGAAAATGAAGATTGTAATAGCATTACTTAAAAGTGCTAAATAAGCCAGCAATTGATGTTAAGGCTTGGAATTCAATGTTGGAATTCAATCCTTGCAGCCTGGATGGCCATGCTGCCTGTGTTTCAGCAAAACTCTTCCTAGCAATAATCTACAAAACCCTCCTTTTGTTTTCAGTTTCTTGAGGAAAGGTTGTTGGCCAAGGTTCCCAATGAGGTGTAACGGTGTAAATAGGACTGTTTGTGACCCTAATGCCTAGGGAATGGAAAGCAGACTGCAGGATCTCTTGGAGCTCTATCAACTACTGTCACTTGGCAGGGCACGTGACCTCAGAGGGCTATATAAATGTAGATGATGATGGTGATTGTGGTCCTGACCAGGACGAATGGCATTTTATGTCTTCTTTCCATGCTTTTGCACAAGCTGTGCCCCATGCCTGGAAGACCCTCCCTTTTCATCTCTACCTCTTAGAATCCTGAGCTTCCTTCAAAGCCGCTTCAACTGTAGCCTTCCCAAAGAAGGCTTTTCTAATCTCCTCCTCCCTGTACCAACCCTCTCCTCTCCGCCCCCCCCATCTCCCACACCTTCCCCACCTGCCATTGAAATTACCTTGGTGGGGCGGGAGGCTAGGTGAATAGACCACTGGCTCTGGAGTCAAGAGGACCTGAGTTCAAATCTGGCCTCAGACACTTAACACAAAATCTAGCCGTGTGACCTTGGGCAAGTTGCTTAACCCCAGTTGCTCTCAAAAAAAAAAAAAAAAGAAAGAAATTACCTTGGTATTATACACACACACACTATATTATATATAATGTATATTATGGTCAGATGACAATGATGCCTGAGGTCTGGGCCTTATGATCATCAATTAATTAACAAATAGTGATTAACTGCTCCAATATATGCCAGATACTATGGTAGGTGCTGGGGATATGACCACTTTTTCAGAAAGGTGGTAATTTGTGATTACTTTCTCACACACTCTAAGTGACCATATCTACCCTGCCTGTACAGCCTAAAACCCCTGAGCTTTGGAGTCCTCTCTGCAGCAGAACCCTCCAAATTGTCTCCCCTCGTTAGAACGTGAGCAACATGAAAGCAGGGTCTGTCTGATTTTACTTTATATCAGCAGTGCTTAGCATAGTGCCTGGTAGATAGTAAACACTTAATATATGCTTTTTCATTCATTCATTCATTCATTTATTCATTCTTTCATTCATTTTTTTTCCTTCAATAGAATGGAAGCTACCAAGGGCAGGCACAATGGCTCAGTGGAGAGAGCACTGGGCCTGGAGTCAGGAGGACCTGAATTCAAATCCAACCTCAAGACATATATTGACTGCATGACCCTGGGTAAGTCACTTAACTCCCATTTGTCTTAATTCACTGGAGAAGGAAGTGGCAAACCACTCCATTATTTTTGCCGAGAAAATCCCATGAATAGCTTGGTCTCTAGAGTTGCAAAGAGTAAGGCATGACTAAATGAATGAACAGTAGGTGCTTCATAAATGCTTTCTGAATTGAATTTTCTTTTATGCACAATACGATATGAAAAGCAAGGTGCTATTCAGAGGGGAATAGGTTGCTTTTTGCCAAAATCAACTAACTGACTTGGATTTGTATTCTCAGTGCCTAGGGCAGTGCTTGACACATAATAAGGGCTGAATCAATGTTTGCCCTATCTTTTCTCTCTCTCTCTCTCTCTCTCTCTCTCTCTCTCTCTCTCTCTCTTTATCTCTTTCTCTCCTATCTTACAATATCTATCTATCTATCTATCTATCTATCTATCTATCTATCTATCTATCTATCTGTCTATCTAGTAAAAATAACATCTACTTTCCTCTTAGAAGGCCTTCTTTACATTCCATTTTCTCTCTAAAGTACATTTTGAGAAAATGACAGATTGCTGGATTTTTTTCTCCATTTGAAGTGAGGCTCCTATGTTGTACATATAAATAATGATCTTATGAGGTGGGGAGGGAGGTGTTGGCTGAATTCAGCTGCTCCATCTCTGACTGGACATCATACTGGGGGGAAACAAGACAGATTATGGATCTGGCCCCACTAACAAGGCTCCTCAATCCCACACAAGGTGCTCAATTCGGAGTTTCCATTGATTTCTCATAAGAGGTTTGCTGTTACATTTTCTTTCTGGTAACTTGGACCCAACTTCTGGAAATGTTAGAGATGTATTTCATTTTTTCAAATGAGGAGCTTCCCTGGGCATTCTGTTCTCCTTTAATGACTCGGAATGAGAACAGAAGGAATTGCTTTTAGAGAGTATTTCATCTTTCACCACATGTCAGAATGTGCCTAAACCCCATATCCTTATCATGTACATCCCAGAACTCCCCAGGGGCTCATTTTAGGGAAATTCATCATACAGCCAATGATTGCAGCCTTTATTTGATTTTATTTCAATTAGCAAGCATTTAATTTATCTCCTGCCTAGCTCCTGTTTAACAAAGAAAGCAAAATCTTTGTAACAAATATGTATAGATGAGTAAAACAAATTCCCGTATTAAGTCTTAAACTACATTTCCAGAAATGTGAGCTTTGTAGACGTTACTTCAAGGCAAAGTTGTAATTAGCATGGAGAGAACAAGGTGTTTATCCCAGGAAAAAATATTTGGAGGGGGACCTTTCCTCCTCACTGTAACCTTTGCTCTTGTGTCTTGACCCATAGACCTCCATTGGATTGTAGCTTAAACACTGCCTGGTCCATTTCTCCTAAACCCTTGCACCCCCTTTGCTATAAAACCTTCTCCTGGGATCTGTCTTTCCCATAACCCCCATGAGGCTAATAGCATGATGTGCTTAGTAGACAGCAGAAACACAATAACCAGCAATATAGAGTACTATAACATCACCAGAGGACCTTAGCAGTGCTGTAGCTTTGAAAGCAGGAGGCAACAACACACCATGCATGTGCTCTCTTCTTTAAATATGTGTCCTTATACATGGGAGCCCTGATATGTGATGCCTATACATGTTTGCTCTCACCATTGATGGTGTTTGCATTTGTGCGAGAAGGTTGCCCAGATTTATAGGAGGATTATTACTCTGGTACTTTTCTAACTATGATTTTTTATTAAATTCTTTTACTTTGAACTAATTATGTCTTTTGGCTAACTAGTAAAAGTGGCGACATTGGTGGGGATTTATAAACTATGATTTTAAAGATATATCAACCTATAAAATACTTTAAATATTCTGGGGACCCACATGTGAGGGTATGTGTGTCCCACTGACCTCT
Source organism: Pseudochirops corinnae (assembly GCA_028646515.1). Classification (NCBI taxonomy): domain Eukaryota; kingdom Metazoa; phylum Chordata; class Mammalia; order Diprotodontia; family Pseudocheiridae; genus Pseudochirops; species Pseudochirops corinnae. Next base: position 22,257,816 of record CM053590.1, on the reverse strand, counting down.
GATCAAGAATGGAATGTTTATCCCAAGGGCTAATAAAAATGTCTACGTAGAATCCTGTTAACCTAGTCAAAAGAGTTTTTGACTGAGAAGGAATGGGAAGGGAGAAAATATATTGGCTGTATACATAACAAGAGGAAATTAACAAGAGGAAATTCTCTGGGGGCCTGATGGATATTAACAAGGAGGTTCTGGTACCATGGATGGAAATGAGGGGAACTTTCAGGGAAAGCCACTTAGAATCTGTTAGAGAGAAGGAAAGAAAAACTGGACATAGCGTGCCATGGCCTCTGGATTTGGGAGATCAGATTTTAAGTTCAGAGACAGGATCGATAAAACTCTACAAGGCAAGACTGACCAGAACATTCATTACTTCAAGGAACACATCAGTGAATAAGATCCTTCCACTGGCAGTACAGACGTTGAGGTTGACTCTGGCTCCTCTGTTTATTTGCCAAGCTGGTGCTCGGGTGATTGATGGCTGAGGAATTGGATTTTGTGGAAATTGTCTATCAGTGGAATTTGTGGAGTGGCCATCACACTGGGTTGCACAACTCTGGAAAGTTAGCAAGTCTGAATTCAATCCTTGCTCTGCTATGGACTTGCTGTGTGATCTTTGGCATATCTCTGGGCCTCGGTTTCCCAAGCTGAGATTTGAAGGAGAGTTTGGCCTGGATAACCCATGGAGCACCTCTAGCCCTAATATTCTGTATTTCTAACTGATTATCAGCAGAAACATGGGCTGCTCCAGAATAGTAATCCATTTTGACCTGGGGAAAAAACCTGTGCTTCATAACAATAATAGTTAGCGTTTATAGAGTGCAATAAAGGTTGCAAGTTGCTTTACATATATTATCTCCCTTGAACCTCCAAGCCACCCTGTACGGTTGTTATTGTCCTTACTTTGAAGATGTGGAAACTGAGGCCGAGAGAGGACAAATCACTTGCTCAAAGTCGCATAGGTAGTAAAGAAGGTAGAATCTGAACTTAGGTTGTCCTGCCTTCAAGTCCATCACTCTAAACATCATTGTTTCACAGGACTAACTAATATGGAAGCCCAGGGTTGAGAAGCTCCACCAAATCCCACTCAATGTTTAATCATCATGTAGGGGTGATTGGCAGTTTTCAAAGGAAATTCAGGGAAAGCACAGGTCCTATCTGTCCAGGAAGCATCGGGGGTAAACCTAAGAAAGTGCTATATGTCTGTTGCCTGAAGAGCATTCTAGCTAAGTTCAAGAAAGGCAATCACTAGACTGGCATCAAGGACATGACAATTTTGTAGAGATTGTCTATTAAGTATGAGAGGGATTGCTATCTGTGCTAGTAGATGGAATACCCACCCTGAAGAAATTATAGATCCTTGAAGTGCTGAAGTAAAGTATTGAAATTTATGTAGAAAAACCCAAATTCCTGTTGAAACTCTTCTTAGAATTATGCCCGTGCATTAAAGCATAAGAATTATCATTTAGGGAAATGTGAGTGAAAAATTCTAAGCAGAAATGTGTAATCATTCATGTATATATATGAATATATACACATATATATGAATATATATACACACATATATGAATATACACACATATATATGAATATACACACACATATATATGAATATATACACACACATATATATGAATATATACATACACTTATAGTAACTCCAAAAGGTGACAGTGGGCCATTACATGTGATGAAAAGTGCTAGCAAAGGAATATATAAAGTCATGGGATAATATGACATTTGGATCCCTCAGAACAGAGTTTGCTAACTAGAAGACTTGACGATAAGATATGCAAGAGAATTGTAAAAAGAACTGGAAGGAAATAGTTAAAATAAAAGAAACTGTTGAGTTATATAGCAAGAGCCATTTGCTGTTTTATTTCTCAGAGGTACCATGGGAGTAAAAGATAGAAACAAGGTAGATTGGGATGACTTTTTTTCATCAGTACACATGTGAGACTTTTGAGACAACCAATGGCCCATGTAATCTAATTCACAGCTTGTGTAAGCTAGAAGTTATGAAGAGGGGGTCAAGTGATAAAAATATGAAAAAAATAATAGGAGCTGAATGTCTTATTCTGGCTCAGCTATTAAGTCTTTTAGACTCATTATAAGCCACCTCTGGGGTAATGTGTGTTACTAACTCTGGTACCAAGAATGGAAGATGGCCCATCTAAAGAAAAGATACAACCCAACTTATAACATTGGTCATAGAAACATAGGGCTTAAGGGAAAGAGCCAAAGGTTACCCTGGTTTTGTGTCTTTATCTTTTTATAATTGGTGTATATTATTCACATGGGTGAATGGGTCTTGTGAATCAGGGAATCACAATTTGAAATGTCAGCTGCACAATATCCTCATTGACTCTACATCAGGAGTTCTTAACTCGTGTGTGTGTGTTTGCGTATGTGTGTGTATGGAACCCATTTGGCAGCCTGGTGAAGCCTATGGATTCTTGCTCAAAATACTACATAAAGTAAATGTAGAGGATTACAAAAGAAATTGTTATTGAAATACCCACATGTATGTATATATGTATATGTGTATGCACATATATGTGTGGATGCATGAATATATATGTATGTATATATACATATCTCTATATATGCACATAAAAAATTCATGGATCCCAGGTTACAAACTCCAGTTCTAAAGAGTGTTCCTTCAGTCAAAAATGAATATAAATTAATAGCCCACAAAAAATATATTGGGGTGGGATTATATTAGGTAGAAAATTAGTTATTAGTTGAACTGGAACTTTTACTTGGATTGTCTAAAATCCATTTAATAGATTCATTGACCGTGACAACATCTTTAGACATTAAGATAAACCTGATGTATAGAACTGGGGAGGTAATTGACCTGGATTTTTTTTTCTGTTTAGATCATAGGTAGATCATATGGAATTAGTTTTAGGTACCTTTTATACATGGAAAGTGGGCAAAATATGGCAATCAGAATGGTGATGGGCCTCAAGTTCATGCCATATGAAGAGTGGTTGAAAGACCTTCTGGAGACAACAGTGGTGGTGGGGATGGAAGGGGGACGATAGCTATCTTCTTGCATTTGAAGGTCTGGCATGTGGAAATGGGAGCAGAATTGTTCAGTTTGGCCTCAGACTGTAGAACTAGAAGGAAGTTTCAAAGAAAGAAATTTTGGATTGATATACAGACAAACTTTCTAATGGTCAGGGGTGTCCTGAAGTAGAAGGGGCTGCTGTAGAAGCCGGTAGGTATTCCCTAATGAAAAGTCTTCACTTGCTGGCTGACTTTTTAAGCATGTTACTATAGAGGGAACTCTGATTCTGACAAGTTGGATTCAATGGGCCATGAGATTTTTTCCTATTCTGACATGCTGTTATTTTGTTCTATATATGGTACCATAAAGAATCTATAAATAACTATGCTTCTAGTTTTTGGTTCAAATATTCAGGGCCATTTGGTAGGTATTTTGCTGAATGCCTGACTCAGGGTGGGTGGGTGGGGACCTCTGAGCCTGAGGCCACATGTGGCCCTCTAGGTCCTCAAGTGGGGCCCCTTTTACTCAATCCAAACCCCACAGGTTTCCTACCCCTGTGTTGATTGGTTTGACTTTAGAAGTATGGCAGTAACCATTGTCATTACCATTTACTCTTTTACATGTACACACAGCCTTAGTTTGTATGTTGTAGGTGTGTTGTATGTTGTGGTTGGAATAGTGGGTGGATGGGTGGGAGTCCTAGATTCTAAACTGCATCACTGTGGGGAATTACAAATATTTAATACACCTTCCACCAAAGGTATCAACAACTCCTTGTAACTGATATTCTGAAAGAAGTTGACCAAGGATAACGAGAGGTTGAGTGACTCCATAGGTGTGTGTCTGTGTGTGTGTGTGTGTGTGTGTGTGTGAGAGAGAGAGAGAGAGAGAGAGAGATAGAGAGAGAAAGAGAGACAGAGACAGAGAGAAGAAAAAGAGGCAGAGAGACAGAGAAAGAGACACAGAGAGACAGAGAGAGAGAGCTGTGATTCCATCAGCATAAGGAACTTCCAGCGTTGAGACTCTACCAAAGCAGGTCAGCAACTTCTTAATTTATCATCTTGGAGAGTTGCTCTGGGCCTTGAGAAGTTGCAGTTTAGGTAATTGCATAACCACAGGGCAGAGCAATTCTGGTAGACTTCATGGAGTCACTGAAGCCATACACGAGGACTCCAGATACCTGGTTCTGCTTTGACCTCTGCATTTCCCAGGATTTGTGGTATTCTGGGCAAATTACTTAATTTCTCTAAGCCTCACTTCCTTGGACTGTACAAATCTGCATAAGCAACTTCTCCTTGTTCACCTCACAGGTTTGCTACATGGACCAAATGAGACAAAGTCGGTGAGATGCCCTGAGATGCATAAGCACTATGCAAATGTGACCGATTATATGGATGTCAATGACTGAGCCCCTTCCCCTTCAGCCCCTTGCCAGCTGCTACTTCCTTCATCCTGCTCTCTGAAGTTAATCAACCTAGGATGATCTCTGTGCATTAGAGTCTGCTAAAGTGCCTGCCTAGAGAGAACAGGTGCTGAGAGCAATGAGGGTCAAGTAGGCCTCCAAGGCCCTATGCTACTCTTCCACTGATGCAGATGCAAGCTATCTAAGACTTCAGTAGGTAAGGTCACAGAGTTGCCTGAGGCTCTGAGGGGTTAATTTGCTGACTGTCACATAGTAGCACAGTGCCTCCCACTCAACTGGGAGGCAGAGGGTCTATATTGGAATCCCAATGTTGGGCAAATCTTTGAACCTCTATGAGACTCAATTTCCACTGTAAAGTGAAGCTGTTGGATGGATGATCTTTGAAGTCCTTTCCAGCTCTAAATTTGGGATATCTGAAATCAGAGTTAGGATTTTAACCCATGTTTCTCTTGAACCAACTCCAGGTCCAGTGCACTCGCCTTTACAAAACACTGAATCTCTTGAGTCAAGTGATGTCAAATTGAATTTTGATATGGAAAATTTTAAGCTGATCTATATGCTAGGTTCATCTACCTTGGGAGACAGACTTATTGACTTTCTTTAGATGGAATTTCCTTTTTCCTCTTGAAATTAAAAATCTGATCCCAGATGAGAAAAAAATTCTAGCTAGATTATAATTCCTTTTGCAAGTATACCACAAAATATAGAATCATCATTTTCCTTTGACATAGCCAGCCATGCCTTTTCATTGGTCAAAATTCAGAATGTTCTTTTGTAAAAATAAGACTGGTAAAAAAAAATAACTGCTGGTTATTGGACCTGGTACAGTTGAGGGAATGCAAAATGGCAGGCTACTCTCCATTTGAACAATGAAAGTGGAAGAAATTGAAATTAGCCAGTCACAGTGGGAGCAAGGCACTGGAGGGAGGGTAGGGAAGCATCCCACTTCCAAGCAATAGCAAATCTGAGGTCATAACGAAAAAGGGTTACTAGACTCGCGGACTCATTTTCTCTTCAAAGTGTGTTAGAAGCATTTCTTTGAAACCCCATCACATAGCACAGTGCCTGGTACAAAGTAAGTGTTTAAATGATGCTTGTTGACTTAACTAACCAATGAAGCAAGGTGATGCCAAGAGTCTGGGAACACTGGACATTTTACCAGAGTGTTTTCGTTATAGAAGGGTGGGAATCATTTGATTTAAACAGATTTGTGTGCAATAACTTTATTAGAGTCAAGTAGATATCACAATAGAGATTCATCCACCAAGTAGCCAGAAATTGGTTACAATTATCACATAAGATGCAACATGATTAAAATGCTTCCAACATTGCAGACCATATAGTGATAACATATCTTGGTAACTCTCCTGTGTAGGAATGTAGGGACTTGCTTTTGCTAATCTTATTTTGTTGTGGGTTTCCAAATACTTTAGATTCCAGAGATGAAGACTGCCATATTCTTTATCATGAATGGGGCAAAAGGAGACTTTATGAGGAGGAGAGCTCATTTAGAAAAAAAAAAAGTTGCTCCCAACCTCTCTAATCTATTGATAGTGCCCAAGAAAGAACTGCTCATTGGAGAAGTGTAGTGAGACTTGGGATTTTTGACAACTAGCTAGGCTGAATGATCATGTATAGCTAGTCCTGGAAGTCATGAGTAGTTTACAACAGTACACACAATCCAGCGAGACCTATTCTTAATTAGAGTTACCAACAATCTTCACCTCCATCAACCTATTGACAGAAATACCTCCTGAATTACAGAACTCATAGGCTACTTGGTCCTTATAATCCATGACTTACATGAAAAATTTCACAAAAAAGCCAGCATACATTACAATGGACAAAACTACTGAGTTTACGTAGAAGGTATACATATTGGTCAAATACAGCACATACTCTCGAAGGCTCCTTAGTTGGGAACATATCTTTATCACAATACTTTCAGCACTTGATTAGAACCAAAGAGCCAAATTCACAAAATATACACAACAGGCAGTCCATTTTCTTAAATATACAATTAGTAGAATCAGGGTGCAATTGGGAAATGTCCATAAACACAGTTCAAACATTCAGTTTGGGAGACAATGCTAATTCATGCACTAAATTTTATCATCAAAGGAAACAAAAGGGTCCAGTTGTCCAAAGTAACTTACAAAGATTCACAGACTGGCAGTGTTGTAAACTTAGTAGTAATACAGCATGCATTTCGTGATTCACACCAAGTCATTGCTTAGAAATCATATTAAAATTTTGTTTCCCATTGAAGTGGATAAGAAAACTCGATACTATTTTATGTTCCAAATATGACAGACTCAAGACTTTGGGCTACAAAATTCTTCTACTACCTTGGTACACATACAAAACTACTGTAAAATTATCTGTACATATAAGAAGACACTGTCCAATTAACCACCTATGCTAAATAATAGATCATCTCAACTAGTCTCAAAGTACCATTTATTACAATCTAGGGCCTTTCTTGTTTAACAAGAGCTACAGAGCTTTGATTTGCATTAAACACTTTCTATATTAATATTTGATTCCAGCTCTTAATAAAAAGAAAATCCTTGTGCCATTGAATTGTATCATGGTGTACGGTCTCCATAAGATATCATACTCTGCCATGTTAAATCTGATTGGCAAAGGAAGTGGGGCCACTAGGCTGCTGGCCAAATTCCTCAGCAGGTTGGCCCAGATTTGCCGCCTGGTTATACCCGCCACTTGGCCCATAGCTGTCTCGGTTGTATCCTCCATGGCCGTAGCTGCTGGACTGTTTCTCCATTGGCTCCGAGAGATGTCTCTGGCCTGAAGAATGCCATCCAGTTTCCTTGAAAACAAACCAAATGTTTCCTGCCCAGAGAACAAAATTCAAGAAGCCAAAGACCTGGAGAAGAGAATATCATATTACTAGGATGCCTTTGATAATTGAAAGCCCAGAGTGCCCACCAGAAGAGACAATGTTGTGCAATGGTGCATCCCCTGGATCTGGGGTCAGAGAACCTGGGTTCGAATACTGGCTCTGTCGCTTCCTTTCTGTGAGACCCTGAGCAACCCACTTTTACTTCTCTGGGACTCAGTTTCCTCTTCTGCTAAGATGAGGTAGTTGGATTAGATTATTCTCTAACTATAAATATGTGATACAATCTGGTACATACCCAGAGTCCAAGAGAAAAGAAGGGAATAGAAACTATATAAAAATTGGTCTCTGGAAAATGTCCTTTCAACACAAAAGGACCTGTCAGAGAATCATGCATACTCTCTCTTTTTAGACTTCAAATATTGCTAAATCTACCTCAAAAAGAACTTCAACTCATAACAGTATAGTGCTGGAAGGGACCCCAGTGATAATTTGATCCAATTGGCTCCTTTTACAGATGAGGAAATTGTGTTCACTTAGCTCCCCAGAGTCACTCAGCTTGTTAGAGACAGAGCTGACATTAGAACCTGGGGCTCTGGCCCTTAGCTACATGGTCTTTTCACATTACCTTTTATCACTGGAATTTCATTTTGGCATCATTATTTTAGTCTTGGTATCTGCTCATTGTCCTCAATATTTTTGCAATACAATTCATTTTCTGCTTGCTTCCTGTTCTCTGAATATGGATACTCCATCTCCCATCTCTGTCTTTGCATAGACAGACTGAATCTCATGACTGGAGTGCTATCTTCCTTCCTCCCCTTCCACCTCCTGGAAGCCTTCACCACTGAACTGCAATGCCACCTCCTTTAGAAGACTTTCCTAATCTCCCCCCATCTCAGTTATTGATCCTGCCCTTCCCTACTCATAACTGTGGATATAGTTTGTATATATATTTACTTATCTGGGAACATTTTCTAATCTTTCCAGTAGAATGGCAGTTCCTGGAGGTCAAGGATTGTCCTTCCGCTTTCTCTATATCTTCAGGGTCTAGCTCTGTGCCTGGCACACAGTAAGTGCTTAGTCATTTCTTGTTGATTAAATGATTGATACATTCCATCTTTCTCTGCCCAGATATTATTACCATTATTGCTTTGGGCAGGACCTGTGATTTCACTGGTGTAAAGGACTCCTGATGAGGAAAGTCTCTCTACCAATGTAGGTAGATTACTCTTCTGAAATTGATGGTGTTTTAAAGTTGCTTGTAGGCATTTAGAGATGAGAACTTGACCTCAAGTCTTTGTGACTGTAGGACCTGACCTTCTATTCATTATGTCAAGCTGCCTATTATTCTAATACTGCCAAAAATACCTCTCTGTATCTGCCTCTGCCCCTGTCTCTTTGTCTCTCTGTGTGTATGTGTATCTGTCTGTCTGTCCCTCTCCAAATATAATACAGTTTTCATGACCCAATTTTTATCCAGCTTAGAATCAAAGAGTTATTAGATAGTAGACCAGACCCCTTCTTTGGTGAGTAAGTCTCAGGTCTCCCAAGGGCATAAAATGGTTCACAAAGAAACTAACATGGATATGTGAGATCTAGATGGAAACTCCTGTTCTTCCCAGGAGGGTGTTGGTGATTTAGAAGGTGGATGCTATTTCACTGCTTCAGCCCTAGTCATATGCTTAGTGTTCTGCTGGGAGCTAACAAACTGTTTCCTGAGTTAGGCTGAAAACAAACATCTCATTTTCTAATCTTTTTTCAAGATGTGAAGAGTTACTTCAAGAGTAAGGCACAAGGAAATAGGAACATGTTTAGCATAAAAGTCTCCTTTTGAGGCTTAATGGATCCATCTATCATTTCTCATTTTCCTACCCAAACAGATCTCTAGGAGGACATATAACTGAAACAGAAAGTGATGGGGAAGGACATTTGACCATTAGAAAAAAATACATGTGACCAACACCCTTGTCAAGGACCTTATCATCTCTTGTCTGGTCCACTGCAATAACCTGCTAATTGACTGCTTTACCCTCAGACTCTCTTCTCCAAAACATCCATCACTCAGCTGCCAAATTGATATTCTTAAAACTCAGAAGTAATCTTGTCATTCTCCCTGCTCAATAGTCTTGGAGGTAACTTATGGTCCCTAGGCTAAAATATAAACTCCTCTGGCATTTAAAGCAATTGAGTCTTCACTGAAACCTACATTTCTAGACTGATTTCACTTGACTCCTCATGTATTCTACATTCCAGCCAAACTGAGCCTATTTGTTGTACCCTGTACATGATATTAATGCTATTTCCTACCCACAAGCCTCTGCAAAAGCTTACCTATCCCCCTATGCCTGGTATGCTCTCGCTCCTCACCACTACTTCTAGGAACCCCTAGCTCCCTTTAGGTTTCAGGTCCAATGCCACTTCCTACAGGAAGCCTTCCTTGACCAGCCCCAGCCCAGTTTTTAGTGTTCTAAGTCCTGAAATAATTACTTTGCATTAACTTATTCATTCCCCTCCCATTAGAATGTAAACTCTTTGAGGACAAGATTTCTTTCTTTTTTTTTTGTCTCACTTTCAGTCCCCCTGGTATTGTGTTTTGCACAAAATAGCATTTAACATAAATGCTGTTGAATTAAATTGACCTATTAAATATCATCCATCAAAATGAAAAATACAGCACAGTGATTTATCTTCTGGATAGTGGTCAGTTTATTTGCATTGTTTGTATGCATCTAACCAACCAATAAACATTTATTAAGGACTAATTTTAGTTAAGGGGCTGTTCTAGGTGCTGAACTTCAGCACCTTACCTAAAATTAGTCCTTAATAAATGTTTATTGGTTGGTTAACATGCTGTGGAATTCCATATTTGAAGTCATGGGACTTGAGTTTGAATCTTGGTTTTGGAGAAAGTAATTCTAAACAGCCAATCACTTAATTGATAAGCATTTAATAACCACCCATGACATGTCCAACACTGAGCTAGGTGTGGAAATACCAATACAAAGAAGAACAATTTCTACTACAAAGGACATTACATTCTAATGGAGAAGACAATAAATATGATTAATTAATCACAGTAATTGGCAACTGCTACATTTTCCCCTCAATACAAGGGATATTATTTTAGAAAGAATGTGAAAAATTACTCAAGGAAGCTCATTTGAGAATATTGAGGTTATTAGGGTGAAAGGTACTTGGTTGTTTTTCTCTCTACAAAAAGATCTCTGGCTCTCTTGTTTCCTACTCCCCCAAACAAGCCATTCATTTACTGCAGTATAATAGAACAGATTAATAAGGATTATAGTAGGCCATTTCTACTTTTATGGACTGCCTGTAAGATAGCTTCAGCATCTAGGTGGTGTAGTGGAGAAGGTGGCTCTAATCTGGGCTTGGAGTCAGGAAGACTCATGTTTATGAGTTCAAATCTGGTTTCAGACACTTACAAGCTATACGACCCTGGGAAAATCACTTAACCTCATTTGCCTCAGTTTTCTCATCTGTAAAATGAGTTAGAGAATGAAATGGCAAAGTACCTCAGTGTCTTTGCCAAGAAAACTCCAAATGGGGTCAGGTCATGAGTCAAACAACAGAAATGACTGAATAACAACAAAAACATCAGCTGTGAACCTGACATTTCTGAAACCCCAAAGTTTTCCCTATTCAGCCTGGGGTGTGTGTGTGTGTGTGTGTGTGTGTGTCTGTGTGTATGTGTGTGTGTGTCTGTGTGTATGTGTATGTGTGTGTGTCTGTGTGTGTATGTGTGTGTATGTGTGTATATGTGTGTCTGTGTCTGTGTGTCTGTGTCTGTGTGTGTCTGTGTGTGTCTGTGTCTGTGTGTGTGTATGTGTGTATGTGTGTGTCTGTGTGTGTGTGTCTGTGTCTGTGTGTGTCTGTGTGTGTCTGTGTCTGTGTGTGTGTCTGTGTGTGTATGTGTGTGTATGTGTGTATGTATGTGTGTATGTGTGTGTATGTATGTCTGTGTGTGTGTCTGTGTATGTGTCTGTGTGTGTGTCTGTGTCTGTGTGTGTGTATGTGTGTGTGTGTGTGTCTGTGTCCGTCTGTGTGTCTGTGTGTGTGTATGTGTGTGTGTCTCTGTGTCTGTGTGTATGTGTGTGTCTGTGTGTGTCTGTGTGTGTCTGTGTGTATGTGTGTGTGTGTGTGTGTGCCCAAACTTTATCCAGAATCTAGTCATTTAAGCAGGCATTTCTGATAGTTGTACCTTATTGTCTTGTGATTACTCTGACTACTTAAATTAAAAATAAGTTCTTTGAGACCAGGGATTGTGTCTTTCTTTGTATCCCCAGTGGCTAGCACATTGACAAGGGTGGGGAACCTGTGACCTCAAGGTCACATGTGGCCCTCTAGGTCCTCAAGTGTAGCCCTTTGACTGAATCCAAACTTCACAGAACAAATCCCATTAATAAAAATGTTTGTTCTGTAAAACTTGGTCCCAGTCAAAAGACCGCACCCAAAGACCTAGAAGGCCACCTGTAGCCTCAAGGCTGCAGGTTCACCACTCCTGGCCTCACCCATATAAGGGCTTAATAAATGCCTGTTGACTGATACAACTTCAAAGTTTACAAAAAAAGTTTTAAGTATATTATTTCATTTGATACAATAGCCTATAAGGTAGGCTCTATTTTTATCTTCATTTTACAGAGAAGGAAACTGAGTCACAGAGAGATGAGCTGCCTTGATCAGGGCTACGCAATGAACAAGTGCCTGCAGCAGGGCTTGAAATTGTCTTCCAGCCTGTCAGTCCATCTCTGCATCTGTGATGCTGTGCTGACTGCTACTTTATATATTCCAGCTAACAAGATTAAAAAAGTTAAGACAAAGACCTGAGCATTTGTTCTATAGGCTGTATAGTAGGTATCTGAGGTCAGGCAGATAAAGCAGTGGGCTAGGAGTTCTAAGATTTGGGTTCCAGTTCAGGTTTCACCACTGATGAGTCATGTGAATCCTCAGTCACTTACTCCCCATGTCCTCATGTGGGTAATATTTAAAATATGCATTTGATTATCTTTACTTGGGTCAAGCCACTATCATCATGGCCATGTAACAGTTTTCTTTTGAAATAATCAGTGCACATTAATATTATCCCTGTAACAGGGATAACAACATCGCATCTACCCTAACTCACAGCCTGATTAGAAAAAGACTGATGTAAAAGCATTTTCGACCAGGAAAGAATTATTAGTCAGTCAATTAATAAAGATTATGGAGTGCCTACTATGTCCCAGGCACTGAGCTATGTGATGAGGATACAAAGGAGAACACAGTCCAGTGGAGGAGTTCATTGTCTAATTATTATATTACCTGAGAAACCAGCTACTTAAGTAATGTACACACCCTTCCCGATAGATTTCAGAATTAGTCTACTGGCCATTTACTCCATGAATGTGGAGAATGGATTTCCTTTCCTTCCCCACCCCAGATCTCCCATTTGAAACCATAACTAGAAATTTTGGTCTTTGGGGAAAGTAGGAAGAACAGCAATTAATAGCTAACATTTAAATAGAATTTTAATGTTTACAAAGTGCTTCACATACACTATCTCATTTAATCCTTACACAATTCTGGGCGACCAGAGCTTTTCTTACCATCATTTTACAGATGAGGTAACTGAGCCTGAGAGAAGTTAAATGATTTCTTCAGGGTCATGTGTCTAAGAAGTCTATGAGCTGGGATTTGAACTCACATCTTCCCGATTTCTGTTTCAACATTCTATCCACCATACCAAGAGATGTAATCAGATGAGATGTAATCAGACCTCCTATTGGGAGAGGGCGCTCTTCTTAGAATCCCTATGGGCAAGCAGCATCAATTGTGCTCTCACATGAAATTAGACTTTCATAATATGAAAATAATACATCAAGTGAATAGTCCTAATAGCCAACATTTTTATGGCGCTTTAAGATTTGCAAAGTGCTTTGATACTATCTTATTTGAACCTCACAACAATTTTGGGGTATAGATCCTGTTCTTATTTCCATTTTACATATGAGGAAACTGAGGCTGAGTGAGGTTAAGTGATTTGCCTAGGATCCCACACCTGCTAAGTATTTGAAGCAGGAATAAAACTTAGTTCTTGACTCTACAATGTTGAAGGCATGAATGTCTTATATTTTCTCGCCCTCTACATTTTGATGTCCTACTGAGCTCCATTTGCCCCACCCTGGGCATGTGTTTTTTCTAATTCCTATCTGTTATGGACTGATTAGAGATATTAGAAGTCAATTTTAAAGGGACTCTGTTGAAAGCCATAGCTTTTTTTGGTTTATTGAAATTTGATTCCTCAGTATATGTGTTTTTAAATGGCCAAATAAATCTTCAAATTCTCCGTGATGACTTTTTCAAAGAGAAAAAAAAATCCAACACTTTATTTTACCTTTCATAGATTACAAGGCCTAGGCTTGGATGCCATGGGCATCTTTACACACTGTGTATTAGAGAAATCTGTAAGCAAGGCAATAGCTTTTTAATGGCTCCTTTGAAGTTATTGTGCACAGGTGTGGTCAGGGATAAATGAAAATGATTGTCAACCCTAATACATAATTTATCTCCATAGCGACTATCTCTCTGAGACAGCATTTGCAGTCAAATCACTGAAAACTGTTTTGGAACTTTTTTCTTTCTTCAATTCATCCCCAGATTGAATTCTAGACTGCTGTAGGAACATAACCTTGAAGAAATGATTATTATTTTTAGGAACTGTTTAAGAAGGTTGTTCCTTCCGGAAACCCTGCTGAACTTTTGTAGCTTTACTATGCTTGCAGACTGCATTTTGGACTCCATAATCAGGCATAAGTCTCTTCTTATTTGGCCCCTCCTGGCCCGACCTTTGTGGCAAAGCTGCCTGGTCACCAAGTCTGGACCAGGTTCAGAGCCAAGGCACAGGCCTCTTCTTCCTTTCTTTGTCTTCCTCACATCACCACCAGGAAACCTGGCCATGAGGCTCAGACAAAGGTCAGGAGGCAGCCCCTGCCAGTTTCTATCCAGGATGAAAATGAAAACAAGCCAATAAACAATTTTAACATTGGAACTGAGCTTCTTCTCCTAATGGGAGGTGTGATTACATCTCAGCTCCTGTCACACACTCTTCTAGACTTAACTAGCTTACTGTCTGTGCCCTGTTTGTGACTTTCTATCTCCCATCTGTCTTTCGTATAGAGACTCTTCTCCATGGCTGGAATGCGTCTCATCTTCACATCTATCTTCTGGAGTCCCAATTTTCTTTCAAAGTTCTTCATAACTTGGCCCCCGACCTTTCCAATCTTCTTACTTTGGCCACCCCCAAGTCCCATGTAATCTTTGTCCTAGTTCCTTGAACTAGACCCTCTACCTCCCAACTCTGGGCATTTTTACTGGAACACTCTCCCTCCTCATCCCTGATTCCTGTCTTCTCCAGTTTCCTTTGGGTAACACCTATAATCCTTCACTCTACAGCAGTGGTTCTCAACCTTCCTCATGCCGCGACCCTTTAATACAGTTCCTCATGTTGTGGTGATCCTCAACCATAAAGTTATTTTCATTGCTACTTCATTTTGCTACTGTTATGAATCATAATGTAAATATCTGATATGCAGGATGTATTTTCATTGTTACAAATTGAACATAACTCAGAGGTTAAGAACTGCTGCCCTACAGGAAGCCTTTCCCAATCTCTCTTAATTCTAGTTAGGTGCAGCTAGGTGATACAGTGGATAGAGTGGCAGGTCTAGAGTCAGAAAGACCTGAGTTCAAATCCAGCCTCAGATATTTACTATCTGGGCAAGTCATTTACTCCTGTTTGCCTCAGTTTCCTCATCTTTAAAATGAGCTGGAGAAGGAAATGATAAAAGACTCTAGTATCTTTGCCAAGAAAACTCTAAATGAGAGCCACAGAGTTGGACATGACTGAAACAGCTCAATGATAATTTAATTCTAGTGTCTTCCCTTTGTTAATTATTTCCAATTTATTCTGTCTATAGCTTGTTTGTACAGTTAGTTGCATGTTGACTCCACCATTAGATTGTGAACTCCTTGGGACTGTCTTTGACCCTTCTTTGATTCTCTAGTGTTTAGCACAGTGCCTGACAAATAGGAGGCACTTAATCAATGTTTAATGACTGATTTAAGTGCTGCCTTTGACAATAAGCTCTTTTCTCCTTACCCCTCCTAGAGTTCTACCCTCTGAAATCACTTTGTATTTATCTGTTTTATATTTTGTATTGTCATCTGTGTACATGCTGATTCTTCCCAATAGATTGTAAGGTCCTTAGGGAAAGGATTGCTTTTGTTTTTGTCTCCAGAGTCTAATATAGTAACTACTTAATAAATCCTTCTTGAATTGGCTCAGATTGCTCTCATACATTGTTTTCTATACATATGTCTTAGTCTTAGAACTTACACAAAGTTAGTTGGAAACTAAAATTTGCAAACTAAAGTGTTGGCTTTATGTTCCTACCAAATTCATGCTACTCTTAGTCTGAGAGTCATTGTTTGATAATTCTGTTTGACCATAGTATCCTACCTGGACTTGTGGCTTCACTCTGTAGTCTCTCTAGACTGCATAGAATTTAGTATAGTAGGAAAAGGACTGGACTTGAAGTTGATGGCATTGGGTTTAAATACCAATTCTATGCAGCCTTGAACAAGTGACTTAATCTTTTTCTGCCTCAGTTTCCTCATTTGTAAAACAAATGGGTTTTATTAACCGATCTTTAGTTCCCTTATTTAGTGACTACTTTTCCAAATAAATCTTGCAATTATCATAAGTAGGAAAAAGGCAAAATAAAATAAGATTGTAACTCTACTTGTGTGTGTGTGTGTGTGTGTGTGTGTGTGTGTGTGTGTGCTTTAAATTCCATGTACTCTTTCTAGAACCCAGCAGGTCTGAGAACTTTTCTCTGGGCAATCAATTGGGTAGGTTCTAAATAAGTGTGGTTTGAGCATCACTTTGTTCGCAGCCAATTTCTATGCCTTCAAATATTTCTTTCATCTTCTGCCAGGCGTGGACCTCAGCATTCGCATTTTATTTCAGGTTCTGGGTGAAAATTTAGGCTTGATTTTCATCCAAGCAGTTGCTAATACCTGCTGGGTTCTTATTAAGGACTCCATAATTGGATATATTAAAGTCTCCTGACAATATGAAACTGGAAAGTCCACAGATTAATCTTCTTCATGGAATGAAATGTCAACTTTCTGATTGATCTAATTTTGGAAACTGAATTTCGGCAAGCTTTTGGAGATGGTGGCAGTTCTTGATTGGATTGCAAACAAAGAACTCAGGGTCATGCATAAAATGAAATGTACTTACCACAGAAGTATTTAAACTGGACATAACAGGGCTGTGGACAGCCATGCACTTGTTTGACTGTTGCTTACAAGCTGACAGCAGTAACAAAACTTCCTTTGGATCTGTTGCTACCTTGACGTCAGACAGTCCTTTTGCCCAAGCCGATGAACCAACCAGCCACAGAAAGGAGAACACTACTGTGACGATGAAATCCTATAACATCATAAGAGGAGAAAAATGGTTTAAAGTGAAAGGTAGAACTTTATTTCAACAAACATGTCTTAGCACAGTGGCTGACCCACACAGTAAACACTTAATTAATGCTTGTTCACTTACAGCAGCTACTCTGTGTAAAGAGCACTGAACACTTTCCTCAAGGAGAATGTAAATCTATCGAGTTCATGTTTTCCACATATGACTGTGGTTACCAAATGGAATTACAAAGCAAGGTAGCTGTCTGGGTGGGAGCCTTGATCTTAGCAAATCCTGCCAATTTTCATGGGCTACTTTTGTTACTGTCACATATCATAGGTTGGTAGATGTATTTAGCTCTGTCAGAATTTTGGTACTCTTTCAAATTTCTGAAAGAAATATTCAAAAGAGCTAAGTACAGCACTTAGAGATGAAGGGAAATCAGACTGTATAGGATGATGGGGATTTTTTCCCCGTTCTACTGAACCAAGTTAGCATTGCCAAAAGAGAGTTTCCATTTGTTCTAGGAGAGCCAGAGAGAATGCTGACTTCTTTTTATTACCTGTGAACTTTTAGCAAATAGAGGGAGATTGGCCAGGAAGACTCTAAGTGGGACGGCCAAGGTTTGAGCTTTCTTTTCAGTGTTGAGTGGGACCACAAAAACTGTGCTGTATTTAATGTTGTACTATGTTCTTCCAACACCCTAAATCCATTTCAGATTTACTGCCCCTTCATTTGGCACTATTTAGTCCAGTCAAGTCAGGAAGTATTTATTAAGTGCTTCCTATGTGCCAAGTACCGTGCTAAGTGCTAAGAATACAAGTTCAAGGAGAAAAAAAAGAGAACATCTGTCTAAGGTTGGACATTTCTTCATTTTTGTCAAAGCCAGAATTTTGAAGGTTTGAATATCCTGAAAAAAAAATCTCCTATGTCTGTGATAAGAAGGTTTTAAGATAAGCAAATACATATTTCCCTAAACTCCATGACTGTAAAACATAATAAAACATTGAGAGGAAACAATATTTATGAGAGCGAATTAACACCAATCTAACATACAGGGATGAATCAGAAGCATTTCATTCTAGGCTTAGAGGGTCTAAACAAGGATCTCTCCCTTCCATTAAATTCACATTTGAAAGCAGATATGTTCCTGGCACCATGCTAGAGCTGGGGATTCAAACAAAAAAGGGAAAACAGTCCCTGACCTTCAAAAGCCTACATGGGACCAGATAGATACAACATGTACATAGAGAAGTCAATCAATATGCATCTGTAAAAGGTCTACTAACTTCCAGGTACTCTGTACTGGGGGTACAAAGACAAAAATGATACAGTCCTCGCCCTTAAGGAGTGTAGATCCTGTTACATATGTTTATATCCGAGGTCGACGTATTAATGGAGCGGACAGAATACCACACTCAGAGTTCTGAATATCTGAGTTTGAATCCTACCTCCCACACTTATTAGTTGTGTAACCCTGGGTAAATTGGATAATCTTGCTCAATCTCAGTTTCCTTAACTACACAATAGAGATGATAATAGCACCTACTTTACAAGGTTATTGTGAGTATCAAGTGAGATGACATATGAAAAGCTTATGCAACTGTAAAAGACTCAATAAATGTAGTGATTACAATGTTAATAATAATTACAAAATAATAGGAGGAAAAAAGCCCAGGGCCAAACATCTGTCAGAGACCAGATTTGAACTCAGGAAGATGAGTCTTTCTTATTCCAGGCCCCAGAACTCTATCTATTATTCCCTCTAGTTGTCCTGACACATAGTAATCAATTAACAGATGCTAGCTCCTTCCTTCCTTCCTTCCTTCCTTCCTTCCTTCCTTCCTTCCTTCCTTCTTTCCTTCCTTCCTTTCTTCCTTCCTTCCTTCCTTCTTTCTTCTTGAGTTCAAGATCAGCCTTCTATCCACTACACCATACTCCCTGTCATCCCATTTTATGGAGGAAAAATTGAGATCTGCATGACTGAGCAATTGAAGCTCACTTACAACCACAGTAGAGTTTTGGATTTAGATACTTTCTTTTTTTTCCCTTAAAAACATATTTATTTATTTTTTTTTTTGAGGGGGGAGGGCAGGTCAATTGGGGTTAAGTGACTTGCCCAAGGTCACATGGCTAGTAAGTGTTAAGTTTCTGAGGCCATATTTGAACTCAGGTCCTCCTGACTCCAGGCCCGGTGCTCTATTCACTGCACCATCTAGCCACCTCCTAGATACTTTCATTATAGTTTAGAAAAAATACTGTGATTTTTTTGGAGATAGATCATATATTAACTAATAAGCCAAGACTATATATTAACTAATAAGCCAATAACTGCTGGTACCAGCTGCTCTCATTTACATCTTGCCTGTTTGGAAAATCCCATCATGAAACTGCCCATACTTCCATAGCATCTCGACTCTTGAAATTCATTCATCCAACCAAAACATTAGGGACTTCCTACTTATCCCCTTGTGTAAATCAGCACATTTCCTCTGTAAGCCAAATTCTCTTTGAACTCGACTGGAGATGTGAATAGGGAAAAGACACATGGAGGTGGGAAGTGAGATGGAAATCAGACTGAGCATTTTTTCCCCCAATACCATCTGTATCTGGGCTCGACTTTCCAAATACATTCATTATTTTCCTTTTGGAGGTGAGCAGGATTCAAGCAGCCAATTTTCTGACCTCATCCAGATGCTAAGATTACATGTTTCTCAATGTTATTAATTTAGGAGATAGCTCACAGAATCTTAAATTTGTTTTATCTCTGTTAAGAAATATTACTGCTTGCATCATCAATTAATGTGGCTTTTGCCAGGGGAAGAGGAGGTAGATGACACCAAGATTCCTTTATTTACAAGGGAACTGGGTAATAATCCATCTTCTCTTTTCATGCTTGAGTGGCCCTGTTGATGCTTTGAGAACTGCTATAGGATTTCATTTCTTTTTTCCTCTGGTTAAATTTGATTCTGATGGACCCACTATACTTTTCATTTGCTGCTGTCTTTCCTGAACACTTTATCCATTGATTTGTGATTGTGTAACTACAGTATGGAGGCCTGATGCATTTTCTTCTTTCTTTCTTGTGAACAGCAGAGTATCCTAGACACCCTTAGGCATCTTCTGTCCTGTTCAGTTATTGCTGATGTAAGGGATTTTATGATTGTTGTACAAAATGGACCCATTGGTGACCATTTGACAATTTTACTATGGATGGAATAAGTTTCCAGCAGGGCAGTTAATCCTGTATTCATTCAACACAAACTCTACTGTATGCTATTTGTGGGGAGTTTAAGAGGTGGGGAGTCTTATACTTCAGTGGCATAGGAACCTCCCTCTAGCAAAGCAGATCAGCCCTTGTTCTATAATGCATAGCTTGACAATGAAGATCCACTTGCTTAGTATGGCTCACAGGCAGGATGGGAGCCTACTTTTCTTAACTCCAAAGCCAACTCTTTCCACTGTATGATGCCTCTTGCTAGATGTTATATAACTGAAATAATAGCAAGGATTTATATAGCACCATACAGATTGACGTGCTCACCATGTTTTACAACATTCGATTCTCACAACAACCCTGTGAAAGGAAATCCTATTATTACCTACATTTTATAGATGAGGAAACTGAGGTTAAAAAGCTTGCCCAGGGTCACATGAGATCTGAATCCAGGTCTTTGTGACTCTATATTGTACACTGCATCACCTAGCTGTCAAGCATGGTATAACAGGAAGTTTACATGAAACTGGAGATCACAATCCCTGGGTTCTAGGTCTGCTTCTCTCATTTATTTGTGATCTTTTGCAATGCACTTAGATATTTGGAATTCTAATACAAGCCAATAAGCATTACTTAAGTCCCATACAACGTACAAACATTGTGGCAGGCCCTGGGAAAACCAAGACAAAACTGACAAGGACCACTTCTTCAAGAAATTTACATGGGGTAGAGGTGGAGTAGAAAGGGGAGGCAACATGGCATTTAGAGAAGAGAGGACTTGGTACTAGGTTTGCATCATTGGATCTGAGTTCAAATTCTAGTTTTGCTACTTATTTCCAATGTGATTTTGGGAAAATTCCTTCTTCTCTTGGAATTTCAGTTTCCTCACATGTAAACTGAAGGGGGTTGCACCAGATGACTGCTAAGGTTCCTTTTAGCTAAATGCATGACTGATAATAAAAGCAATAAAGGCACCAGGAAAGGTTTTCTACAGATGATACTACAGAAACTCAGAACTTGGTTTTTCACCTTTAACAAGATGCAATTGGACTAGATCAAGGGCTTTTAGCTTTCTTTGCATCATGGATCCTTTTGCCAATCTGTCCAGGTGGAGCTTTAAACCCTCTTCTCAGAGGCCTTTAAATCCTTGAATAAAATACAATACAATACAATACAACACAACACAACACAACACAATACAATACAATACACAGGACTAGAAAGGAATCAATTATTTTAAATATAGTTATCAAAATATAAAAAAAAACCTCACCAATTTCATGGACCCCAGGTTAAGAACTCCTGGGTTACCAAACTGAAGTCTGATATGTCTGGAAGGGAAGAAGGTGATCTAGTAATAGTGAGAAAATCAAACACAGCAGATACATTTCTGGGGTGATACATTTCTCCTTCCACCAAGATACTAAAAGAACCAGAGTTAGGGCATCAGATAGATCTGCTATGGAGGATTTCTAAGAGAACAGGGATAAAGATGGCACAGGATGAGGTCAAAGGACTTACAACTTGCATCCTCCGAGGGAGAATTCACTCTAATAAAACATTATTTCACCAACACACCAAATTTAAAACCCACATTAAATCAGTTGAGGCTCCCTTTTTGTCTTTGTTATCTCTTCCATTATAAACCGTATTAGCATTCCAACCTGAAGTGATCACTCATAGTTTGGGTGGGATGCAGAAAAATCCCACTGGATTTCAGGATCATCACGGTAGATAGAGAGAAAAGTGAATCCATATAATTAAGTGGGCTGTCTTTTTTGGAAGAACACTGATCGGGTGTTGGGAAGGGTGTGTCAATATAAATCCAAAGCTTTAGCTGCATTTCACATTAATCTTCAAGCCTGTTACTGCATAGCATTCAACTCTAATTCATACCTAGTTCTTATAAAACTGTTGAACTGAAGATAGAAGGAGTTCCATATACATATGGTGAGCCCTCAGATCCATTTTTGTCTAGGACTGTATCTTGGACAAAACGGATATATTATGGAAGGTTATGCCTGTGCTTCACATCTTAGATAATTGAGAGATAGTCTCGAAGAGGACAACCAGGATTGAGGAAGGCTCAAATTCATGACATATGGCGATCAACTGAAAGAACTGGGGATATATGTCCTGGAAAAGAGAAGACTTATGGAGTATACAATAGCCATGTTCAAGTATTTGAAAGGCTGTTCTATGGGAGAAGGATTGGACTAGTTGTATTTCATGCCAGGAGGAGAAACTAGGAACGATGGATGGAAAGAAGCAAATTTAGGCTCAGCAAAATAAAAAAAAAAAACTTACTAAGAATGAGAGCTGTCTAAAAGTGAAATGGAATATAATAATTTCCCCCATGTTACAAGTCTGCAAACAAAGGCCTAAATCATTGTGGATATAGTAGAAAAGATGAATTTTCAGGTATGGATTGAACTAGAATTGCTTAGTACTTTCAAACTCTGAAACTATGATTTTTTTTTTCTTGACAGTGTCAGTGATTAATGACAGGCTAAAAATAAACCTAGTTCCCCTTAATAATCCATTATGGATTCATCCTCAATTGAATTTATCAAAACCCTTGGGTAAAATATTCCTATTTCCATCCTACACATTAGAATCTTAGAATAATATAGATGAAAATGACCTTTGAGATCATTTAATCTACTCCTCTAATTTTATAAAGAGGAAACTGAGCCCAGAGCAGTTCCGTAGTCTGTCTAAGGGTGCCTGTCCAAGTGGCAGAGCTGGGATTGGAGACCAACTCTTCTAATGATTGCTCATTGACATAATTCAATTCAATTTATTTTGATTCAACTCACTTAAATCCAACATATTTTATTGAGTAGCAACTATGGGCAAAGCACTGTGTTAAGACCACAACCATCCATTTTTACCGTCCTCTCTTTGTTCCTAAATAAAAATCTGAAACTTTTATGATTTTACTGGAATTTAAAAGGGACCTTAGTTATATAGATAATTACTTTTCCCATAGCAATTTCAAACTAAATTTCTTTAAAAGTTGATTGAATTTAAGAGATGAAGAAAGTAGATGAGGTTCTGGAGCTCACTGGTAAGTCTGCAAACCACTTGCTCCTTAACATTTCTGTAAAATCTTCTGCTTGGAGAAAGATGGTCTCCTGCGATTTTCTCCCCTCGCAAGTGAGCGAACTGCATTAACATCAAGAAGGTCAAGAAAAGAGCTGCTATTTTTCAAGCTTTTCTTATGCCTTATAAGAACTGAAGACTCATTACACTGCCAGGTATCAACCCATCTGTCAGTCCCTGGCAGATGGGTAAAGGGTAGCACTTCTGACCTACGAGAGATTGAATTCTTCTGTGCTGTGGTTGCCCCAGCTCCAGCTGAGTTTGCCTTCTCTATAATCCTGCTGTCACCTTCCAAACCACAGGAAGAAGTAGAAGGGCTAAAAATATGACCTTCGACTTTCAATCCAGAAACTGGGCTTTAGGAGAGGGAGGACTGGAAGTGGAATGTCGATGTCATATTTACTTGGCTGCCTCCATTCCTTCCTGTTTACTCAATTATAGGCTAGAGCAGGTATGACCATCAGAGAACCATAGGATGATTCCATTACGCCCCACTAGGATTCTAGAGAGAGAGTAAGTATCTTTGAGCAAAGATTGTCTCTTGTATCTCCCTCAGTTATGGTGTTGTCATATTGCAGGAGGTGCTGAGGCATCCGTGAGAAGAAGGCATATCAGGTGTGTGTGTATGTGAGGGCATATGTGTGTATGTACACGTGTCAATGTGTACTTGTGTACGTGAGTGTGTATGTGTGAGTGACTATGTATGTATGAGTGTGAGCATGTATGTGTGTAGGCATCTGTGAGAAGGTACAGCAGGTATGTATATGTGTGTGAGTGTATATGTGTGTACATGTGTGAGTGTATGTGTGTCTGTGTGTATGTATGAGTGTATCTATATGAATGTGTATAGTATGTATGTGTGAGTGAGTGTGTATTGCATGTGTATATGTGTTTGTGAGTGTGTGTGTGTGTGTGTGTGTGTATGTGTGCTGCCATGGGAAGGAAAGATCTTACTTCTTAAAATCCAAAAGTATTAGGGAAGCAAATCCTTCCCTGTAGCCCAGAACTCAGATCTCTCTATCTGATGTGGGCTCTGGCCTCCCTGTGGCCTCTTTCTTCTTTGACTTTAGGTGGCCTTTACATCATACACTACACTTTAGTGCTGAATTATCTTGCATCTTGTATTATTTCATTACTGTATGGGCAAGGTATCCTTTGGGGATATAACAGAAAGATCATCTACAGTGATGGATGCTTGTCACATGCCTTGCAGATACAACCAGTATGTCTTCTCAATGGGATGGTATCCAAGAATTTTTGTAAAAAATGTTTTCTTTGTATGAACCTATGATTTCATTGGCATACAGTAAGCACTTAATAAATGCTTGTTTAGGAGGTATAGGAAACTCACAGTGGAGGAACTCTCTATCAATTCAAAACTGACAAATATCAAATGTAACTTAGTGCTAGAGCTTAGCCAGGAATCACCGAGATGGGGGGCAGTTGGGCTGGGCCACAGTCAGCAGGTGTCATGGGTGGGGCTGGAAGCCAGCTCTTCTGGTATCCTGAGATCAGCTCACTATTGACCATGATGCCTCTAAAAGGATGACTAATCAGAGCAAGGCTTCTGAGCATTTGTGTGGTCAGGGAGCCTTCCTTTGCCTGTCTGGTGAAGACTAAGGGCCCCTTCTCAAAATGATGGTGCTAAATGTGTAAAACAAGGCAGAGGATTATAAATGAAATCAATCTTAATGAAATAGCTATCAAGAATGTGTACAAGCACATGTGTGTGTCTGTGTATATGTACGCACAACATACATATACTGTATAGGTATATATCTATAATATAATCACATATACATGTGTGTATATGTACATACATATACATAAGTGTAACAATGTATATGCACACATGTGTATGTGTACACACATATACAATGAACATATATACAATACACAGTACAACACACATACATGTGTATACACACACATGAACACACTCAAGGACTCTTAACTGCAGGATCAAAACCTCTGGATTGAAAAGCAGAAAGGCTGGCATTCTGGCTCTTTTTTCTAACTATCAAAGCGACATGATGGGACAGTAAGAGCTGTGGACTTGGAGCTGAGAGTAGCTCAGGTTTGGAGTTTTGCTCAAATACTTACTAGTTCTGTGACTTTCCAGATGCCACTTTAACTCCATGCTTCCATTTCCTCATCTATAAAATGTGGGTAACAACATACACCATGAATCTCACAGGGCTCTTGTGAGTATCAATTGTTAGTTAATATACAGGATGCCAAGTGATATGTAATAATTGTTGTTTAGTTGTTTTTAATTGGTTAGGGTTTTCTTGGCAAAGACACTGAAGTGCTTTGCCATTTCCTTCTCCAGCTCATTTTACAGATGAGGAAACTGAGGCAAATAAGGTAAGTGACTCGTTCAGGGTCACCTAGCTAGTAAGTGTCTAAGGCCAGATTTGAACTCTGGGAGATAAGTCTTCCTGACTCCAGGCTCGGCACTCTGTCCATTGTGCCACCTAGCAGCTTATTGTGTAATCATGGGTTATTTTTATGTTGAAGTCTCCAGAACTAGAACTCTGGGGAGCAGGAGTAATCTTATCCTAGGTATTGTGGGTGAGCTGGGATAATATCAGTGGTAGGTACTTAGGCTAGAAGGACTGTGAGGTGATTCATGTGTGATGTGGAAGACAGAAAAACCTGCCACACTTCTGACCCATACAGGCTTTGTGACACTCTGTAGGTCTCAGTCTCCCATGCAATTCTCTAAAACTGCAAGCCGAGTTGGTAATCAACCATTACCAACATGTTCATTATGTGCCAAGCACAGTATTAGATCTTGGTGATACGAGTCCAAAGAATAAAACAGTCTCTATGAAATCATCTTTCTTTGAATTCTCAGAACTTAGTGTAGTGCCTGGCATACAGTAGATGCTTAATATATGTTCATTGACTTGACTGTTGAAGGTTTGTCAGTTGACACAGAACAATGAACACATTGGAAAACAATTGGGAGACCCACAGAGTCTAGGTATTTTGATGATTTTTTGAAATATGGCGAAAGTCAATCCAGTTCTTGGTTAAGCAGGGATTTGGTTATGCTACTTAGCCTAAGTTGGAAGTCAACTTTTCATTGGCATTTATTACAATTAACCCTCTGTCAAAGGGTGCTGCTTTTACTGCTGTGGTGGTTTTTGAATGATCCAAACCAGTTCTCTGTAGTTGGCCAGGACCCTTGTGGTCGTCTTCCTCAAACTCATCTCATCTTAAATACTCCCTGGGAACCTCTCCATGGAGGGAGAGTGTCCGGACACTCACAGCTGATCCACAGCTTTTTGGCTTAAGACTGAGTTGTTCTGATGCCACGGTGTGAGAGGCTGAAGCAGAGTACACTGTCTGGCTTCACTTCTGCCACTTTCTTCACATTCCATGATTGGTATTTTCCTTCCAGGCTTATACAGAATTTATTGATGCCAAGAATTTTTTGGATGCTATATTCTAAGCAGAGAGAGATTGCCATACAATCGTGTGTGTGTATGTGTGTGTGTGTGTGTAAAAGTCTTTGTCAATGTTTGGTCCTATTGTGAAGCATGAAATAAGATTTGTTTTTGTTAATCTTGCTTTTCTTTTCTTTTTGTCTCTTAGACGACATAGTGAACAGTGTTGGATTTAGAGGTGGGAAGTCCTGTGTTCAAGACCTGCCTCTGACATTTACTAGTTGTGTGAGTGATTCAACCTCCCTGAACCTCAGTATTTACATCTGGAAAGTGCAGGGTTGGATTTGTCATCTAAGGGCTCTTCCAGTTCTAATATATAGTAATGCTACGATTTTCTACCTTAGAGAAGTAAAAACTGATAAACTAATCTGGGCCAACTAGGTGGTGTAGTGAGCAGTGGATGCCAGATTGAAATCAGGATGACCTGAGTTCAAATGATACCTCTGATGTGTCTACTACTTACCACTAAGTCAGTAGCACTTATTCTTAATACTTTACTACTACCACTGATAGCTACCATTAATATGCTCTAATTCTTACTGCTAAAAATGATAATAGTTAACTTTTATACAGTGCCTATTCTAATCCAGGTACTTTGCTAAGAACTTTGTTATCTCATTTCTTCCTCATAACAACCCTGAGAGGTAGGTACTATTATTATCCCCATTTTGCAGATGAGGAAACTGAGGAAAACAAAGGTTAAGTGATTTGCCCAGGCTCACAAAGTGAGTATCTGAGGCTGGATTTAAACTCAGGTCACCCTGACTCCAGACCTGGCACTCTATCTACTGTACCACCTTGTGGGAGCTAGCTGTGTGGTCCTGCTCAAGTCACTTAATCTCTCTCAGCTACAGTTTCTTCATCTCTAGAAGTATGTGTTGGATTCAATGACCCCAAGGTCCTGCCAGACTTAAATCTATGAACCTGTGATTCTTTAGGATTCAATTCAGGTATCACCTGAATTGTAGCTACAAAGACCTTTTCCCCATGCTCCTTAGTTAGTGCTCAGTCCCTTCTCAAATTAGATTGCAATGTTCCTTCCTGTTCTTCCTCCCCTTTGCTCCTTGTCAGGAAGCTTCTGCGTACCAGTCTCTGACAATGGATGCAGCATGAGGTACTTGGGAATGGAAATTGAGAAGGGAGCTTTTATGGGGTGTGATATCAGGCATGCATGGATTTTTCATGGATTTAGGACAACATGTATTTCAATTAAGGTAAAATGGGGGTTATGTGGCCTAGCTGCTGCCCCTCTGTGTATTTACCCTCCAGCTGCTTGGCTAAGAGATCTAGGCTGGTAATGCCTTGTAGCCCTTGCTGGTGTGAACTAATATAATCCCAAGCCCCTGCAGTAACCGATGGAAGGAGATCAGAGGCAAAGATATGAAAGCATGGAAGTGGAATCCAGATCTAATCCCAGTTCAGAGAGGAACTTTTTCAGAAGGTGAGATCCAAGTCAAGAGTCTATTTGGGTAAATTTATGCATTCTAAACCCTGGGACTATTTATATGAATGATTTTTACCCATACACAGGCAGAGCACAGAGAGAAAGGTAGACAGCTTTCTGAGAGTCATGGAGAACCTGGTGTGATCCCAATGCATCTTTGAATATTTAGTAAACAGAGTGTATAACTGTTCAGGTGAACAAGTGAATAAGGTCAAACACTGAATTGGCAACACCTGTAGTGTTTAAATATTTATTTGTGTAAATGTTGCCCCACAGACTATAAATTCCTTGAATACAGAGACTGGTTTTCATTTTCTTTGTAGCCAAGTCCCTAACATAGTGCCTTGAATGTAGGAGGTATTTTTAAACGCTTGTTGACTTGAATCACATACAGAGAACAAGAAAGAACCAGTAATAGGGAAACCCTCTTATCCAGAATACATCCTCACACCCCCAGGCCCTGAGGTCTTGGCGTTCTGTTCATAGGCATAGATTGGGAACCAGTATAAATTTCCTGGACCTGCACATACCACTACTAGTCTGGGAATATGCCCAGTACTTAACTGGAAGGTAGAGAATAAACTCTGTAGTATCAGAATCACCTGGGTCAGACTGAGCCTGAGCTAAATTCCCTTCACATAAGATGCTTTGTCTGGAGGCCCTATTTAAACCACAATCTCCAGACTCTTTCCTTTCCCCTAGCACAACCAACAACCTTGAGCTAGCCATTGACTTCCTAAATCCCAAGTATTGGGACTGATGAGGCCAGAGATCACAGGATTATAGATTTAAAGCCTGAAAGGCCAAACGTTTTAGCCCCATTTCTTAATCCTATGAGGAAACTGAAGCCCAGTGAAAGTTAAACGATTTTTCTTAAGATATACAGCTGGTAAGTATCTGAGGCAGAATTTCAAGCTAGGACTGCCTGAGTCCAAGCCACAGTATCATACGCACTACATGCTTTTTTCGGTCACATTCTTATTTGCTAGGGAATCTGATATTTCGAGTTATGGTGAACAAAATATTCATCCTTCGATTTGCCAAATAATTTGGTCATGTTGGCTGAATCTCCTCTCCCTGTCGTGAGGGCCACTAAAACTTAGGGCCAGTTAGAGACTGCTAATGTCTCTATCTCTCTAATCTCATGCCATCCATCTTTCAATAAAATCTATGCAAAGATATCAATGATGAGCATCCTTCCTTGTGTCAGGCCATGGGAAGCCTTTGAACCTAGTACTTAGGCAGAATGAAAAAAATATCATAGGAGGCACATATATTAGACTGAAAAGGGAGAGGATTGGTTTCACAATCTCCTTATTTGGTTGAATAAACAAAATAGTTGATTAAGAGATATTTCCCGTGAACCCTTTGATGATTGTCTCACTAAAGCAATTTCAGCACAGTGCAGGCAGGTTGAGGTTTACTTTGAAGGAGTCACTTGATATCATGTAAACAAGGCAACTGATTGCTCAAAGAAAGCATCTTTTCAATAGGTATTGTTGACAGTAAATATACAGTTTGTATTTAGCATTGTTTCCCATTTATTTTGTTACCTTTAGCCCCTTTTTGGTCTCCCACAGAAAATGACTAAGACAGAATTTGTATTGGTATGAGTCAAGAATTGTTAATAAAGTGGTTTTTTGGTCGCATTCTTAATTGCAAGGGGATATGATTTTTTGAGTTATGGTGAAGAAAAAATTCATCCTTTGATTTGTCACATACTCTGGTTGTGTTGGCTGAGTGTCCTCTATTTTACTATGTAAGGTACATTTTCGGTGACATGGGGCTTTTTCAAATGACAAGCCCTGTTCTGAAGAAGTGTCTAGTTTGGGTAAACTTTGTCCATGAAAAAGTAATGAACACAAAGCTTGCTTTTTCTTAAATTCGCCAACAACTTTGTTTCCCCATACTAAGTGAGTAGGGCATTCTTCCGCTGTAGCCATTAGAGGATTCTAAGTTCAAATGGGTCAGGGAGTAGCTATTCAGAAGCTGTAATAAAAAACATAACAACTTCTTGAATAAGAATTTGCAATTCATTTTAATGTCTTCAAAAGGTAACATTCACTTCCTTCCCTCACCATGACTTAGACTTCAAAATAAGGGTGACTCAACATTCCTCTTTACTTGAAATAAGTAATACCTATTGCTTTTGAAACCAACTGGTAAAACAAACTGAATAAAAAAAGAACTGAATTTATTTGTGCATTGTCTCTGTACTTCAAATGAAGTAGAACATTGAGACAGTGAGTCCTCCTTCTGCCCCCGCCCCCGCCTCAGCATCCTCAGCTTATTTCAAGGTTTAGATGGGACATCATCTTCTCTGCTGATGTCCCCAGCTTCCCCCTCCTTGAGATGGCTTGGGTTTATTTATCTCTGTACAGGTCACATCTTCCACTACTGGAAGGTCAGCCTGGGCCCTTTCTTATCTCTCCATTCTTCTTACAGCTTACTCTCCCTCCATGCAACCTCTGGATCAGCCATATCACCTTATTTATAGCTCCCCACATATCATGGATGCCTGTCTGCTCACCTTTATACTAACTGCCCCTTATGAGGTCTGAAATTTTCTCTTTCCTCACTTCTACCTGTCAGAATCACTTGTTTCTTAAAGATTTAGCTCTGGAGCAGCTAGATGGCACAGTGAATAGAACACTGGCCCTAAAGTCAGGAGAACCTGAATTCAAATCCAGCCTTAGACACTTAATACTTACTAGCTGTGTGACCTTGGGCAAGTCACTTAACCCCAGTTGTCCTGCTTTCCCCCTCCAAAAAAAGCAAAAAAAAAAAAATTCAGCTCTAATTTTACCTTCAGGAGCAGGAAGCTTCCTGGTCTCTTTCCTCTCTCCTACGCCACCACCCCTACCTCTCTGCCTTGGCATAGTAGAGAGCCAGACCTAGAGTCAGGATGACTTGAGTTCAAAATCAGCCCCAGACACCTACTAGTTGTGTGACCCTGGGCAAGTCACTTAGCTTCTATTTGCCTCAGTTTGCTCATCTGTAAGATGGAGATAATAATATTACCTACCTCGCAGGTTACTGTGAAGATAAAATGAGACAATAATTATAAAGCACTTAGCATAGTGCCTGGAAAGAAATGCTATATAAGTGTTAGTTCTCTTCCTCCTCCTCCTCCTCCTTCCCCTTCTTCTCCTTCTCCTCCTCCTCCTTCTCCCACTTCCCCATTGCTTTCCTTTCTAATATTACCTTCCATATACATATACAATCTGGTCCTATTTGTTTGAAATTACTGTTGTATGTAAAATTATAAACATTGACTCCAGCCCAATGGAAAGATAGACAGTAAATGTGAATAATGTGACCATTTCACAGGATTCATTATTTGCACTAATTAGTTGTATGCTTTCAAAGTTTTTAAAATTTTCACATGCATTTATATTCTGAACTTCCCACTTGTACTCTACTTCATTGAACAAACAAATTAACTAACCAAAACTTCATCATAAATGAACATAGTTCTGTAAAACAAATTTCTACATTGTCCATGCCTGAAAAAAAATCTCTGTCTGTCTAATCTATCTATCTATCTGTGTCTGTGTGTCTATGTGTCTGTCTATGTATATTTCTATCTACCCATGTATGTATATATGTATGTATGTATATATGTATGTATGTATATATGTATATATTTACCTATGCATGTATCTCTCTTTCTATCTTTGTATAGTTTTATCTATTCTTCTATCATCTGTCTATCTATCCATCTATCTGTCTGTCCATCCGTACATCCATCTATCCATCTATCTATCTATCTGTCTGTCTGTGTGTCTGTGTGTCTGTCTATGTATATTTCTATCTACCCATGTATGTATATATGTATGTATGTATATATCTACCTATGCATGTATGTATCTCTCTACCTATCTTTGTATAGTTCTATCTATTCTTCTATTATCTATCTATCCATCTGTCTGTCCATCTGTCCATCCATCTATCTATCTATCTATCTATCTATCTATCTGTCTGTCTGTCTGTCTATGTATTTTTCTATCTACCCATGTATGTATATATGTATGTATGTATATATGTATGTATCTACCTATGCATGTATGTATCTCTCTATTTTGTATAGTTCTATCTATTCTTCTATCTATCATCTGTCTATCTATCCATCTATCTGTCTGTCCATCTGTCCATCCATCCATCTATCTATCTATCTATGTATCCATGTATGGATGTATATATGTCTCTTTCTGTATGTATAGTTCTTTCTCTCTTTCTCTCTCTCTCTCTCTGTCTCTGTCTCTCTCTGTCTCTGTCTCTGTATCTCTCTAGATCTAGATCTTCAAATTTTAAGCTCACCAGATCTCTGGCAGGAGGTGAATGGTGTGTTTCATCTTTGGTCTTCTCTTCCATATATACTTCATGTGTCTTGCATCTACCTTTTTATAGCCTTATTGTTTCCTCCATTAGAACGCAAGCCTCTTAGTGCTTGGACAAATTTTGTTGTTGTTTTAGAGTCAGCAGGTGTTGCAGTGATTAAAACGCTGGGCCTGGAGTCAAGAAGACCTGAATTCAAATCCAGCCTCACACACCTATTAGTTATGTGACCCTAGGCAAGTCATTTAACCTCTGTTGGTCTCCGTTTCCTCCATGGTAAAATGTGCATAATAATAGTCTCTATCTCACAGGATTTTTTATAAAGATCGCATGAGATAATATTTCTAAAAACATTTAGCACAGTGTCAGGCACATAGTAGGTATTCTATAAATCACTTCCTTTCCCTCCCTTTTCTATCTCTAGCACAGTGCCTGGAACACAGTAGACATTCCATAAATGCTGCAGATTGATTCATTGATCATTTTTCTCTAGCAGAACGAATGTCCCCTGAAAGCAAGGAATATCTTCCTTTTGTCTTTGAGAGAAAAATGGTCAAACTGGTTTGGTTTTATTAATACGGATGGAAAAGGATGGGATCCATGTTTGCTGATGGAGAAGCCACTTGATAGGTATCTCAACAACTATTTACTCACTGGTGCCATACTTTTTTCCCACTTCCGAAATGTTTCAAACTATTGTATGGATGCAAACTCTGTATAAATAGACACAAAGGGTAAGGAAGGCCAGACAATAGGAGTATTAAATTGGGGTGTTGAATGTGCAGTTCACTTGCATTCCTTGTACAGTATTAAAACATGGCACCTTGTCAGCAAGAATGATTCTTTACACAGACAGTGAGCTTGGGGTGAGCCCCTCACTGTTAGCCTTACACTACTCTTTGCATCCCAATGGGATACTGACCCTTTCATAGCCCACCGCCTGCTCCTTCTCATTTGAATTACTCTGGGGGGGGGGGCGTGCAAATTCCATGTAGATATGGCTATAATGTCCTATTGAAACATGGTCCTTATAGATAGCCTTGATCTTCTTGGTCACCCTAGGATATAGGGAGAACAGTTATAATTATGATCCTCATTTTAAAGATGAGAAATTTGAAATTCCGAGAGGTTATGTGAATTACTTAAGGTTACACAGCAAGTAAGTATGTAAGGTGCTGCACTAAACCAATCATATCTTATTGGACAGAGGCCTTCAATCTGGTTTAATTTAATTCAGTTCAGCATATGTTAGAAATTCAGCCTATGCATCTCCTTGGAGTATGGTACAGCAGAGAAAGGACTGACTCTGGGTCCAGGAAGACCTGTCCTTGACACATACTGGTGTTATGACACTAAGCAAGTTACTATGATAATAGTTGGAGGGAGTGGCAAGGTCAAGTGAAGGTAATTTTAAGAACGAGGGAGACCTGGGCATGTTCAGCACAAGTTCAGCAAATATTTATTAAGAACCTTTTATACACAAGAGTCTTCTCTAGGTGTGGCAGATATAAAGACAGAAATAAAACTCTGACTTTATATAATGTCTCTGACTTTAAGAAGCTTATATTCCATTGGAGAAAACAACAGAGACATAAAGAAACGCAAAATACATAGTTACACATAGGCCCTTATCATGGAAAGGAGAATGGAGGGAGGGAAAAAAAGGAGGGGGGAATAGTGTGAGAGAATCAGAAAGAGGGGGGGGGAGAGAGAGAGAGGAAGAAGGAGGGAGGGAGGGAGACAGAGAGAGATGAGGAGAGAAACAGAGAGACAGAGACACAGACAGAGAGAAGGAGATCAGAGACAGAAAGAGAGACAGAGGCAGAGAGACAGAGACAGACAAAGACCGAAAGACAGAGACACAGAGAGAGACAGAGAGACAGAGAAGGGGAAGGCAGGGATAAAGAGGTAAGGGAAGGGGAAGAATAGAGGAGAGGAGAGGAGAGGAGAAGATGGGAGAGGAGGGGAGGAGAGAGGAGAGAGACAGTGTGTTAAAAGCCTCCTTGCGCACTGAAGTTATTGAGGAGTTTAAAGCCTGGAGGCTGGTTGTTTCCCCTCACTAAATGGTAAACTCCTTGGAGGCAGACAGTTTTGTTTTATCGTTGTATCCCTAGTGTCAACTTGAAATTTCATTAGGATTAAGAATTCTCAGTGGGGAAACTCCCCCTTATCATCTGTCTACAACTTTTATCTAGGTTCTGAGAAATCCTTGGGAATATTGAGAAGGCAAGTGACTTGCCCAGGGCCATACAGCTATTATATGTCAGAGGTGGGAAATGAAACTAGGTTTTCCTGACTTTGGAACCCACTTGCTAACTTCTCTCTGCTACCTTCTGTCTGGCAAACAAAAGGTCCTTAATGAACGCTTGTTGAGCCCTGCCCCACTCAAATACAACTCAATTGCAAGTCAAGACATTGCGCTCTTAATGTCATTGGTCCTCCTTGAGAATAAAGGATAAACAGCAACCACATCGTAACACCTTGCGTTTTCTTTTCCAATTAAATGTTATTAATGCCCCATAGTTATTGTTTGCATTTCTGTTGGAGCGACGATAACACAGTTAGTCAATTAGCTCTAATAACTAGCTCTAGGTTTGTTCTGGAGTTGTCTAGGTCGATATCGGCACAAGGGCCTAAGTTGTGTGAAGGGAGCAGAAGCTCTCCTTCCTCTACCTAGATATTGACCCAAGAGCTGCTTGGAGAATCGGGAGAGATGTGAGTTCAAATCTCACTTGTGAAACTAGTTGTAAGACTCCTGGCAATTTACTTGATATCTCCACTCTTGATTTTCATCATCTTTCAAATGGGGTGGTAACATACATGGGACAAACAAAAGAAGACCTTGTGTGTACTTGCGGATCAGAGGCGATAAAGTATACAGTAACACTTTAGTATAAGCTATTATTATTGGTCAGGAAAAGACTTAGGATCTCTATGAATTGTGATTCTGGGATAATGGGTCCAGAAACTCATCTTCAGGTTGTCAACTTTCCCATACATAATGGGTCTGACCTTTTGGACTAACTCGACCTGCAAGTCACTGGCAAATATACAATTTTTAACTTCTCCTATTAACCCAAATGGTCAATCCAGTTGTCTATGTGTGCGTGTGCATGTGCATGTGAGTGTGCATGTGCATGTGCGTGTGTGTGTGTGTGTGTGTGTGTGTGGACACATACTGGTTCCTCTGCATGTGCATGTGCGTGTGTGTGTGTGTGTGTGTGTGTATGTGGACACATACTGGTTCCTCTGCATGTGCATGTGCGTGTGTGTGTGTGTATGTGTGTGTGTGTGGACACATACTGGTTCCTCTGCATGTGCATGTGCGTGTGTGTGTGTGTGTGTGTGTGTGTGGACACATACTGGTTCCTCTGCATGTGCATGTGCGTGTGTGTGTGTGTGTGTGTGTGTGTGTGTGTGTGTGTGTGGACACATACTGGTTCCTCTGCATGTGCATGTGCGTGTGTGTGTGTGTGTGTGTGTATGTGTGTGTGGACACATACTGGTTCCTCTGCATGTGTGGGCACAGTCCACATTCCTTCATCTTTAAAACAAAGATACACATTTGGGCTGATCTGCAGGATTCTGGGTAAGAAAAACCAGAATATAGGGGTGAATTTAAATTCCTGACCTCAAGCAAGATCTTGCCTGAGAATTCTACTTTGGCTTACTGCCCACAGAAACGATCTCTCCACGGACCAAGGGGGAGGGTCTCTTCTCTTTTCATGAGCCCCCAAGCACCGCTGGGAGGCCATGAAGTTTATGCCAGTAATCGAGACTTTCAAGTACTTGGACAAATATCAGGTGCTATGTAAATGACAAATAGTCATTATAAAACCCCATGAATATTTTAGAGCTCATCATCCATGGAACAGAAAGAAATGAACCCAGATGGTGAGGAAAAATTACTCAACAACAAAGCATGACTTCCAGTGGATATTTCTACTCATTTGAGAGTTCATAGTGCATTATGGGAAATAAGGATAATAGCTTTTTTCCACTTAGAAGCCACTTCATAATTTATCAATTGCTTTACTCTCAATATTCCTGCATGGTTATTATTATTATTATTATTCCCATTTTACAGATGAGGAAACCAAGGTCAGAGAACGACTTGTTAGTAGTCATGTAGCTAGCAAGTAGTCAGCTAGGGTTGAACCTAGGTCTTTTGATTCCCAAGATAATGCTCTTTCCGTCACACCACACACCAAGATAACCCTTTAACATGTCCTCTAATTACATATTTGTTAAGAGCACGTGGCTCAATACCAGTTTTGAATATCTTTGGCCACATTGTGTCTATAGATTCACTATCATTATGAATATGCTTCTATCATGTGCTCAAAGAGGCATTCCTTCAATGCAAGGGCTAGCAAGCATAGGCAAGCTGTGAAAAGATCAGTGGTTCTGAAGTTGGAGGAATTGGATTCAAGAAATCAAAATCAAATGAAGGAAGTTAGGTGGTGCAGCGGATGGGCCTGAAGGCAATAAGTCTTGAGTTCAGATCCATCCTCAGACATTTACTAGCTGTGTGACCTTGGATAAGTCACTTAACCTCTGTTTATCTCAATTTCCTGAGCTGTAAAATGATAACACTTGCTTCTTAGGGATGTTGTGAGGATGAAGTAAGATTTGATTTTGTCAATCACAGCACAGTGTCTGCAACATGGTAGGCACCATGTAAATTCTAATTATTATTATTATCGCTGTTGTTTTAATTCTATCTATGACACATTACTTGTGGATCTTGGGCAAAACACTTAAGTTCCCTGGACCTCAGTTTGCAAAATGAAAGCTAGACTAGAAGCCACTTATAATTCCTTCTAGGTCTAGATCTGATCTCCTACAAAAAACAAAGAACCCCAACCAACCCCAAACACATTCTTTTATGTCAGTCGGAAGCCTCTGGCCCTGCAGAACATTAGAAATGGCGGAGGCCGAAATCGTTCAATCATGTGACAACAGCTCTGGTCTGTGTTTTACCTGTCTCCTGACACACCTGCTTTCTTCTCTCTGTGCTTTTACTTCTGTATTTCCCTCTGCCTGGAATGAATTCTCCTATTTTATCCTAATTTGTACTTTTCCAATTCCTGCCCTTCCTTCAAGATCCAACTCAAGTGCCAGCTCTTCCGTAAAGCCATCCTTCATTCTCCCAACCAGAAATGATATCTCCACACTCTTAATCCCCTTAACACTGGCTTTGTAGATTTCTTGGTGTATCTTTTTTCCATTTTTCAATATAATACAGCCACTAAAACATTTGGCTACTTTCGGTTGGGGGTGAGGTATTTTGTTTCTCTGCAGCCAGCATGCTGTAAATACTTAATAAGTACCCATTGAATTGGATAACTTGAAAACAGGAATCATAGCTAACTTTGGAATATAAAGCTTCAAAACAAAGTAATACCTGCCTTCAATGATTTTAGATTCAACAAGGGGTGATACAACATTCACGCAAATAAGGTGATTTAAGGAGATAGTCTTAAAACTGTTATAAATTGGAGATAATTAGACTTTAGAAATATGGTAATGCCACACTCATGGTCAGGGATGGTGTGAACCTAACAAGGAATAGTAAGAATCTATCTACCTGGAGTTGTGCAAAGTTAACGAAAAGGACTTTATGCTGTAAAGCATGGAAGTGGTCTTCAAGCAAGGCCTGGATTATGCCTTGTCAAATATGCTGTAGAAGGGATAGTCATTTAGGTAGGGATTGAATTCAGCTTGTCCATGCCTCTTCTAAGGTATGGCACCAGGATAGAACATAGGACTCTCAATGCAGTGTGGGTAGGGTAGACTTCAGCAATATATGCATATGCATATGTATATATTTCTACACACATTATATATATGTATATCAGCATAAATTTTAGCCATGACAATTTCATATGGAATAAAAGCCTTCATTAGCTATTGGGGACTATTTTCCATATTAATGAGATTTCCTAAGTGTCTCCTATGTCTTCCTAGATCTTCTTATGAAATCTCATTCGTGCTAATTGAACAAAATGTTGTTGAAAATTTCATTCATTTCATTTCTTGAAAATATGCATAGTCAATGAGATTTCCTGTATGCAGAGTTTAGGGATGCCCTGTACATATACATACATATACACACGTGTACACTCACACATACACATACATATTAGCTAACTGTATAGCACCTACTGTTGCTAGGCACCGTGTCAGGCACTTTATAGATATCGTCTCGTTTGATCCTTATGACAATCTTGGGAGATGTTATTATTGCCATTTTACAAATGAGGAAACTGAGGCAAACAGATTAAATGACTTTTCCAGGGTCACACAGCCAGCAAACGTCTGGGACTGGATTTGAATTCGGGTCTTCTTGACTCTAGGCCCAGTGGTCTATCCACTGAGCCACCTAGCTGACCTTCTTATTCCTGGAAGTCATACCTTTCTGAATGTAACTCAAGATGTCATGAGCTCTTTAAGCTGCCCTATTATTGACTCATATTGAGCTTGCAACCCACTAAAACCCCAGACTTAAAAAAAAAATAATCATAAGGGTGGCTAGGTAGTAAAGTGAATAGAGCACTGGCCGTGGAGTCAGAGGGACCTGAGTTCAAATCTAGCCTCAGACACTTAACACAAAAACTAGCCCTGTTACCTTGGGCAAGTCACTTAACCCCATTTACCCTACCTTCCCCCCACCAAAAAGCAAAAAAAAAGTCATATAATTATGTCTCACCCATCTTCTAAATGTGAAGATGATTCATTGACCCTGTGTGTAAGACTTTATATATATCCCTGTAAAATATTATCTTTATTCGGCTCAGTGGTGGCACAGTCCATTTGGATTTTGTTTGTTAAACACGTGCAGAAGTCAGTCAATGAACATTAATTGATGCCCACTATATGCCAGGCATTGTGCTAAGTTCTAGGATGCAAAAAAGGCAAAAATCATCCCTTCCCTCAAGAAGCTTACAGTCAAATATAAGAAGCAACACACAGAGAATCCCAGAAATGCCCGGGAATAAAAATGACAAGAATCCCAGTGTCAGCTTCTCAGGAATAGTGCCAATGGGTGGGACCAGCCTTAAAAAAATGACTCCAGAAAGATCTGTGCTATTTGCAACAATTTTAAGGCCAAAGAAAAAAAGAAAAAAAAAAAGGAGGCAGCTTTTTTTTTTTTTCCTTCTAAGCTTTGAAAAACCTACTGTTTTTTCTCTTTAGGAAGAGCCCCACATTCATTACTTATTAAACACTGGAAAACTGTCTTGGGAGACATCTAGAGGTCTGAGTTCATGAAGCAAGAATATACAAGACAGAATGATATCAAATTTCATAATTATACCTTTTCATTCCTCCAGCACCTGGAGTGGCATAGACTTTGATTTGTACTGTGTTAATAGATCCATTGAAATTCAAGTCTATTTCTTTAATTTTACTTAACAGTTGTTAAATTTCAGGTAAAAAAGGTTACTGTTTCCTCAAATTTCAGAAGCCTCTGAGAAACCAAGAATTTTGTCTGTCTGAACAGCTAGTTGGGTGACAATATTTCTTTCCTGACCTCTTAACTCTCAAAGGACTCAGGAAGGAATAGAAACTGTCTTGAGGGTGAGAAGTATAGTAAAGCCCTGGAGCTGAAGAAGAATGAAGGGGAATTGGGCCTAAGAAATGAAAGATGAATGTTCACAATGACATTTAGGGCATTCTACTGGCAGGCTAATCAGGTAAGAGACATGAAGAAGCCAATGACAGAGGGCCATCATCAGTGGAATTTTTGCAGAAAAGCATGCAGGATATAATTCAGATGGTGAAATTCAGTCTAGGAAATATAAAGACCAACTGTAGAGATTTTCAAGCTAACTAGAAGCGAAAGTTCAATTTGTTCCCATCAGTCTCATCCTAGGTTCCCATAGGTGTTTCAACAAAATTCATAACTTGCAATAGTTTAGGCTGGAAATATCTAGATGTTTCGGGTCTATACCCTAGTGAAAGCTCATGTAGAAGGGCCAGGACCTGAAACTAACCTGGCACTTTTAATTCCCTTCCTTTGTGCCCCTGTGGATGACCTCAAAGTGTTCCCTGATGCACTGTGGCTCATATTCTATTTATTGTCTGGATGCACTGAGTTGCTAGCATTCTCTCTCTCTCTCTCTCTCTCTCTCTCTCCTCAAAAATTGATGCAAATGCTTAATTTTTACAAAGGCTTATAGATTTATAGCTGGAAGAGAACTTAGAGTTCATCTATCCTCATCCATCCATTGTACAGAGTAGAAAACTGAGTACCAGGTAAGTGATTTGTCCAAGTTCAATTTGTTCTCCAGGTAGTCTGTATCCAGTGGAATCTTAAGCTCCTTGAGGGCAGAACCTATTTGCTATTGTCTTTGTATATTCAGCACCGTCCATGGTTCATTGCTCAATATAAGATTTTTACCAAGTGCTCATTGGATTAGTTTTCTACATCTTGGTTCTCTTCAATGCTCAGAACTCAGGGTATACCACATTCCAAAGTCTACAAGTAAGGGAAGAAGGGGCTGAACAGGAACAATGGATGTACAGTTCTTCTATTTCTATCCTGGCCCTTCCATTAACTTTTGGTGTGGCATTGGAAGCCATCCCAACTTCCCGTCTTTGGACTTCAAAGGTTTAAGCGTATTACTCTGGCTTTATAAATGCAATGCAAATCCCAAGTATTATCCTAGATGCCAGTGCTCACAGAGCGGACCTAAAGACAATGGAAACTAATGATGAAACTCAATCAGTTGGTCAACAAACACTTATTAAGCCTGTATTATGTGCCCATCTCTATGCTAGGCAATGGGGATACAAAGACTAATTCAAATAATCCCTGACCTCAAGGAACTTACATTCAGTCAATCGACAAGTATTTCTTCAAGACTTATTATGTATCAGACACTGTGGATAGAAACAAAGGCAAAACCAGTGCCTTCCCTCAAGGAGGTCACTGTCTTATAGGGAGATAATATGTAC
Organism: Pseudochirops corinnae; assembly: GCA_028646515.1. Lineage (NCBI taxonomy): Eukaryota > Metazoa > Chordata > Mammalia > Diprotodontia > Pseudocheiridae > Pseudochirops > Pseudochirops corinnae. Next base: position 22,216,522 of record CM053590.1, on the reverse strand, counting down.
ATAACTTCATATGTGGAAGAGATATACAGGTTCAATGGGAGACCTCCAGGAAAGTCTGTCTATATGTTGTTTGAGAGGAGCACATAAAATTAAACCCCTCCCTCCAAAAATTCCTGTCATGTTTACTCTAACATTTAATTAGCCATTCTTAAGCAAGGAGATAAAATGATGGGGGAGTGTGTTCCACCTAGTCAGGCATCAACCTATGCCTTACCACAAATTCCTAGGGAGACTCGAGATCGCCCCAACATAACAACTCTGGTTATTTTCCTTCATTTTTATGTTTTTTTATGTCTGGGATCAGTCTTATTCTCTTCCTGTATGGGAGAGAGGAAGGGAACATTGAGAATCACAGTTTTAAGATGGTGAATAAAGTTTAATTTGGCTATTGGTACTCAGAATGCTAGATCCTTGCCAATGGCCAATTGATGGACATAATGCTAGAGGAGATGATTTATATTAACTTTGTCTTAATTGCTCAAAAGCAAGGGGTCTTAACCTGGGGTCCAAAGATAGATTTTAACATGTCCATGAGCTTGTACTGAGAAAAACTACACCTGCATTTTTCACTTACCTAAAATTGCAATTTTAGCATCTTCTCAATCTATGAATGTAGAAAATGGACATTATGCTAAATAAGAACTCTTATGTTTCACCAGATTGCCAAAGGGGTCCATGACACACAAAATGTTAGGAACTCTTGCTCTAAATGAGAGCAAGAGAGAGATGAATGTTCTGGCTAAATGGAAGGATGGCTTACAGGGCATCTTTTAATGAACAAAGAAAGGAAAGGGCAAAGTCATGCTTATCATAAACCTAAAGACAATATGAAGCATTAATTGGAATTATACATACATATTATACAGGTACACATGCACATGTATATACACATACATACACATGTATGTACGTATATGTGTATACATGTGTATATGTGTGTATATCTATATTTATCTATTTAGTTTCATCTTTTAGTCATCTGACTCTTCAAGACCACATATGGGGTTTTCTTGGCAAAGATACTGGGCTGGTTTACCATTTCCTTCTTCAGCTCATTTCACAGATGAGAAAACTCCAGCAAATGAGGTTAAGTGACTTGTCCAGGATCACATTGCTAGTGAGTGTCTGAGACCAGATTTTTACTTGGGGAGATGAGTCTTCCTTCTTCCAGACCTGCACTCTATCCATTGTGCCACCTAGCTGTCTGTCTGTCTGTCTATCTATCTATCTATCTATCTATCATCCATTTTTATTCCATGGGATATTTGGTTATTGTGTATGGATGGTTGCACTAATGATAAGTAGTTGCAGAAAGATTGCTGTAATAATAATTGCAGCTTCTGCATCAACATCATCTGGTGAGGATGAAATGGTAGAGATTTGAGAAGTACTTGAAGTACCTGATAAGACTATTACAGTACAATTAACATTCATTCTGATATTTTTGATTTCATTGCAAAGATGGGAAAAGGTTGGGTGGAGAGAGATAATGGAAAAAGATGGTCCAGGAAGAAGGAACTAGAGAGGTCAAAGACATCATTTATACAGAGGTTTTATGCTTCTGTATCCTTACTTTTTCAAAAAAAGAAATGGTAGGTGGCGTTTATGGCAACCACCATAAAAATACCACAAAGAACAAAAGAGAGTATATTTTAATGGACAGGGACTGACTTGTAATTGATGTGGGAGTTATCCCTGAGTCATCTGTCTGTGTATAGTCAGATCATTGATTTGTCAGAGCTAAGAACAGAATTAGTTTTTTAAAAAGGAAAAAGAATAATGAGAAAGAGATAAGACATACAATGAAAATAATTTAAACTTGACCTATTTAAATAAGCAATTAAAACTCAAAAAATTGAAAAGTGACAACAAAAATTACAGTGCCACCAGCTATGAAAGTTTTTATCTAGTTCAATCAATGTAGATTTAATTGTCATAGCAAAAAAGACCAAAAGAGCCCAGAAAGTGCCTTTCTCAGCAAAATTCCGATTTGCCAAATGAAGAGAGGGCTGCCAAAAGCAACATGAGGTTAGACTATAAACTTGCTTGTAGAATCTTACAAGGAAGGAGCATTATCTCATAAAGGACAGAGAAGCATTGGAAGGTAAAACTATTTTATGGAAAAATTGGCAAACTACCTAAATAAACAAAATCATTCCAAGGGTATGCAAAAAAGAAAATGGAAGTATTATAAACCAAAAAGGAGTGGGAGAAATTTGTGAGACTCATCATATCAAACTGTTTGCTCAATCAAGGATCACGGAAGTGTCAGTCATAGACTCCAATGTCACTATTTCAGATGTGTTTATAGAGGAGATAGAAATGTCACTAAAGAGAACAAAGATTTTCTTAAAGTGGCTAGATTTGGACAGAGTACATATAAAAGAGATCTAAGGTAGACATGATAAAATTGTCAGGTGTTGATGTTCTGACATATGAAGTATCTGAAGGGGAGAAGATACCAAAGGCATGGGAAATGGTTGACTCTTGCTAATAACAAAAAAAAAGAAACTGAATGAAATACCATCAAAAAGAGGTAACTAAAAATCTGCTATCCTACCTATATGCAGTTTTTAAAGAATTTTATGAGTCATCAGTGTATGAAGCAAGCTTATTCTTGATAATAGTATTAGATATATTAGTTTAAATTATTTCCATTGTATATCCTATCTCTTTCTTACTATTCTTTTTCCTTAAAAAAAAAAAAAACTAATTCTGTTCTTAGCTTTGACAAATCAACTAGTAGCGTATGTAGGATTTCAGAAAGGATATTCAACAATAGACCACATGTTAACCATTTTGCAATTAACTTAAAGATATGGATAATATAACATCTTATTGTGCTTTTTGGCTGCTAAGTAGGAAAAAGTATTTGATTCAGTAGAGTAAAATGGCATCTTGAAAGATTTTTTTGAACAATAGGACTCCTATCTAAATATCAAAATTCAGGATGCCATTGAAAATAGAACAACAGAAATAACCGTCCCCAATGATTTCTTGTAATAAACAGCATTTGAATCATTAAACAGGGAAATGGATGTTTGCCAAATGTATTTGCCATTGTGATGAGGGAGCTTCAGTATAGGGTCTAGTTTGAAGATGAATTCCCTGTGGATAATGATGTCTTCCAAATGCTCCTATTTGCATCATTGTAGAGTAATAGAAAGGAGTACAGTATAGCTCTCTTACATGTCGTCCACAAAGATCTTGAAAACACACCATACTAAATCCTACGGAAAAAAATCACACGTATTTATCCACCCTTGAGCAGCACTCAGACAGAGACAAAGAGGTCAGCAGACATGAGACGGGGTCTGGCCAGGAGTGCCTCCTCAGAGAACACTCCAACAACAAGGAATAGAAAGAGGGCCTTAATTGTGCACCAGGGCATGAAGCACTGGTATAGAAAAAAGGTCCCAGAAGATCTGAACTAAACTACAGCATGGGAATAGATATCACATGACAGCTCTGCTTCTCACTACCTAGTTCTTGGTTACATATCCAGAGTAGACTGAGGAGACCTGTACTTATTAGTGGCAGAAAGGAGCGATCGTGTCACAGGTTCTACCTGCATAATGAGTGAAGAACAAATTTAGAAGTAAACAATTGCTGGAGCAAATCATGAATTGAGTTTTAGCCTCCAACCCAGATGGAAGTCTTCAGTAGAATAACCAGGGCAAGAATTCCAAACTAAAAGAGAGCCTGTAGTTTGGTCACTATTAATCTTCAGAGCTTACCACTCCAACTAGGGACAAGTTGATAGACATCTTGCTCAGGTTCAAACCTTGGTCAGCAACCTGAAGAACTCAGAACAGGAGGGCAATGAACAGACTTTGCCCTGGATTGTATCACAATGAGAGCACTGAAACCTTGCAGTTCCCCAGTCTGAGTTGTGAAAGCAGCAGAGGGGTGCAAGAGGACAGAAGCTCAACCCAGACTTCTCTGCCAGAGGTCTGTAGAGTCCAGGACTAACATCAGATCCAAAGTCAAGAAGTGGGCTGAAAGGATGAGCAAACAAAAAGGAATTGTACCACAAACAGTTATTATTGTGACAGTGAAGTTCAAGACACAAACCCAAAAGAAGGGAATGACTCCAAAACATCTACAAAGAAAACCTCAAAGAAAAACATAGCTTGGGCAGAAATCCAACAGATTTCCTGGGAGAGATGAAGCAAGAGTTACAAAAGACCTAAAAATATTTTAAAACCGAAATTAGAGTGGTAGGGGGACAAATGGGAACCAAAATGAGAGCTATAGAAGAAACATCTGGAAAGAGAATTAACATCTTGGAAGAAATATGAAACTTTACCCAGCAAAATAATTCAGTGAAAATTGGTGTTAACTAAGCAGAAACTAATGACCCCATGAAATATCAAGAGAAATTAATACAAAGTGAAAAGATTGAAAAAAAAAATTGGAGAAAGTGTGAAAAATCTCATAGCAAAAACAGCTGATCTGGAAAACAGATTAAAGAGAGATAATTTAAGAATCCTTGGATTATGTGAAAGTCACAGCCAAAAATAGCCTAGACATGATATTTCTAGAAATTGTAAAAGAAAACTGCCCAGAGTTTTAGGAACAGAGGGCAAAGAAGAAATAGAAAGAGTCCACCCATAACCGCATGAAAACAAAATGCCAAATATAAGCTACCAGGTAGATTATCGCCAAAATTTCAAGCTCCTATGTCAAAGAAAAACTGCTGAAAGCAGACAGAAAGAAAGAATTCAAGTACTGAGGAGCCACAGTCAGGATCACATAAGATTTAGCAGCCACTACTAGAAAGGAAAAGAGAGTTTAGAAGGTGATATTCCTGTAGGTAAAAGATAGATCTTTTACTTCCAGTGAAAGAACAATTTATCCAATAAAATTGAGTATATTCCTACAGGAAAAAAAAAATGGACCTATAATGAAATAGAGGAGTGGGTGACACTTGAAACTCACTCTCATCTGATTTGATCAAAGGAGGAAATAATACATATACATGCACAATTAGGTAGAGAAATATGTTTCATCCAGCAGGGAAACAGAAAGGATAGGCATTTAGGGAAAGGAGGGGAGGGACGAGTGGGAGGGTAGATTAAAGTAGGGATTAGTCAGAAGCAAAACAAACTCTTAAGAAGGGGTGGAAAACAGAGAAGGAAAATAGAAGAAAATGAGAAGAAGGGAAATCCACAATTAGCCACCATAACTATGAATATAAATGGGATTAACTCACCTATAATATGGAAGAGGATAACAAAATGGATTAGAAACCATAATCCAACACTATGTTGTCTACAAGAAACAATTTGAAACAGAAAAAAATATATATATAGAATTAGAATAAGAGGCTCAAGAAGAATCTATTATGCTTTAACTGATATAAA
>CM053590.1:22134822-22210656 GCA_028646515.1 Pseudochirops corinnae | reverse complement strand
CACAGCGGATAGAAGGTTAGACCTGGTGTTACAAAGCCCTGAATTCAAATCCTGTCTCAGACACTAGCAGTGTGACCCCAGGAAAATTACTAGGCCTTTACAAATCTCAGTTTCTCCATATGTAAAATGAGTACAACAATACCACCTACCTTAAAGGGTTGTTCTAAGGATTAAGATAGCATATGTAAAGGGTGTTGCAAAACTTTAAATGAAAACTTTAAGAATATAAATGATACCTTTTATTAAGACAGCCAGGCAATATTAGTATGATTCAGTGTTTACTATATGCCATGTACTGTATGCAAAGGAATGCTTGCTAAGTTGAACTGAATTTAATTCAGAGGAGAAGCTATATGTCTGTTTGTTGGTTATTCTGAAGTAGAGAATCCTTTCCTGGGTGAATTGAACTAAATGGCCACTGAGGTTCCTTCCTGGTTCTGTGAATTGAATTGCACTGAATTGAATTGAAAGAAATATGTTTCTGCGGCTGACTCTTAGGAGACTATTTCTCTTCAAAGCCTTTTGTAATGACTGACATTAGAAATAGCTGACCGACCCCCCCAGAGACAAGTCAAGATTGCTTCTAATTTTAAGAATGTCACAGTGCTAATGGAAGAAGCCAGTCCAAATTTGTCTTCAACATTGATGAGCGTCCCTACATCATAAAAATGAACCCAAGCACAATGGGCCTTGATGAGCCTAGATTAAGAGAGTGGAAAACTATGTGAGTGGGCTTAAAGGCTTGCAGGGTAGAAGGGTTAATATTAGTGCTGGAAGAAGATCCAGAAACCATTTGGGTCCCTGGGGGACCCCTGATTTTACAGATGAAAAAAAATGGACCATCGGAGTCAGAACTAGAATTAGGTTTCTTCCTTAGGTCAATGATCTTTCCTCAAGGTCACTCTACCATACCAAAAATACTTTCTTCCATACCCCACAACTATGACCTTTTCTCTGGGTCTCTTTCTCTATGTCTTTCTGTGTCTCCTGTCTCCTCTCTTATCTCTTCTTCTCCTCCACTTTCCTCTCCTTTTCCCTCTCCCTCTCTGTCTCTGTCTCTGTCTCTGTCTGTCTCAGTATCTTCATCTGAAATGGAAAGGTGAATAACAGTTCATCGTTCCTCCTATATCACCATTGTGTTGACTGTGTCTCTTGTACTCTGAGTGGACCAAACTAGGTTCGTTATCAGCGGCCATAATAACAAAAATAATATCAACATTATTATTATTATTAAGCACTGTTTATACATTTCTATTCTAAAATGTTTGCAAGGTGTTTTATATGTTTTACCTATTAATCTACACAACAATCCTTTTAGGTACATGCCATTATTACCTCCCTTTTATGGGTGAGGAAATTGAGTTTCAAGGGACATGTGACTTCTCCTGCTCACTTAGCTAGTAAACATTTGATGCAAGATTTGAACTCATCTTCCTGATTCCCAGTCTAGTGTTCTATCCACTGCATCTAGCTGCCTAGTTATCTTATATACCAAACATAAATGGACAATTTCTTAATGAGTGATGATAAAACATAATTGATACCAAAGATATGTTGAACCAAATTCCATATTTATTTTATGTTTTAAAAGGCACTTCAATTTCAGTATCTTATGGTGCATCAGAGTTTTCACTGAATCACAGAAAATTAAGTCGGAAAAGACCTCAGAGGCCGTCTTGGTCAACCCATACATAAACAAGAATCCCTTTAGGGCAGTGTGGTACAGTGAATGGGTACTAGGTCTGGAGTCAAAGAATCTGGGTTCAATCCTTGGCTTTGACATTTGATACTTGTGTCACATTCAGAAAGTCACTAAACTTCCCTGGTCTCAATTTTCTCATCTATACAATGAGGACATTGCCCTAGATCACCTTTGAGGCGCCTTCTAGATCTATGATCCTGTGATTCCTCTAAAACGGAGATTCATATTTTAACCTATTTTGTGTCTTGGATCCCATTGGCCAAACCTTTTATCAGTATATTGTTTTCAAATTCATAATTGGAAGAAATATTGTTTCTTATTTAGAGATTAGTGAAAATAAAGATCTATTCTTTTTTCCTATCTACATCCATGAAACCCTTGAAATCTATGCACTGATCTCTTGGGTTCATGAATGTCAGGTTAAGAATGTCTGTTCAAAAACAGAACTTCATATGTTCAATCTTTTCTTAAAGACCTTTCAGGCAAGGAAATTCAAGCTCTCCCAAGGTAAACCCAGCCACTTCAATTACCTCAAATTATTATATAGACTAACTTTATATCATACCTAAGTTGCTGTTATTAAATGTCCACCCACTAAATTTAAGATTTGTCAAGTAGGGTTAAGAAGCACAATCAATCTTCCACATGGTCACCCTTCTTGTACTTGAATAATGCTCATGTATTCACTGTCCAAACATGTAGCAGTGTTAATTATTGACACTGTGTTTGATGTAAGGAAGATACAGAGATTTTTTTTAAAGTAGACCACAGCTTAAAGGATTTATCTAAGAGAGGAATTTCCCATATAAGAATCTCACTTAGCTTTGTCCAATTGCTGTAGAAGCATGGACATGTTGAGTTCCAGGTAATACTTACAAGATTGAGGCCAAACACAACTGGTCAGTCTAGAGAGCAAGACTTGAGACCATTGAGTTTGATGATTTTCTGTGTGTTGTTGGTTATCTGACTAATTAGGCACAAATAGCCTTGTCACATCCATCCAGAACCATTCACCAAATTTGATCATTGCCTTTGGTGATCCAGAACCAAGGAGAATCAGTCCCTTGAATAATACTACTAATAAAAACTAATTGCAATATTTGCTTTGCTTGTAACTGTGGTCCTTTGGCTATATCAGTGAACAAGATCAAAAATACTCTTTGCCACTAGCATGTGCCACAATGTGGATGTTTCAGTCATTTGAGTGAAAAACAATAAGTTATAACAGTTGATTGTCTAATACTTTGAATTATCTGAAATAATTTCTGCTCATTTTCAAATCTTATTTAACTCTCTCTCTCTCTCTCTCTCTTCTCCTCTCCTCTCTTTTCTTTTCAGCTTTTTGCAATCTTTGCATTTGCAACATGTGGTGGCTATTCTGGCGCACTGAGGCTGAGCGTGGATTGTGCCAACAAAACCGAGAGTGACCTCAGCATTGACATAGATTTTGCCTATCCTTTCAGGTAATTTCAGGTGTTCTTCTTCAAACTACTTGCTCTCCTCTTTCTCTATGTTAAATCCAAATAATTCAGAAGTTCCATGAATGCATGGGGATTTCCTTGGAGATCAATATAAATCTAGGGAATATTAAAGGACAAAGAATGAGCTTAGTGAGAAGCTTAATGAGCTTCTCTCACCAACGTTAGGGGGATCTTTACTTTTCATAGGTTCTAGATATAAAGCTAGAAGAAGTCTCTGAGGTCATGTAGTCCAACAAACATTATTTTATAAACAAGGAAACTGTGGATTAGTTAGTGTCCTACAGGCAATAAGTTGCAGACCCAGAATCCAAATTCAGGTCCTCCAACTCCAAATTTTCTACTTTTTCCATTTTTCTATGAAGAGGTAATATTTAATGCCCTCAAGGGATTTCATCAGAAACAGTTAGAGAAAAGATTGACCAATTAAGATTTAAAGGTCAATCTGCTGATGAGTATACATACATGAAGAGCACTACTATTTCTCTGGTCCCATAAGACTGGAAGGTCAATAGGGGCATGGAAAGCCTAAGAAGTCATAGCAGACTTCTAGACTAGAACTATTTATCTAGTGCTTTCTGTAGCAAGGTAGATGTAATTATTCAATTCAGTTCTTTTCCAATCTGGGGGTAAAGGTTCAAAAGACTCTTCAGATACCAATGGTCAGTTTTGATATTCCTAATATTCTCCTCAAGAAACCAGTGAGATCACAGAATGACAAATCTAGAGTTGAAAGAGGCCTCAGAAGCCATCTAACCCAAACTGCTTGTTTTATACATGAGAAAAGTGAAGCCCAAAGAGTTGAAATGTGTTACCCAGGTCACATGAGTAATGAAATGAGAGGCAAGATTTTAATCGGTCAGTGCTCTTTGGATGACATCATGCCACCCCCTATTTTTATTAGAAAACATAAACAAAGCATCAATCCCAATCTAGAACCAAGATAGTTATCCTCTTAGAATCTGTTGTTTACCCTTTCAGAAGCATTCATCTTCCTAGGAGAAATTTTTGCTGCCTCATTTCCTGGCCACAATAATTGGATATCTCAAGTCCTGATCATTTGTTAGACATAACTAAGTATTCTCTTGTCCATTTTGGAACAATTTGGAACATTGACTTCCCCAAATTTTAAAATGCTGATGAATTTGTTCCATGAGTATCATTCTGAAGAACATCTATGTTACTCTAAACAGTCCCTATTTCTTTTATAATTGTGGCTAAATTTTCTGTTTTTTACTTTGCAAAGTCTTGTGATTTCATTCTTGGCATGAATCTCAAAACTGAGGTACCACCCGTGTTAAGCCGTCCATTTTAAAACAATTTTTTTCAAAAGCACTTATTACAGATGAATCTAGACACTGAAATACTAGCAATTTAAATCATTTAAAAGTTATTTTCTCCTAAGACATTAAAAGTTAATACCACTGACAGTGGTTCTGATCTTAAAAACCAAATCAGAGTGTTTATTCATCACCTTCTGACAACTTAGTTTATTGTGTCCCAAAGAAGACAATAAAATCTTTTGCCTAGTCATCTGCATAAAAGCAATTAGTCTTCAAATGACATATTCAAGGAAGCTATTTAATAGGTTATTAGACAAATATGTCAGAATATGCAATGATGTCATTTTAGGAAACTCTAAAGAGCTTTGAGGTGTGTGTTGATTCTTCTACTAACAGCGCCAATGGTGTACAGCAGAGATGTCAGACTTGTAGCCCACAAAACTCTTAACTGTGACTGAATGAGATTAAAATGTAATTGGGGAAGGTTTATCAAAATAAACAAAAATACAATACAATATGGATAATTTCAGTTTGCGTTCTAAGTCAATGTGCAATCCACAGCAACCTGTTTCTATTTGGGTTTGACGCCACTGACGTACAGCAAGCAGCTTGACTTCTATGGCTAAAATATGAAGAACAAAGTTGTGAAAGAAAGCTATTCTTAAAATAAAAGGAATTTAGACTTAATAATATTACATTTTTGCCAGTTAACCATGAAACTTGCTGTCTTCATTTTGTAACTTTATTAAGGAGGTAAAATCAGGGGTTTGCAATATATTCAATGGTTATCTAATATGTAATATTGTTATCATTCTTGCAATGCTTTGAGTGTACCATTTGATCATTGGAAAATTCCAACTCCATGCTGCCACAAGAAGTTTACTCATCTGACTGAGCAGTGTTTCATTAATAAGCATATAATAAAAGGATAGTAGGAACTGTCAGCAAAGGGATCAAACATCTTGTTTGAAAGTACCCCCATGGATATTCCTCAGTCATCAGGAGAATCATAAGAACTTTGCTCCAGAGTAACCCACTGGAACAGGGCTCATTGATCTGAATAATACCTGGGGTTGAATTCTAAAAGATCCAAAATAGATTGCATATCCAAAGGCAAGCACACAGGAATTTCAATGAATAAATAAATGGACAGAAAACATTCATTAAGGGCTTATTATGGTCCAAGAACTGGGGATATGAATACAAAATTCAGTCTGGGACCTCTTCACAGGAATTCTGAGCTGAAGATTGTCCAAAAGACTGTCAGCCCACATGATCAGAGATTTAGAGCTGTAAGATCCCTTGAGACCATTGAATCCAACCCTCTCATTTTACAGATTAGGAAACTGAAGCACATAGAGATTCAGTGACTTACCCAGAAGTGTCTGAGGCAGGATCTGAAACCAAGTTGTCCTGACTGTAAATCCAGTGCAATGTCAATTATACTTACTATAATGTATGAGGGAAATCCTGATCGTTACCTAACATCAAATGAAAATCTATATGTATATATATATATATGTTTCAAATATATTGAGGGGGCTATAAGTTTATATTAAATTCAGCATAAATTCTATACATGTATATATTTAAATAGCTTAATTAATATCTATAGGGGTGTGTGTGTGTGTGTATGTGTGTGTGTAGGGAGAGAGAGAGAGAGAGACAGAAAGACAGAGAGAGAGAGAGAGAGAGAGAGAGAGAGAGAGAGAGAGAGAGAAAGAGAAAGAGAATTCAAATAATTAATAAATACTTTGAGAGTTTGGTATAGTTAATAGAGAACTGGCCTTGGAGTCAGAAAGACTGACAAACAATTAAAGAGTGACATCCTGATGGATGCTTTTTCAGGGGAACCAAGGTCTCTCCAAGTATTCCATTTGGTTCCCAGGGCTTATCCTATCTCTTTTGGACTCACTGTGTGTCCATGCCTTCATGGGTATTTTAATCACTCTCCAACTAAGGCCAAGACCATTGTTCCTTCACTACATTGAATCAGTCCCACACAGAGAATTCAAACTGAGAAGCATGCCTTGTAGGTGGGTGGGCAAAGGAGATGATGGCATGAACTTCTGGTTATTTGAGGATGACTGACTTTCAGGAAGTGTCAAGGTTTCACCATCAAGAATGAATAAGTGTGGTGGTGTTTGTCCTTCATGCTCAAAGAGGACCACAATGACCCCATGATGTTGGGGTCGTTGTACGGTGTGTCTGGCTGTGACTGATCAATCCAATATAAACTCAGAAGGCTCTATGAGAGGTTAGGCACAATTAGTCTGTATTAGAATGAGTAACTTTAGAGTGCCACTGGTCTCCCACAATTCCACCAGCACTGAGTTCACTGCAGGACAGTAACTCACATTATACTGTGCCTACTAGAGAATACTTTCAATCTTTATTCTTTCCAAAATTAAAATAGTAATTACTGCTCTAAGCCAATAGTATAAGACTTATAACTCACAGGGAAGAGAAAGACACCTTTGAACATTATAATAGGCCTTCCCCACAATGGGTACACTGTTATTTCTCTATGACCACCATCCCACTCCATGTGATACCCTTAACTGAGGCAAACCTATGTTTAATCACCCCATATTCATTAATGTGCTTTGAAACTCACTTTTGTTTTTGTTTCACTGGGAAATTATTTTCTAACCTATCTTGTCTGATCACTAAGTAAAAATGGCATTGTATAGGAGAGAAACAATAAAAGGGGGAAGGAAATAAACCCCACCTAGGGCCCTCAGGAGGGACCTCAGAGATTGTTTCACCACACAAAGATTGAAAACAGGGGAGCAGATAAGGGCACATGTTGCCATCAGCTCCCTGCCCCCTAATTCAGTACTCCTTTTAGTGTGTTTTGGGACTGGAGGGAGAATCGATAAAGAGAAATGAACATTGAAAGTGGCTTTATTTAGCTCTGGCTCAATAGACAGTCCCTCTGATCATTGCCAATTCCGTCAACTTGGTTTGTAATTTTCTGATTTTCACTTGATATGCAGAATGGGTATAAGTGGACAACAAAGAGAAGGGTACAGTTTTTGCTGCTCTTCATTGTTGCCAAGACTGACAGAAACAGTATTTCATTTCTGAGATGCATAGCTTATGGAATCATTCAAAATGGCACAAAATATAGATTTGGGGAGCTCCTGGCAGATGATCTTCTAATGGCTTTCTTTATGATTCATGTAAAATAATGTATTAAAGGGTTTTTGTAAGCATAAGGCACAATATAATATAATCAATTATTGTTAAAGTCTCTTGAGGATTGATTTTCAAGATATGGTGCAAATAATTTCCTATTTATGTTCCTCACCTTCTTTCTCTGTGAAAGAAAGGAATTTGACAACTTGATTTCTGAAGTAGCTTCAAGCTCCAAACCTATGATCCCTATGATTATCAAATCTTCAGAGGAATTGCACTTGAGAGGGTCTGTATTCGTGAATGGGAGCGTGAAGGTAGAGATAGTACCATCACTGTAGTTTGGGAGATGGTGTAGTCCATGTTTTCAAAATGTCTGTCCCTCACTACAATTATGTGATAATTACAGTGTGTCTGAGTTAGAAGTTGCCTTGCTGATTACCTATTACACCCCACATCTAAATTGGAAGCCCCTTAATAGCAGCATCCCTAACAAACACTCAGCTAGTTTCTACTGGAATTCCTTGAGTGAAGGGAACTCATGGAGTGACCTATTCCACTACTGGATAATTCAATGAGTCTAGCCTCTTTATGAATTTTAGACATTTTCCTAACTGGGGGCTCTGAAATCCAAACTGATTGTGTTGATAACTTTTCATTTGCTATAAATACCATAAAAAGTAAGACAGGACTTAGAAGATCTGAGGGCTGTTATAGAACCCCTAGACCAGCATTCTCAATCTGTGGGTCGCAACCCCTTTCACAGGAGTCACAGGGGTCACCTAAGACCATCAGAAAACACATATATCCAATGGTCTCAAGAACTGAGACACCACTCCTCTATCCATCTCCAGGCAGGTCTGCCCACATGCAGATACGCCCACATACAAGTATTAAAGGGTTGTGGCATTAGGAAGGTTGAGAACCACTGCCCTAGACTGAATGAATACTAATTTATATAACAAGGTGTGGCTGATTAATCCTGACAGAGGAGGAAGCATAAAGGAATGAGTACAGGCTGGTCAACACTACCTTCCATAGAAACACTCCCTGGTAACAAAGTCGGTTACAAATATTTCCTTGATATACCCATTGCTCCTAATTCCATTATGCCAGCTTGATTGTTTTAGCCATATAAATTTCTCATGCAACTATGTTTTGATTTGTTAAAAATAATCATGGGTTGTATAACAGCTAAACAAAGCTCTTGTTTCTGATAAATTCCCATTAGACGTTCAGCATAGTACAATAGAAAGAGAACTGTACCTGGAAAACACAGGGCCTGGGTTCAGATCCCAACTGTGAATTTTGTACACATATAACCTTCAGCAAGTCATTTTCTCTCTCTCAGTCTCAGGGTTGTTGTTTTTTTTAAACTGTTAAAATGAGATTGGATTAGCTTATCTCTAAGAGGCCTTCCAGTTCTATGTTCTGTGAATATGAGAATTGGGGCTCAGTCAGCAGCAGAAAGAGAGACATCAGGGACCCTGAGATTAGAGAAATCTTATAGGACAATTGCAAGACACAATATTGAGAGTCAGAGATTAGATAAACACACAGGACTGAAAGAATTCCACAGCTAGAAATAGGAGGAAATCCAGTAGGCAAGGAGAGCAGGCTAAGCAAGTCTGGAAGTGGGCAATAGGCAGGAATCTGTTCATACGGCAAGTAAGTGACATTAGAGTATTTGAAAAGAAATAGAAGGGCCCATCCATGGGGCATTAGGTTGAGGTAAACATATATAACTCCTTGAGAGGGATGGAGTGAGGATGATAGTAGCTCAGCCCAGGAGAAACCAAGGTAATGGTTCAAGACAAGGTTTCTGACAATAGAGACAAGGTAAAAGCCCAGATCCTGAAACTAGGCTTTAATATCATGATGGAACCAAGAACGCCAAGTCAGATCTTTCTGGATGATTTGAGATTGAAGTAGCTATGGTGCCACAGGTCCTTGTATTTTGTGGGGGTTCAGGCTGGCAGCAGAATGTCCCAGGGTTAGGTCAGAGTTGAATCTTCAATAGATCAAGTGATAATTAAGTGACCTAACCTATGGAAATTAGAGTGATTCAGAAGGTAAGCAGATGGAAAAATCCTTACAGTGACCAATAGCGTAGATCAGTGATTCCATCTTTTAAAAGATAAAGACCCCCATTTATTTTTTTCAAAGCTTCATGGACATCCTCATATGATAGTAGCTAGAAAAGTAGCACATTAATGTTCGCAATCATATTATGTATATTACCTCACTGAAGCATCACAACCATGTGTGTTGGATGCTACAATTATTCCCATTTTATAGGTGAGGGGGAAGGGAAGGGAAAGGGACCATCATTTGTATACTATCTATTATGTGCCAGATGCTATAAACATTCTCTTATTTGATGAGGAAAAAGTCTGAGGATTACTTCACTTACCCAGTTGGAAAGTCTCTATGGCAGGATTCAAATTCAGGTCTTGATTCTAGCTCTAGCCTTCTATTTCCTATGCCATCTAGCTGACTCATTATACCCTTAGTATCTACTGATTGTGAAAATTCATCATGATAAAAAATTGTGGGTTGTGCAGTGTTCATGAATCGTTTTGTATTCAATCAATCATAACAAGTAATATCTTGTTTTTTTCTTGCCAGATCTACAGGCATAGGGAGCTATAAGTGAGACAGCCCATCTGATACTGCAAATGAGTCTCACATTTAGTATGTGTGAGAAGTCAGTCTTGTAAGGTCTTCCTGATTCTGAAGCTAACTCTCTACCCACTATGGAAAAAATAGGTATATTTGTATAAATGGGACAGGAACTTATAAGGTCTTCCTGATTCTGAAGCTAACTCTCTACCCACTATGGAAAAAATAGGCATATTTGTATAAATGGGACAGGAACTTTGCTGTGATGGCAGGAGGTCCAACAGATGGTTCACCCTCCCCCAGTATTTAGCCAAGGAATATTTATATAATAGGGAAATCATTGAAGTTGAAAGGTCCAAAGGGAGTCATGAGACTCAGAGAACACAGGAAGCCACTGAGATGCAGAAGACAGGTATGGTGTTGTCCAGTGACAAGCAGGATGGATTGGAAGTCAGAGAACCTAAGTTCAGACATGAGCTGTGAAGCTAATTACCTGTGCATCTTTTAGCAAGTTGCTTGTTGTCTTCAGAACTCAGATTCTTCATCTGTAAAATGAGGTAGTTGGACTAATTGATAGCTAAGTTCTCTTTCAGTGCTAAGCCTAATAGTCAAGCAAAGGGAAATCCCTAATCCTAAATCAGAAAAGAGTCTGGCTTGGAGACCCCTTGTGAAGAGGGTAGAGGAAGTGTCTCAGAGTAACTGTCTGAGTGGACATTTGCTGGTGATATTTAGGTGAAGTGATAGGGTAAGAGAAAAAAAGCCCAGAGAATATGATGAGCAGAGCCCAGGCACATAGTCCATAGGTGATCTCTGAAAAAAGCTAAATCCAAGAGAGCAAGAAAAATTAAAAGAGCAGAGAATCAGTGGATGGAGGCCAAGAAGCCTGAGGTAAGCAGCAATGTTGGTGCTTCAGTGGTCAGTGGCAGATGGGGACAAAGAGCTTTGAGAGAGGAAGCAACTGACAAGGACATGATTGATATGGGGAGTGGAGCCTTCAGAGAAGGCAGCTGTTCCAGTGGTGAATCAAGACAGCCCTCTCTACTCTACCTCCATCTTGTGTCTTAAAGTATGAGTTTGGGCCCTAATCTGTGCTCCCTGCCTGGTCGAATTTTGTTCTGTTTTCCCCACTAGCATAGGAGTTGGGGTGAGAGGAGGGGAAGTTGTTTACAGTGGTTTTTGAACAGTTACAAATAATTTGAACAGAAAGCCTAGTGTAGTGTTAGAGAGCTGGTTGTGGAGTCAGAATGACTAAGAGTTTTAAAAAAGTTCAAATTTTTCTCTGTCTCTCTGTCTCTGTCTCTGTCTCTCTCTGTCTCTCTCTCTCTCTCCCCCTTCCCTCCCTCCCTCTTACTCTGGAAACATCAAAATCCCTCAATCAATTCTTGTATAGCATAATTTTACCACCTCACTATCTTCATCATATCCATACATACGGGTTACAGCTTCTCCATAACCTCCCTAAAATGTGGTGTCTGAAACTGGTCACAAAACTCTTGCCATGACCAGCTCAGCCCAGGAAGGTTACTGCCGAATGTCGTTAGGAGATAGATACAAATGATACTCAGTTAACTGGTTAAGCTGGTCAACATGAAGATCAAATGAGAACAATATTTGTCAAGCTCTCAACACAATTTTCTTCCCTTCCTTCAACTATAAAATGCAGGAATTAGATTAAATGGCTTTTTAGGTTCCTTCTGGAACTAGATTTATGATCCTTTGAACATCTTTGATAGCTCTGATTCAGGAAAAATTGATAGAGGGAAAATCTCTGACTCTGAAATCTAAAAACTTGGATTCAGATTCCACCTCTAACACATGCTACCTGTGTGACTTTAAGCAGATGACTGAATGTAGCTATGCCTCAGTGTCTTTATTTGTAAAAGGAGGGGGTTCAGGCGGATGAACTCTGAGGTCCCTTCCAGCTTTAGATCTATGACCCAATTACTCAGACACTGAATGTTTCATTAGGGTGAACTTTCCTGTCCATTTCTTCCCTTCTCCATTCCAGGCATTTGTGATGATATTATAGGTTTGCAATCTTTTTTGCCTAGCAGTTAACTCACTTTACTTCTAAGCTGTACATTTGTAAAATGCTTTATAACTATTCTTTATGACAAACTTTACAGAGTGTCTAGAATCTCTCTCCTCTCTGTCTGTCTCTCTCTCACACACACACACGACAGAGAGAGAGGAGAGAGGCAGAGAGAGAGAGAGAGAGAGAGAGAGAGAGAGAGAGAGAGAGAGAGAAAGAGAAGGAAAGAAGCAAAGAAGGAAAGCAAAAACACAAAAAAGTCCAATAATTCACGCTAGGTCACAAAGCAAGTTCCCAGTCAGATTGGAACTTGACCCAAGGGCTCTGGAATCCTAATCCTATGCTTATCGCACTGAACCACATGGTGCCTAATTAGAGTAGAATTGGTATAATTTCCACTAATGACTAGGAGACCTATTATAAATGATTGAAATTAGTGAATTAGTGAACAACAAAACAATGTGATACTAATATTAAGAATATGGTACCAAATTAACTGCACAGCACTTACGTCTTCAAAATCTTCACAAATGTCAAAAACAAAAGCACCTGCACATAATGGGAACTTAACAGACAGTCAGTTTTCAAAATCACAGAATTTGAAAACCTCAGAGGCCATTTAGTCCATCCCATACCCCCAGAACAATCTCTACTAAATCACACCAGATAAGTGGTCATCCAGTTTTTAGCTTGAAAAAAAGGGGAAACCTACTCACTCCAAGAAAGGGAAGCCCACCACCTCTCCAGGCTGTCCATTTCACTTTGGAGTTACTCTAATTGTTAGAAAGTATTTCCTAACTTTAAGTTTAAATTTTTCTCTTTGCAACTTCAACCCATTGATCATTCTTCTCTCTATTGTCAAACAACCCTAATCTCTCTTCCATGTGGTACCCCTTCAAATATTTGAAAATAGCTATCATGCTTCCCTTGAGTGTTTCTTCTCTGGAATGAAAAAAAATCCTGTTCCACCAAAGTAATGTTCATACGGGACAGATTCAACATCCTTGGTTACTCTCCTCTGAATAGTTTCTATCTTATCAATGTACTTCTTAAGTTATGCTATTCAAAACTGACCACAACATTCCAGATGTGTTCTACCTACATCTATCAAATTTTGTCAAGGAGCTATCATATCCTTTTCCCTAGAAGATATGTCTATCTTAAGGTAGTCCAAAATCACATTAGCTTTGTTGACCATCACATTGATGTTACATAATGAGTTTGAAGTCTTCTGTAATCCAAGATCTTTTTAGACAAAGTACTATCTAATCATGCTTCCCCTATCTTGTGCCTGTGAGCATATCATCTTACCTTTGTGCATGTTGTTGATTAAATTTGCTAAACAGCACCGAGCCAAGAACAGATCCCTAAGGCATTATAATGGAGGTTTCTCACCAGAATGATATAATAACAAGTCAATAAAATCTCATCCTTGAGTCCAGCCATTGGGCCAGTTTAGATTCCATTTAATTTATAATCTAGTTCACACCCCTCGATCCTGTCCATAGGAAGATGAGATATGTTACCAACTGCTTTGCTAAACTCTGAGCAAACAATAGGGAAGCATTCTCCTCATCCACCAGTTTCATCTTCCTATAAAAAAAAAAGGACATAAGGTGAGTGTGGCACAGCTGGCTCATGATTAAGTCATGCTGAGTCTCTATAATGAATAATTTCCTTTCCAGACATTCATTCTCTCTTTAATGATCAATTCCAAAATTTTCCCAAGAATCAAACCTAAGCTCGCTGGCCTTTGTCTCTTTTCATTTTTAGAAAAATTGCCCTCTCCAATGTGGTGGTCCTCTTCCATTTTCAAGTCTTTCAATTATCACTGACGGTGGTTCCACAATGACATTTACCAGCTTTTTTTTTTTTATATATCAGAGATGTTGTTCATCTCAGCCAGTGAAATTGATCTAAGGCAATGAAGTGCTCCTTTATTATCTTCTTAATTATCTCAGGTAGAACAATTGTCTGTGAACCATTTTTGTTCTATCATGTCCAGTGCAAAGGTTATTCTCCTTAGCAAAAAACAGAGGGGAGTCTTTTGTAAGTTGTTATGATTGCATCCGCCCCAATCAGAGGTCTTCTCCCTTCTCTGAGCCTCCTTTCCTCCCAAAGTAACTTTCAGACTCTCTTTTTATTGCTCTTAGCTTCCATAACCAGACTCATCATTCTGAGTCTTAGAACTTTGAGCACTATTTTAGAAGACTGTCATTCTCTTACGTTGAACTTCCATTGTCCATCCACTTCCATTTTCTGAACATTTCTTTTTATAAAATCTGAGCTAGCTGAATTGAATCATCTACTGTACTGCTACCCCTCCTCTCATTCTTTACCTGCAATAGCACTCTCACTTGGACCAGAGACTGTGCCTCCCTCCTCCTGCGTAAGGTAGTCTATTCAGCTTTGCAACTTTGCCCTATGCTTAATTGGTGAGGGAGTGAATAGGAAAAATTCAGCAAACAGGTAAAACCTCTACCAGATCACGTTTCATATCCATCCATACCAGACCCCTAGGGACATCATGCCATCTGCCCTACAGCCACATACATTATCCTCCCCTACTTTCTAATTCGTGGTCTAGGGACTGTACTCCACTCAGTACTGCCATTTGAATGAAAAGGGATAGACCAGACCACACAATAGATTCTTTGAAGTTTGGATTCAGTCAAAGGGCCACACTCAAGGACCTAAAGGGCTAAATGTGGCCTTGAGGCTGCAGGTTCCTCACCTCTGGAGTCAATCCACTACCCCATAACCCCATCTACCATTCCTGTGACTCCCAGGTCAAGACATGCTTTCCTGGCCATCACTCTTCTATATGTGCCATTTCCTCCATTCGTATATAATCCTTATGAAAGCAAAGACTATGGGTTTTGTATCCTTGGCACAGAGTAGGTGATTAAAAGCATTTGTGATTTTTTTAATTCATTCACTCAGTAGTTATTAAATGCTTTCTCTTTGAAAGAGACTATGCTACAATCAAAGGGTACAGGGAGCAGAAAATTATCTCCTTAGTTCTTCCTCATAGAAAAAAAATATTTGTAAAAACTAGAGTAAAGAGAAAAACAACAACTAGGGTTTCCTTAATCCATTGGTCCAAAATTAAGCAAGTACCAGTAAAGCTTCAACTTCTTCAACAGTTAGAAGCAACTGAGCTCAGTCCCTTGTAGGTATGATTAGTTAGTAAAATAGGAAGTTACCCGTTACACACCCACACCTCATTGCTACCTCACTCCAGGCCTGCTTCCTCACCACCCTGATACCTTGCCTGAAGGTGGCCTACACAGCAGTAGTGTACTTACTTCACAAGGTTTGCATGCATAGAGGCTGAGGTCTACTCTTGCAGAAGTCAATGTCCCAGGGTCTCTTTCTCCCCGTTATGGGACTTTGTCTCTTCCAGACCCATTTTGTGATATTCTAGAATTGTTCATTTTGCCTCTGGTAGTTGCCACTAACTAATTACCAGAAATACATTTTCAATGACCTCTTAAGCTTACAAAAATTGGGAAGTAACTGGTTCCTATGACCATGTTACAATTCATTGCAAAGATTCAGTATGCTATTTAAGAAGCAATCTTTGTGAGTTTTTTGCACTCTCTCTTCCCACCAGGCAGTAAAAACAAAAGCTTACATCAGCACAAAAAATATTTTATTTTTGCATTTAGCGTTAGTGTTCTCCTTAATGAAGCCCTCAGCAAGGAAATAGAGGAGCTCCTCACCATGGAACATGCTCTAAGGAATGATGAAGGGTTACAGCCCCCTTCTGCGGATAGATTAAAAAACAACCACAAGGCCCCAGTGCATAAATATTCTGTTTAGAACAAAGTGTGCCGCTTTGGAAATAAATGTAAGGACCTTATGTTAAGCAAGACTAAATGAAAACAGGATGTGAATTGCTTTCTAGCTGTAGTTCATCACTAGTGCCCAGATGACTGTGTTCTATAATTTTAAAAATCACTTCAATTTTCAACACGGCAACCATAGCCAAATCATCGCTGTGTTGTCAAGCACTTTCCATTATGCTTTCTGGAAAGGAAACAGAAGACAGTACCAAACAAACAAACAAGCAAAATTTAAAAGTCCATTCAGCCTTTCTTTAAGAGTCTTACTGTCCATGAGGAGGAGTCTTCACTGACTTGGGGATTTTTGATTTCCTACCCACACAGGCATCCCTCCAATGCATCCTTCAGCAATGAATGGGCATTCGGGTTAACAACTCATGCTTGAAAAATTGCCTTGCTAAATGGTCTGCTGGACAGCTCCACTTGAATGTCCCATAGGCACCTCAAAGTTAACAGAGTCAGCTAAGTGGAATTGTGAATAGAGTGCTAGACTTGGAGTAAGGAAGACTTGAGTTTAAGTCCTACCATAGTTGATTATTTGTTTTATGACCCTGGACAAATCACTTCACCTACCTTCACCTGTTTCCATGTACATATATATACTTTAAAATGTTATATAAATGGTAGCTGTTGTTACTATTATATCAAAAATAAAGTTATGTAGGTTAGATTGGGTTCTCTCCAAGGCCCTTCTCAAATCTGAGAATGCAGTTCTGGGAAAGAAAGAAATCATAACTTCTTAGAGCAGTGGTTCTCAACCTTCTTAATGCCATGACCATTTAATACTTGTATGTGAGCATTATCTGCATGTGGGCAGACCCACCCTCTATCTGGAGACAGATAGAGGAGCGGTGTCTCGGTTCCTAAGACCCTTGGAAATATGTGTTTTCCGATGGTCTTAGGCAATCCCTGTGACCCCTGTGAAAAGGTCGTTCAACCTCCAAAAGGGTCATGACCCACAGGTTGAGAACCACTGCCTTAGAGGATTCCAAATGGTTTTGATGAACAGGACACATGTTTTAAGGGATGTACACTCTATTTTTCTGCATTTACATCTCTATTACTCTTGATCTAGTCTACCAATGCTATCATGAAATATTAGCATTAGATGATAAGCCATGAATTTTTAATTTTGTGGGAGGCAGAATTTTATTTTCTTTTTTCCCATGTTAACTGTTGCTTTACTATTCAACTCTGTTAAAATGGCAACTCTCAAACCCACAGTGTTGGAGCTTCCCACCCCCGTATTACAAATGAACTCCAAAGAGCTCAAGAAAATATCTAGAAGCCAATGATTTCCATAAGAGAGAATATTGATACTGGAAAGAGAAAAATCTCAATTAGCCTCTGAACAATAATTATAATTGCATATGAACCTGAGATTTTATTAGCATAGAAAACTCTCAATAAGGAAATTTCCTCCACTAATGCAGGTGGACAACTCATTGGTCATTTATCTTCTAGAAAGTTACCTGGGGAACTGAGGAGTTAAGTGACTTGCCCATGGTTACAGAGATAAAATATGTCAGGGGTAGAATTTGTACCCAGGACATCTCAGCTATAAAGTTAGCCTATTCTCTCATAAACCAAGCTACCTCTGGGTTGACAGTAATGCATACATTAAGGTTTATAAGGCACTTTACTTCTGTTATTTCTTTTTAGTCTCATAATAATCCTGCAATATTGGTTATGTAAATATTACCATCCCCATTTTACAGATAAGGAGACTGAGGTTCAAAGAGATTAGGAATTCATTCATGGACACAGGTACTAAGTGACAACATCCAGGCCTTCTAACATCAAGTTGAACATCCTTTCTGTTAACACACATGTTACTTTCTCAAGTAGCAGAGCTGTGCCCTAGACTTCGGATTTCTGACCCTGAAATCCATTGTTGTTTCCATTACAGAAATGAATGTGCATTATTGGGACAGGGACAGTAATTAGAACTCCTACACAGGTAGTCCTGCATGGTGGTATCTTACCTAGAGTCTGTCTCCAAAACATTTCTTTTATATGCTTCTCCTCTTCTCCCACACAGCCAGCTCCCTAGGTCAGTCCCTTTCTCAGCTCTTCCTGAATTCTTAGAATAGCCTCCTGATTGTTGGCCCTGCATCCAGCCTCTCCTCTCTCAGTTCATCCTCCAGAAGATTGACAATGGAATATCCCTAAAGTTACTTAACTCTGTTTGCCTCAGTTTCCTCATCTGTGAAATGAGCTGGGGAAAGAAATGTCAAAACAGTATCTTTCCCAAGAAAACCCAAAATAATCTGACCATGTTACTCCTGAGCCCCTAAAACTTCTGTCTCCCTCAAGGGGGAAACTACAAATTTCTCTGTTTGGCAGCTAAAGCCCTTACTAAGCTATCTCCAACCTACTGTTTCTGTTTGGTCACCTAAAACTTTTAATTGGTCAATCAACATTTATGAAATGCTTATGATGTGCGAGGAACTATACCAGAGTCTGGATATACGAGGCTAAAAATGGAACAATCCCTCCACTAAGAAATTTCCATGTACTTGTGGGAGAGGTCACATATTCTTAGTGCTGACCTTGTAATCAGGAAGACCTGAGTACAAATATCACCTCAGAAAGTTACAGGCTGTGTGGTCCCGGACAAATCACTTTAACTCTCTTCCTCAGTTTCCTCATCTGTAAAATAAGAGTATAATAATAGTATCTACCTTACAAAATTGTTTGTGAGAATCAAATAAGATATTCATGAAGTGCTTCCTAAATCTTAAGGTTTAATACAAATGCTGTTATTATTATATCCAGAAAAAGTTATAAAAAAATAGTTAAATAAAAATAATTGTATTTACTAAAGAAAAGTGTTTACATTTTATTCTACAGGAAAAAGTGACCCACTCTAGTTGACTGAGGAGGAATGGGGGATATTGGGATCAAATAAGCATTTCTAGAAAATCACTTTATTATCTGTGTTGGGGCCCAAATGGCTACTTCCTGCTGCCTCCTTGTCCTTGCCTAGGTCATCCCCATTCTTGGAAAGCTCTCTTTCCTCATTGCTGTCTTTGGTCACTCTGAGTTTATTTTCTTCAGGGGACCTTTCCTCCATTCCCCAATTGTTAGTGATTTCCCCCCAGTTATTTTGATTGACTTTAATTGAGTGGAGGCAGAAAAACTCACCTTCTTGAATTCAAATTGGGCCTCAGATACTTACTAGCCGTGTGACCCTGGGCAAGTCTCTTAACCCTGTTTTCCTCAGTGTCCTCATCTGTAAAATGAGCCGGAAAAGGAAATGGCAAGATGCCCCATTATTTTTGCCAAGAAAACCCCAAAGTTGGATATGACTGAAAAATATCTGAACATCATTCTTTCCTACCTCACCCACTGCAACAGAAGTTCTTTGAGGGCAAGGACAACTTCATTTCTGTATCCTCAATGTCTAGCTATGGAAATGAATGTGAGCCCTTATCATTGCCTTCAGTGTGAAGTGATCACCATCTAAACACTTGGCTGGGCCTATTTAATGACATTTGTCTTTTCTTTGCATTCCTCTAGAATGTTTTTTTTATTTTTTTTCCTGCTTATCCCCATGAAGGTACCTAGTGCTTTCAGATCGTTACTTCTGCAGGTTATGAAATCCCATAACTTCTTTGTTTTTCCCAGTATGCATTAGAAACACTGGAACTGAATCCTACACCTCAGCTTCTTCCTGATTCAGGGGAGCTGCATAAATCTGGGAGAGAGAACTGCTGAAACTTCAATGGGTAATGGGAAAGGCCTGAGGCAGCTGATGAAAGATAACCGCTTATTTTCCTATTGGCATTTCCCCATGCCTAGACAGTACAAACAGAAAGCATTAATTTTCATCAAGCACATTGCTGCAAACTTGACTTTCATATCCTTCTGAAACGTTCCATAAAAATCTACAGCTTTCCAGCAGCTCCTGCATTTGTCCCAACTTGGGCAGCAGCCAACTGCCCACAATCTCTCTAATACATTGCATGAGGAACAAGTGTAATCCCCCTAAACCATCGCAAATAATAACAGGATCATAATTTAGAGACAGGTGGGAACTTCCCATTCATCTCAACAAACTCCCTTCATTTTATAAGTGAGAAAATTCAGGCCCGGTGAAGTGATTTAGAGGCTCCTATCACTTGGTTAACCTTCCAAGCAAGTCATTTAAACCTACCTGCACATCAACTTCCACATCAGTAAAATAGACTAGATCAATCATTCAATCAACAAACATTTATTAAGCACTGGGAGGCAATCTCAGAGGGAGCTTTTATAATGTTGTTAAGCAATAAGAATTCCTTAGACTCTAAGGAGCTTAAGAGCAGAAATTTATTTTTCCTCATATCTCCCATAAGACTATGTGGAGTGTTCTGTTCTCAGTAGACATTTGATATCATTTTGCTGAATTTTGAATGAATGAACAAAACTTTCCTGAGTTCCTGGCTCCCAATTACAATGATGCCATGTTAGGTAGCTATAGAGCTAAGCAAATAGAAGCTGGACCTTATGCCCAGGACCTTATAATCAAAACCAGGCTTGAGAAAGACTTATGTAAATTATGTCATTCTGAGAGCATTTAAGGAAGAAAGGTGAAGGATACTAAAAAGACCCCTCAAAAATGGAAAAGATATATAAAAAGATCCACCAGAAAGCATTTTCTTCATCAAAGAAAGTAAAATACCATCTTTGGAATGCCTGAATAAGGATATAAAAATGATACTAAGGAAGATATAGGGCAGCTAGGTGGCTCAGTGAATAGAGCACTGGGCCTGGAGTCAGGAAGACTCACCTTGCTGAGTTCAAATCTGACCTCAGACACTTACCAGGTGTGTGACTCTGAGTAAGTTGCTTCACCCTGCTTGCCTCAGTGTCCTCAACTGTAAAATGAGCTAGAGATGGAAATGGCAAATCACTCTATTATTTTTGCCAAGCAAAACCCAAATGGGAGTCATGAGAGTTGGATAGGATTGATCGATAACAAGGAAAATATGGGAACACCTGGATTACATCAAGTGATTACAGAGGAATTCTAAGGCAGAAAGTGATACAAGTTTAAGAATGTTAAAAGTTTGAGCCCCAGTATGTTTGAAAGAAAGGAGGAAGATTATGAACTTCTTTGCTTGTTCTGTGAATTAATCCTCTGAATTCTCAGGGCAGCTGAGTCTCCTATCCATGTGGGACATCAAGGTCATTTGTGCCCAGTCATAGAGAAGTTGAAGGAATGAATGGAGCTCTCATGCAAAGCCCCCAGGCTCCTAGTGGAGTTTTTCCTGTACAGTTATACCCTTATCACATATTAAAAAATGCAGATTATATCTCATTTGCCAAAGAAGATCAAACAGAGAGAAAGAGCCTTCCTGATAACTTGATATCAACCCTTTACTGACTAAGCTGTCTGACAAGTCTTACTGCCCTTTGTCCTGATTTCTCAGAAATTCCCTGTTCATGCTTCTCAAAGGAGTTGCACATGAATATGCATTCATTTCCACTGATGGACAGGCCAGGACCAAAGGAAAGAAAATATGCATTTATTAAGAGTTTGTGATGTGCCAGACACTGCATTATGTGCAAAGGGGAAGCTACATTTCTATATTCCCATACAGATGTTAAATCTCCACCCTTCCCACCTTTTTGTACCCTGCCATAGGTTCCAGAAAATTCAAGAGAGAAAGGAGGAATCTGAATTTTGTAAAGATTTCAGATCATAATAACTATCTTACTCAGCACTTGTATAGCCCTTTACATCTTCAAAGCATGTCCCAGATATTATCTAATTAAGAAAAGTGATGAGGACAATGACAAGAGTGGGAGATTTAATCTAGAAACCATGAGGGGGCTCTCAGCAGCCAAGGAGGAAGATGAAAGCATCTGAGAGACAGAAAGGAGATGAAGACAAGTAATAAATGAAAAGGAAGATGTGATATCAAATAAACTTGCTAAGGCTTGGAGGCTAAAAAACAAACCTACAAAACATGGGGGAGAGTGAAGGGAGAGAGAAATGGTTGGAAAAGGATGAGAATAATAAGAAATAAAGACTAGAAAATGCAGCCTATGGCATCCAGAACTTACCAACATTATTGATAACCTTCAGAAATAAGATACTGTGGATACTCCTGAGATAAAAAAAAAAAAGAACAAAGCTTCTAATATATTGGGTACATCCTCTAATAAGGATTTATTTATGGAAAACATGGATCAAAACCCCACAGAATGAGAAGCTATAACTGGCTTGCATTCTGAGTAAATAGATCACCCTCACTGATGAAATCAATGAAAAGAGGCACAAAGAATTTTTTTTCAAATTGAGGGGGGGCAAGGAACTGGAACACAGGGATCTGTATAATTCCTAAAGCTTTAAGAATGGTTTCTACCACTCAGAATTACAAAAGACATCTATCTTTGACAGAGTGGAAATATTAAAAAAATAAATCACAATGTTACAAAGATATTCCTTGGAGAGCTTCTCAGAGCATGACCCATGACCCCACTCAGATGCACTGAGAAAATGTATACATCAGAGGTTCTCAAAGGAGCAAGTCTTTGCCCTTCCCATGGACCTAGTACTGGGGAGTGATTCAACCAAATCCCAACATTAATGGCCAGATTTTTAAAATGCTCATTTGTAGGCATTCCACTCATAACCTCTGGCGATGCTTCTCCAGACAGGGCTCAGCTGGCTTCTACCCTAAAGAAAGAACGATTATGCCAATTTAATAGGATTTATGGTGAATTCCCTTAAAGGACTTCCCTGGGTATAAAAAGTAAACTTCCTCTATCTAGATAAATTAGAAATACTGTTTGCTAGAGATTGATTTGCATGAGTTCTTCATCTCTAAGAATTCCAGGGACATATGGATCAGATCAGTTTATCGGATGTATAGGAAAATACCAGGAGCTAGATTTATAAGACAACACATTATGTGGAGATCTCTTAGACTCACTCCATTCTCTAAGATGAGTTCTGGGGACTTATTGCAGGAGGTATGGATTAGCAATATTATACTACCACCTACCACATAAAGGAGATATCATACAGACTTAGAACAGGAAGAGATCTTAAAGATGATCTGGTATGACCCGCACATTTTACAAATTAGGAAATGGAGGCTGAATACATTGACTCACTTAAGGTCACACAAGTACAATTTGAACTGGAGTCCTCTAACTCCAAACCTAGTGTTGTTAAACATCTGTATTTTTTTTTTGATTCTTTCAAAATATCCATAGATATAATCAATCATTAACCACTTATTAATTCCTACTTCATGGTAATAGGACGTCTGACATATGAGGGATACAGATACAAAAGTGAAATTGCCACCACCTTCGAAGAGCTTACATTATAATGGGAGAAGAAAATATGTTCAGAGATAAATGGATACAGGAAAAATACATGAAATAAAAGCAAAGTTAGGACTGGATACCAGCCTTAACACCTGGGGGAATAGGAGAGGACTTTTGAAGAAGGAGTTGGCACTCGAGTTAAACCTTGATGAAAGTTAAGAATTCCAACTCTTTCAAAAGATAAGTATAGAAAACATTCTAGACATGGGAGATAGCCAGAACAAGGACATTAAGACAAGAGATGAAAGGTCATCATGTGTGAGAAACAGAGCATAGGCTAGAGAAGGAGTGGGTTTAGGGCAAAGAATGACTGAGTTCTATTTTGAACATGCTAAATTTCAGATGGCTCCAGGATAACTAAGGAAAGGTCTAACAGGCAGCTAAAGATAGGGGACCAGAGCTCAGGAAAGATGATAGATGAATATGTATATTTGGAGTTCATGTGTAATTGCAATTTGATCCATGAGAGGTCATGAGATTACTAAGAGAGTATAGAAAGAGTTTGCAGAGGGCCCAACATTGTGTTCTTTGACACAGCCTCATATCAAGTGTGAGAAATAGATGATAATGCTGCAAGAGACCAAGAGGGGCTAATCAGTCAGGTAGGAAGAAAACCACGAAAACAACTGTCAATAAAACCAAGAGGGGAGAAACTTCTCATAAGAGGGGCTGCTTGACAGAATCAAACACTGCAGAGAGGTTCAAGAAAGATTGAATTTAGCTTGCAAATACCATTTTGTAAATATTATTGGGTCCTTTCCCTATTTCTTTGATCTCTGGGAAATACACCTAGTAGTGGTATCATTGAGTCAAAAAAACATACACAGTTTAGCGATTTGGGAGGGAGAATAGTTCAAAAGTTATGGAGAATTCTTCATATGGTTTGTAACAGCTTCCATTTCTTCTGTTGAAAACTGACTGTTCAAACCCTTTGATTGATTATTTATCTCTTGGGAAATGGCCCTTGTTTTTCTATATTTGAAGCAATATCCTATGAATATCAGACCTTTATCAGGGAAGTTTGCTGCAAAGAATTTCTTGCCTTCTTCCTTCCTCTTAATAGTTTTTTTTCTAATTTTAATTGAATGAATTAAGTAGAGTTTCTTTTTATGTGTCTTCCTAAAAAGTTTTGTTGGTAATATTCTCTCATTCTTTTTTCCACCCTAGTTCCACTTCAAAGCATTCAGCATTTCTCTAATTCCCTCCTTATATGAAGGACAGTTCTCTGTGTTTTAGGGTCAGTCCACTCTCTTTCATCCTCTAGAGATAAAAGGATTCTGATGAATACCTGTGCTATTTTTTTCAATAACCAAACCTGTGATTTCATTGGTGTAGAAACTACCAAACAGAAAACTCATATTACTAATATAAATCTTCAACTTTGCAACTGGAAAATCTGAGAAACTTCTTGGGACGTGATGATATTAACTGACTTGTTCAGGGTCACATAGCCAATTTGTGGCAGGGATAGGTCTTCCTGACTCTGAGCTTTGCTCACTACCTTGCTCTAGATGCCTCTAGACATCTGCTACAATAAATACATTTAGCAATCTTTGGCATCAGAAAGACAGATTCGAATCCAAGATAAAAGTGTTGGCCACAACCCTTGAACTTTGATAGATGTCAATTTCATTTATTCCACTTTTGTGTCATTTAGATTTTATAGGTGAGGTGGAGGGAGGTACAATATTCAGCATTATGGTTGGAGGAGCTTTTGTTCTTTGTGCTGAGGAGACACAAAAGATGAGAGGAGGACCATAGCATTTGAATGAGGGCATGTAAAAATGTACTGTTGTCTCCAATAGATAAGCTGTGTTATGACTTATCTGAAGTGAATCCTGCCTTTCCTTTGGCCACTCAGAATTCTCCCAGGCTATTCATCTCACAGAAGGCTATGGTATCCTGGAGAAATGCAAATGAATTTAATATCAACCTAAGCAAAACAGCAACATGGAAGAATACATAGAGGGTGTTGGCTGTACCTTAAAGTCCAGAAGACTGGCCTGACCCTTAAGCATGCTAGCTGATAACTTCAAGCAATGTACTTAGCTGCTATTTGTCCAAGCAACTCTGTAAGACAAATTATTACATTATTACAAATACAAAATACAAATTATTATTATTATAATTACGAATCTGATTCAGTGGAAGGAGCTTTAATGGAGGGTGGGTGGGAAGGGAATGAACATTTATTAAGCACCAACTGTATGCCAGACATTTAGCTAAGCACTTCTACTAATATTATTTCAGTTAAACCTCACAACTCTGCATGGTAGGTGCTATCATTATACCCATTTTACAGTTGAGGAAACTGAGACAAATAGGTGAAGTGACTTTCCCTGGGTCACAGCTAGTAAATGTCTGAAGCTGAATTTGAATTCATACTCTTGACTCCAAGCTCAGCATTCTATTCACTGTGCTACCAGCTACCTCTAGAAGGAAATTGGAAGTCTGGACACCACCACCACCCCCCCCAAAAAAAAGGTACAGAGCAATATTCTTGCAGCATTAGGGTGCCAAAACATCATGTGATGTATTACCAAGCTAAATATTTTAATTTCAAACTAAATAAATCTAAAGAAAGGCAAACAGAATGGTAAAAGGCCTTGGGTGGACCAACCAAGGATTAGCTCAAGGGACCAAGGATGTTTACATTAAAGAGAAGATAAATTAGGGCCATGATCACTCTCTTCTGACATTTTAAGAGCTATCTGTTGGGAGTAAGATCAGACTTATGGTGGGACCCTGAGGACAGAACTGGGAGCAATGAGAGTTACAATAAGGATGATTTAGGCATGACATCAGAAAAAGAAGAAAAAAATGACTTCCCAACTATGAGAGCTATCCAAAAGTGGAACTCACTTCCATGGTAGATGGTGGGTACCCACTCATCACAGATCTTCATCTCGAGGCTACATGGCTTTGTGGCAAAAGTACTGTAGGAGGGACTCTCATTTAGGTGCAAGTTGGTTACTAGATGCCCTTTAGAGTCTTTTCTTATTCTGGGATTCTGGGGCTCTGTCATCATTCCAAGAACCCACAAGTTCAATTATGTGGGTGCCACTTTCACCCACATATTTAACACTTATCTATGACTTACTAGCTGTGTAACCCTGGGCAAGTCACTTAGCTTCATTTGCCTCAGTTTTCTCCTCTGTAAAATGAGCTAGAGAAGGAAATGCAAACTATTTCAATTTTGAGAAGAAAACCCCAAATGGGGTCACGAAGAGTCACATACAGCTAATTGACTAAACAATGACAAAATGTTTATGTATACATTCATACATACATACATACATATATACATGTGTGTATATGCACACCTGGGCATATGTATAGAAAGGTGGAGGATATATAAATATCACCCAACATCCTAACTGTTGATTAGTCTTTTCAAATAGCTATATTCATCCTTAGACAAGAGGCAGACAGCTTATCACCAAGCCTATATTGCTATATTAGAAGTCTTTCCATCTTGAAAGTAAATGTAACTGATTTAAAGTACTCTGCCTTACTGTCTTGCATGATCTGACCCATGCCCCCATTAGCTTAGATGACTGGGAGCCTAAGGAAGATGAAAGAATGTGGGCGAGCTACTTACTTTCAAAATCCATCACAGGCCTTGTCTCCAGCAATGAGAATACTCAGCAAGAAAATCAAATGTAAGGTCACTCCAAGGATTCAAATGCAAAAACAAGATGAGTTTTCCTTTCATCTGATTCTTTCCTGGGTGCACTCATCTTTTCGCTGATAGCCCCCGCTTGTGACATAGTTACCCAGGCCCAAGATAACATCATTTTCCTTTCTAAAAGCTATTTAGATGTGGCTGCTGATGAGAGAAAGTCCATCCTCAAGACTAGACAAAAAGCTTATTGGGTCCCCTTTGTAAGGCTGCTATCACAGCATCTAAGCTCCCATGTCACCCCTCCTCTTGCCCAAGTTCTTTCTTTCTGTAACTATAAAAACTACATGTATTGTAGAAATTATAGCTCAATTTTTAAAGAAAAAAAATGAAGCATAAACTAATGTTTGCATATCCTTTTTCCAAAATAATGACACAGTACACAAAAGCCATGAGCCTGGGTGTATTCAAAATGAAGAGAGAACTGTATTGTAAAATGTCACAATTAAATGCCCTGAAGGATTCTCCCAATGAACCACACACAGTGGGATGCAGCCTAACACTTACATCCAAGAGCTTTCATTTTCAGTTTTTGCTCTAGTTAGGAAAACAAGGTACAGTTAGGCAAACCTACCCACAAGTGGCAAAACATAGGCATGAAAAGAATTTTTGAAGACAGGAGCAAGAAGCATTAAGGATAATAGCTTGAGTTATAAAAGTAGTGACCCATTCTTTTTTCTAGAGCATACATGAATAATCATATTAAACATATTTCCATGTTAGTCATATTGTGAAGAAGAATTAGAGTCAAAGGGAAAAATCATGAGAAAGAAGAGACAAACAAAAAAATGAAAAGAAAATGTATGCTTCCATCTGCATTCAGACTTCAAAGTTCTTTCTCAGGATATGGATAGCATTTTCTATCATGAGTCTTTTGGAATTGTCTTAGATCCTTGCTTTGCTGAGAAGAGCTAAGTCTGTGAAAGTGTGTCTTTGCATGTTGTTACTCTTACTGTGTACAATGTTCTCCTGGTTCTACTCGTTTCACTCGGCCTCAGTTCATATAAGTCTTTCCAGGTTTTTCCGAAGTCATCCTGCTCATCATTTCTTCTAGAACAATAGCATTTTGTTACATTCTTATACCACAGCTTGTTCAGCCATTTCCCATTTGCTGGGCAGCTCCTCAATTTACAATTCTTGGCCACTACAAAACAAGCTGTTATAAATAATTTTGTATGTGTGGGTCCTTTTCCCATTTTTATGATCTCTCTGGGAAACAGACCAAGAAGTGGTATTGCTGGGTCAAAGGGTGTGCATAGTTTTATAGCCCATTGGGCATAGTTCCAAATTATTCTCCAGAATGGTTGGGTAAGTTCACAATACTACAAATGATGCATTAGTGTTTCAATTTTCCTATATCTTCTCCAACATTTATCATTTTCCTGTGGGGGTTTTAGCCAATCTGACAGGTGTGATGTGGTACCTCAGAGTTGGTTTAATTTGTATTTCTCTAGTCAATAGTGATTTAGAGCATTTTTATATGACTATAGATAACTTTAATTTCTTCATCTGAAAACTGCCTGTTCATATCCTTTGACCATTTATCAATTCAGGAATGACTTGTAGCCTTCTAAATTTAACTCAGTTCTCAATATAGTTTAAAAATTAGGTCTTTATCAGAGATATTTATGGTAAAAAATGTTTCCCAGCTTTCTGCTTCCCCTCTAATCTCAGCTGCATTGGCTTTGTTTGTTCAAAACCTTTTTAATTTAATGTAATCAAAATTATCCATTTTGCATTTCATAATGTTCTATATTTCTGGTTTGGTAATAATTCTTCCAATCTCTATAGATCTGACAGGTAAACTACTCCTTGCTCTCCTAATTTGCTTACAGTATCACCTTTTATATCTAAATTTTGCACCCATTTTGACTATATCTTGGTATACGGTATAAGATGTGGATGGGTCTATGCTCAGTTTCTGCCACACTATTTTCCAGTTTTCCCAGCAGTTTTTGTCAAATAATGAGTTCTTTTCCCAGAAGCTAGAATCTTTGGGTTTATCAAACAGCAGATTACTAGAGTCATTGACTACTGTGTCTTGTGCACCTAATCTTTTCTACTGATCCACCACTGTATGTCTTAGCCAGCATCAAGTAGTTTTGATGACTACTGCTTTATAATACAGATTTAGATTTGTATTGATTAATTAATTAATACAATTTAGATCTGGTATGGTGACCCATTCTTTAGTATCTGACCTGGGCCTGGTCTTGAAAGTTAATCCTATGAACCTCACAGCAAAGTACACAATTCCTATATTATATCCAGAGACATAACTAGTCATTTTGCTTCCTAGGTCACACAATACAGAAAACATTCTCATATAAAAATTTAGGGTTTTTTTGATGGAGGGAAGGCAGGGCAATTGGGGTTCAGTGACTTGCCCAAGGTCACACAGCTAGTAAGTATCAAATGTGTGAAGCCAGATTTGAACTGAGGTCTTTCTTACTCCAGGGTCAGTACTTTATTCACTGTGCCACTTAGCTGCCCCTTCAAATAAAAATTTGAAAACAAATTCATTTGAGAAACTGAGAAGACCCTGGCCTATCCCAAGGTTGGGTTAAGAAAGAGACTCAAGGACACCTGCCCTATATATTACAGACAGAGACAATGGAATGCTCTAAGGCTGCTACTAGAACAGCCTGCCTCCTTTTACCAATATGTCCGATTATATGCTTAACCAACTTCTTCTGCATTAGTCTTTCTTGGTAATATATTAGAGCCTATTCATATCCTTAGGAGCCTTTTGTGTGACCCCCAACTTGGGCTGTGGTGTTCTTTGACCCAGACAGATAACATCAGTGGGAGAATACTGATAATACAAAGTGGGCCATTGGTTCATTGAGAAGCTTTAAGTTTTAAAAAAGAAAAACACTTTGACAAAGAGTTACCACCGTCTACTTCCTATTCAGTTTTGGTTCCAGTCCATTGTCCAACTCTAGTGCCTATCTGCAGTATATGTACTGAAGAGCTAGATTGATTGACAACCCAATATATTATGTATCATGGTCTTCCTTCCCAATCTTCTTATGCCCTCCCCCCTGTCCTCCATAATCATTGATCCAGTGGTATTGGCCTTCCTTAACAATCTGTCTCCTACTCTGGGCATTTTCATTGGCTGTGCCATATTTCTGAATCTCTCTCCCTCCTCCTCTCCACACCCTAACTTCCTAGCTTTAAATCCCAGCTCCAAATCTATCTGACAAGAAGACTTTCCCAGTTCTCCTTCGTGTTAATCTTTTTCCAGTTTTTTATTATATTCAGTTTATTCTGTGTCTGTATAGTTTTCTCATGGCTGTTTGCCTGTTGTCTCTCTCCATAAACTCTTAGTTCCTTGAGGGAAGGTGTTATTTTTTTGCCTTTGGGGAGCAATGGAAGCAAAGGAGAAATCAGAAAAAAAAATATTCTAATGAAATTGAAAGAGGGTGAGAAGACTAATGACAAGAAATCAGAGAAGACTTCACAGAGGGGATTTATATGTCAACTGATATTGAAGCAATATAAGGATTTTAAAAGATAGAGATTAGTAAGAAGTACATTTTAAGCATAGTGGGCCACTTGTACAAATGCATGGAGGCAGGAGACTATCAGATTAAGGGAAGAACTAGTAAGCTCATTTAGCTGCCACTCCAACAGTGTGAAGGGGAGTAATGTGAGAAGATTAGAAAGATAGATAATGTGGTATTATGTAAAGCACTTTGAAAACATTTTACTAAGGGGATTTGCTCTGTGAAGTTTGGATTCAATCAGAGGGCTATGATTGAAGACCTAGAGGCCATAGGTTCCCCACCCCTGGACTAGGCCATAACATAACTCATTCCCATCTTTCAATAACATGTGGGCTTAGGAGTCATGTTGAACACTTTAGTATTGGTGTCATTAACTAGGATTTTGTCACCCCTTGAAACAATCTTTTGTTTTCAGATATCTACAGAGACAATTTTTACTAAATGATAAAAGTTCACTAATAAAGAGAACCAATTATCATTATTGCCAGAGATGAAGGCCACAAGGGTATTAAAAGCAGCTGCCTCAACTCCTCCCAAGGACCATACCAGAGGGTGAGCAGAGCTAGACAAAATGTCAGAATGGTAGTGCACATTAGTGGTCAATCTGATTCTGTGGTTCTAACTTGACTGGGTGTAGTAATGTACTCCAGATTCTCCCACCCTGGTGGAGATAACTAAATCAGCCAGAGACTAAGCTCAGTCTTCTAGCTTGAAGATCAGCATTCCTCCTACTGTACCTCCTGCCCTTTAAGGGAAGTTTCCTATGCCCTTGTACATGTGATCCAGGGGTAGGGAGAGAGTGACAGTGTTTCTGTCATACCCCCTCTATTTTACGGATGTAAGGTTACTTAACTCTTTATGTGACCTGGGAGCAAACTCTAGTCTCAAACTCATTGAGTTCTCTTCATGTCAGTCACCCAAGGACAACAGGTTGGTTTTCATGTAGTGAAAGTGCCCTGATGTTGGAGGCAAAATGTTGATGATCAAAGGAAGACCTGCTTTTTCAGTAAACAAACAGTCTGAGAGGCACATTAAACAACAGCCCAGATACAATGTCATGAAGACTTCATAAATATAGATTAAATTTTTAAGTAGACGAGAGAGAAGAATTTTCATCACATCAAAGATTTAATGAAAATACATTCCCCATGGAAAGCAAGTTGTTGTTTTCTGACTCTTGGAGAAAAGAATGACCACTCAAATGGTCACTGAGAAAGAGAAGGCTATGGAAAACAATCCATGGGGAGTTAAAATTCAGTGACTGAAGAAGCATGACACCTTAATGGAACCCAACCCTTGCTTAAGAATCATACTTTTTCTGCCCTTAGCATAGTACACTTTCCATTTTAGGCTATTGATAAAATACTTTCTGTGTGTTTATGTTTCTATGTGCCTCTCTACTGTCATGCACATTATATGAAGCAAATGATTCCCAAATCTAACTCCCAACCTCTTCAGTTCCAGTCTTACCTCTCCAAGTACTTGATTGATGTCTAAAACTAGCACCGGCATCTCAAATATAACATAACCCAAACGAATCTTCCTTCCTAGGCATCATCTTCCTTTTCCTGGGCAGCCCCTTCTCCTTACTTTCCAGTTTCCAGTTACTCAGCTTCACAGCTTTGAATTTGTCAAGAACTCCTGTCTCTCTGTTGTTCCACATATTGACTCAGTTGCCAAGTCAAGTGAATGCTGCCTCTACAGCATTACTCATATCTATCCTCTTCTCCATCATATTCTCAAAGAGCTTTGCCAGAATCTCTCTTCAGGCCTTCTATGACTCCCTTATCCTACTGTATACCAAAAGATGACTTTACACTCCTACTTTGCTGAGAAAATTAAGATCATCTATCAAGCCCCCTCATCTTCCCTCTACCATATCTCAAAACTCTCTTTCACCTTCAACCAGTCTCTGAGAAAAAATATAATACTTTTCTGTGTAAAGGGCATACTCTCCATTTGTACCATTAATCCCATCTTCCCCATCTTTTCTTGGATCTTGCTCCATCAATTATTTTCTCTCTTATTTTCAATCTCTTGATATTCACTGGTGCTTTTCCTGGTACCTAAAAATACACTCAGATCTCCCATATCCTTATAAACTTTTGTCTTGGCCTGGCCTCTCTTCAAGCTACTTCCCTATATCTCTCTTCCTTTTTACTCCTCAGCTCCTAGAAAGTACTTATAATCAGACTTCTGACCCCAACATTCTTTGGAAACATTTTTCTTAATTTACTGATTATCTTTAACTGCTGAATATAAGGACTTTATTTTTCCAAAATCTTAATCAATGTTTGTTGCCTTGCCTTACTTCTGTCCTCCTTCTAAATCTCCATGCAGTTATAATTTGGCTCCAGCCCACTTTCCACATGTTTTTCACATGACTCCCTCTCATGTACTCAATCTTCCAACCAAACTAACCTACATTGTCCTCCTCTTCTGCAATATGCCATCTCAGGTCTTCGCATCTTTGTACAAGCTTTTCCCTGTACTTAAAATGTTACTGCCTCATATCTGTCTCTGGGAATCACTATTGTCTTTCAAGGAGTCACTCAGATGCCTCATTCTAGGCAAAGCCTTTCCTGGTCTTTAAAAGGGTCAGTTCTCTTTTTCCTACTGAAAAAAATTATTTTCTTTATTTCCATTTATCTACGTATATGCTATAGCACCATCCTCTCCCCCTGTGACCCTCCCCCACCACACACACATGCATAACAGAATGCACTCCACCAGTACAACTTGTTCATTTTTGTCTTTGTATGACCATGTCCTATCCTGGTGTTTTGAGCATAGGAAGTCTTTAATAAATATTTAATAAATATGAAATTGAAATAAATTAAACAGCTTTCAAAGCAAAGCAATTTCTAGTGGACATAAAGAGTTGAAGATGAATCTCCTAATTACAAAATGACAGTATCCTAGAAATGCAAGAGACTGCAAAAATCATTTGACCCCAATCACAGCTAGATAGAAATTTCCATCAGGCATGATGGCACATAGCTGTGATACCTGACACTTGGGAGGGTACGTTTGGTGGATTGCTTGAGCTCAGGAGTTCAAAGATGCAGTGGGCAACTGTCTGCACAAAGTCCTTAGCCAATATAGTGAGCTCCCACAGGCTGGGGGCTGCCAGGCTGCCTAAGGAGGGGTGAACTAGCCCAGGTCAAATTACCAGCTTGTCTTGCCATGCCAATACATCTTGTGTATGTACGTGTTTATTTTTGTAAAAAGCCAAATGTTTGCAGAGCAGCCATATGTGAGTACACTTGGGAAAATTACCAGCTTCCCTGGGTTTTGATTGGAAATAAATAATATTCAGGAGAAAATTCCTCCTGGCTTCATATTCATACTTAAACACCATAAGTATGATTGCTCACTCCATTCTTTGTGACATCTGTTCTGCTTCTCTGCAGGCACCTGATACCCAGAAGGCTTTTGAATAGTAACAGGTTGTCCTGTAAGACCTCATCTTTTCCCAAGCTATGGAGAAGATTTCTGAATCCTGAGCCCACTCCAAATACAATAGTAGTTATAAACCATTGTTTTCTCAGTGAATGAGCTTTGAATCATGTGAAAATGACACTTGCCATGTCATGTGCACATGGCTAAGTCTCCCACTCTTTTGTATGGAACTTATACTTGCATGTTGGATCCTCCTCTCCAATAATGTTGCCAACATATACATTCAAATGTGCTGCAATTCCTTGTGGTGAATAATAATATTAATAATAGTAACTACCATTTATATAGTGCTTTAAGGTTTACAAAGTACTTTCAAATAATATCTCATTTTATCCTCACAACAACTGTAAGAGATAGGTGCTATAATTGTCCCCATTTTAAAGATGAGGAAACTGAAGCAGATAGATGTTCTCATGGTTACAAAGGTACTAAGTGTCTTAGACAGGATTTGAATTCAGGTTTTACTGACTTCACATTCAGCAATCTATTCACTATGCTATTAGTATTTTATCAGTATGATATAAATAAGTTTGAATTTCATGAATAAAAACATTTTAAGATCACTTTCATACAGGTATAAAGTGTGAAGGTACTTGAGAGATCCTCTAGCCCACTTGGTTCCAATGAAAACTATGGGGAGATTTGAGCTGAGAGGTTCATGCCTATTTTTATCTCCCTTGGTCTTCCAGAGAAGATTGAGATGTGGAGATGGATTAAAAAAAAAAAGCCAGAAGACCTTGGAGGGAGGGATGGATGCCTCTAGGCAATGGATGAAATCATAAAATCACAGAATTTCAGAAGTGGAAGGAATCTCAGAGGCCCTTATTCCAATCCAGACTCCATTCTCTTCCCTCTTTTGAAAGTTGGGGAAAATTTTACCCTCTTCCAATCTTATGGAGACAGTGTGGTACAATGGGGAGGCACTGGGGACAAGGAAAAGAGAACTTATTCTAGAGTCTACATATTTGGGCTTAAATCCCACCTCTGACACCAAAGTGTATGATGTTGAGCAAATCAATTGCTTTTCTTGGACCTGAGTTGCTTCAATTGAAAATAATGGGATTGGACTAAGGTGACTTCTAAGATACCTTCCAATTCTAAACTTGTCTGAACTTCAGTTGGCCCAGCAGCAAATTGGACTAGCTGGCTTCTGGAGTCCCTTCCCTTTCTGGATCTATGATCCTAAGAATGCGAATCCCCTCTATAATATACCAATAAATTAGATCTCTCAGAAGGAGATTTAGCCTAAGAAACTCTCTCTCTCTCTCTCTCTCTCTCTCTGGGTTTAGATTCAATTCTTAAACGAGGAATCCATAAGCTATTATTATTTTTTTATATCAAACTACGAAATTAGTCCAGGGTGCCAAAAGAAGCTTATCCACATCTAAAATTAGTCACTTGTACCAAGGATTGAGCACAAGCTTGGTGAGCTACCATCTGGTCAATGAAATCACTGGTTAAGGTTCCCCTGGCTGTTCTACTCCCTTATCTTGGAAACATACTGATTCATATTTTGAATTAGAAAATCCTGGGCTCCATAGATATGTTTTAAGCACAAACAGACAAATAAACATTGTTGTAGGAAAACTATTTTGTATAGGCTAAGATAATTCTATTTAATGACACGAGAAGCCCATCCTCAAGATTTAATTGCCCCCTATGTCTTTCTACAAGTCATTGATAAAAATGTGAAATAGTCCAAGACCAAACACAGATCCATGAGGTATTCCAACAGTAGCTTCCTCCCAGACTGACATTAAATCTGTAACAACTACTCTTGGAACCTGACTATCCAACTAGTTCTAAACCCAACTTCCCATCTTCATCCACAAGTCACATGAGATAATGAATCAAAATTTAGAATTGGTTTTGCTAAAATCTAGATAAACTATATACACATTCAACTGCTGATTTTGTAATCTTGTTTAAGAAGGAAATGCAAGCTTAGTCTGCCATAACCTGTTCTTCACAAAGCCATATGACAATGAAGATGTGACTTTTCCCTGTCTGCTTTCCTTTCCTTGTGATTGCTGAACATCTCATGAATGACCTGTTCTAGGATTTCTCTAGAAATCGAAATCAAATTCATTGGCTATAGTTTGTGGACTCCATTCTCTTCCCTCTTTTGAAAGTTGGGGAAAATTTTACCCTCTTCCAATCTTATGGAATCTTTCCTCTTTCCCATGATTTTTTAAATATTACACATGCCACTTCCTTTAGGATCTAAGCATATAGTTCATCTGGGACAGATGTCTTAAATTTATAAAGGGGATTCCTTGGCGTCTCCTTATTTATCTTGAATATCAAGTCCCTATTAGATAGTTTTATACCACTAGTCTTGATCAATCAAATTCCCAAAATAACTCCCATTGCTTCCTTAAGGGAAACTTACCTCACCTAAGTGAAAACAGATGCCGTTCCTTCCATGTGAATTTTAAGCCATCAGTCCTTCTAGTACTAAGAGAGATCATTGGATCACCTGTTCAGAACTGGAAGAGACTCTTGAGATCAGTACAACTATAGTATAAACCACTCATTTTACAAATAAGGAAACTGAGCTTAGAGAAATGAAGTGACTTGTTCAGGGTCACACACATAGAGTGGTACTCTGATCTTTAGACTCCAAATCCAACAGTTTTTCCAGTACATAATGCCACCACTCAAGTTCTATGCACATTCCCTGTCATAGCAAATAGTTCAATCCACTCATTTTACAAATTAAAAAAACTAAGGATTAGAGAAATTCAGTCATTTGAGACCTCAGTGGCATGACTTGAATCAAGATGCTCTTAACTTCAGAATCAATATTTTTTCTACTCTATCATGATGCTTCTCTATGGAGG
Organism: Pseudochirops corinnae; assembly: GCA_028646515.1. Lineage (NCBI taxonomy): Eukaryota > Metazoa > Chordata > Mammalia > Diprotodontia > Pseudocheiridae > Pseudochirops > Pseudochirops corinnae. The sequence continues at coordinate 22,173,725 of CM053590.1, read as the reverse complement.
GAAAAAGAAAAAAAGAAAGGGTATAACAAATCATAGGATCAGACATCTAGAACTTGAGGGGACCATAGATATGACCTCATTGAACTCCTTAATTTTACACAATGAGGAACTAAGACCCAGAAAGATCAGGAATTGTTTGAGGTCACATAAGCAGCAAGCAGCAGTAGTTGGATTGTATAGGCTAAGATAATTCTATTTAATGATACAAGAAGTCTGTCCTCAAGATTTCATTGCCCCCTGTGTCCTTCTACAAATCATTGATAAAAATGTGAAACAGTCCAAAGCCTAGTTCTATGATTACAAATCCATTGTTCTTTTCACTGTAGCACCAGAGAAGGGGAAGAATTTCTTTCTAATACCCAAGAAATTTTTTGAAAAAACCCCCATCAGATGTGAAAAATAGGTACACTAATGCAGTGCTGGTATAGTTGTGAACTGATCGATTCATTCTAGAGATTTGGAACTATGTTCAGAGGGCTATAAAACTGAGCATACCCTTTGACCCAGAAATACCACTACTAATAGCCCAAAGACATCAAAGGGAAAGGATATATATGGACAAAAATATGTAGAGAAATTCTTTTTTGTGGTAGCCAAGAATTAGAGATTGAGGGAATGACCGTCAATTAAGAAATGACCAAACAAATTGTAGTATATGATTGTGATGGAATGCTGTTGTGCTATTCTGCATTATAAATAATGAGCAGGATGGTTTCATAAAATCCTGGGAATACTAATATGAACATATGCAAAATGAAGTGAGCAGAACCAGAACACTGTACATGGTAATAGCAATAATGTAAGGATAATCAACTGTGAAAGACTTAGCTACTCTGACCAAGACAATGATCCAAGACGATTCCAGAGGTCTCATGATGAAAAATGCTATCCACCTCCAGAGAGAGGATGAACTCTGATGAACTCTGAGTGCAAGTTGAAGCATATTTTTTTTTTACTTTCTTTATGTTCCTTGTATTTTATTTTTTTGGCTTGTTTAGGGTTTTTTTTGCAACATGGTTTTGCAATATGGAAAATATGTTTTGCATGACTTCGCACATAATTTTTTTAAATGGGATGATAAAGCCTGTAGTGTCAAACTCATGGGGTTATTGAGAGGATCAAAAGAATGAACATGAATAAAGTGCTTTGAAGGTCTTTAAAAAAAAGGCCTTCATTTAGTCTGCTGCTTTCTAATAATACCATTTCCTGCACCCTGGGGGAATATTAAAGAGACTATTTGGACATAATTATGCCCTAAAGCAGAATGTGTATGTGTATGCACATACACATAGATATAGATACAATTGACAGCATAGTATATTGTTAAAGGTACTAACTTGAAGCCCAAAGACCTGAGTTCAAGAACCATCCCCAGGGTTGTTTTCTCATCTGTAAAATGATGAAATTGCACTAGATAGCCCTTGACACCCCTTGAAGCTCCAGACCTTTAATTCTATTAGCATGAAGGTTCACCTTTTAGCTCTAACCCTGCGATTTGATAAGAAATAATCAAAAAGAAGCTAGTGAGGTATCATGGAATTCCCCCAGTATATCCATCATACTCTCTGATCCACTGGCCATAAATTTGCACTGCACAGAAAATCTCTATTACAGAACTTGGTTCAATGGGAAGAAGGAACATCCCCCTACATTTTAAAACCTTGGCAGCAAGCCGAGAGCTTAAAACTCATTCAGTCTGTCTCTCCTGATGCCTCAGAGCACAGTACTGCCAAGTGCTAATTGATAAGGATGATTCTTCAGTCCCCACCATTCTTTACTAACCTTTGTCCTCCTCTGGCCCACTCCCCTAAGCAATTGGATGGTAAAATGACTTTTAGGAATTTCAAACCTGTGATTTTTCTCTGAGCCATATCCTCATGGATATGTTCCAAGTAAATTCATGGAGTAACAAAAGGGAGTGAAAATGGATATCCAACATTTGACATGGAGTGCAAAAAGCACTCCACATCCTCAGTGGAGTGAATGGTACATTGGTACTCCTGAGATAATGAAAAGGACAAGCCTTCTACTATTTGGGGTATATCCTCTACAACAAGGATTTATGGGAAAACATGGATCATAGAATGAGAAGCCGAGGCTGACTTGCATTCCAAGTAAATAGATAGATTATCCTCACTGAAGAAATCAATGAAAGGGGGCCCAGAGATGTTTTTGTTCATACCTAGGGTCATATATGATAAAACAAATACATAAGAAAACTTTTTACAGATCTTAGCTAAAAACTTCTATAACACTTAATTTTTCTCAACCTTAAACTTTCCCTTGAAATTCAAATTCAGCATCCATCTTCTCCTATTGCCACTAGGCATCACCGTTGACTGACTCTGCTTTGTCATACTAAGCAGAAACTCCAGAAGGGTCTCTGAAAGCAACCAACCTCAAATACCTTTTTTCCCATAGAGAAAGTATTTGGAACCAAAGCATTTCATTGTCAGCACATAACCCCAGAGGGCAATCAGATTCTGCCTTGCATAGCTGGTCCTTATTACCTGCCAATACTGGACATGAAAAAGGCAGGGCAATAATGAGATTTCTCTCCAGAGCCCTGAGCATTTCTACTGGTTTTGGACCCACTGAGTCTATTCTTTCGAGTAACTCTTTGAGATGTAAAAATCACAATCATCCTGCCCTCATCATTCTCAAGAGCATGACTCTGCCGAAAGTGGCAAGTTAACGCTCATTCTAGTCAGGTTTTAAATAACCATAATACCATACTTAAGCTAGAAGGGGGATGATGAATACTTTAAAAGATTCCTTCCCATATTGCCAGGCACATGGCACTTCCTCCCATTAGCACTGTGCACTTTCCCCAGGCAGCTCCCTGTTGTGAAATTAATACTCTGTGCAATACTCCTGTGTAACACCCATGTCTTAAGACTTCCACTTATTTCTTATATTGATATATTGGTTGCTTTTGAAAAGAAGACTTTTTTAATAAAACACTCATTCTTCACAAAGCACCTCAGAGTGAAAGTTCTATTTAATTTATCCAGGATCTCTATCTAGAGTTACAGTTCAGGCAAGAAGATTCTAACTAAAGTGAGGAGAAATGGATTAAGGAATGATGGATTGAACAATGAAGTTCTGCTTTTCCCAATATGTGCTGTTTCTGACTAACCACCTAACTAAGCTCTCCTTTTGATGTACCTCCCACTTGAGAAATCACAAAAAAGATTGATTTCTTAGCATCTACTAAGTGTCAGACAGTATGGTAGGTTCTTGAATACAGAGACAAAAAAGGAAAAATCCTTGGCTCCAAGTAATTTATAGTCTATGAAATCAAATCTACAGAGGAAGTCTCCTGGCCCTCTGTTCTTCAGTAACAAATTTAGCCCAGGCAGATAGGACATGTAAGAGAAACTGTAGAAGAAGCAACTTCCTCACTATGTTCACCCTTTGCTAAGCTCATCTGGCTACTTGGCTCATCTGAAGTTTGTGAGCTAAATGGAATTCAATAAAGCATCTTTCACAATCAAGGCCTTGTTCTTAGTACTAGGGTAAGACAGAGATTAACAAAACATGATACATACTGTCAAGGAGCTTCTCATTTAGTAGGCATCCTCAAGTCTGGGTTGAAAAGACAAAGTGAGTTTATATAACTGGAAATAGTTAAGCATAAACGAGCACCTTACGTTGCCCTCCCTGCTCCAGGCTTTTTGCTGTGTGAGTTTTCTTTCTTCGTGTCTCTTTCCAATCACTCTTTGCTCTTAGCCCTACCACAGCAGGCCCCCATAATTAGTGGGGGGCAGTGAGGGAAGAGCCTTGACTCTAGAGACAGGAAGTCTGATGTACATTTTATCTCCACCACAGAGTAAAATAAAGTTAGCAACCATGAGCAGTTAACTTTAACTTTGGACTCACTAACTCCATTCTGGAATCTACTGAACCAATCAGTATAGTCAATTAAGTACATGTTGCAATATTGCCACAAATGGTCTTTAATAGGATTATATTTCTCTCTCTCTCTCTCTCTCTCTCTCTCTCTCTCTCTCTCTCTCTCTCTCTTTGCCAAGAAAACTCCAGATAGGGTCACAAAGAGTTGAAATGACCAAACAACAACAAAAACATCCATGAAATAAATATTTTCAACCAATTAAATCAACATTTAAAATCTTTTCAAATAGTTTTAAACTTGCCTCTAAAACATGAAGTTGGACTTTATGATGACTTCATTTTTAAAAACTTGATATAAAAATATCACAAACAATGAGCAACATTTCCTTGCTGAGAAGCCTGTTTCATGTGACTCCCTAGGCATAAAGTGGTGGGAGAAGGAAACACAACAGAATGAGGGGGTTGAAGAGATGCCACCTAGGTGGAAGTATAAGGAGATAAGTCAGAGACAACCAGGAGATGCTTCTGCCACGCTGAGCTGCAGGAACCAGTCCAGGTGAGGCACAGCAGGCAGTTTGCATTGAGACTCCACCTAAGGATACAGTTACAGTATTTAAGGAAAGTAGACAGAAGGGAAGCTACTGGTGTGCAATAAGTGGAGATCAGTCACATTGTTCGGCAGATTGCAGAATGTGGGTGAGGAAGAAAATCCATATCTCCAGTGGCCTCCAGGACATCTCTGCTTGTATGCCCTACCACCACTCCAAAGTTGGCACACCTAAAAATGCTTATTTAAACTTTCTGCCCATACTCTGCAGTCTTTCCAATTCATACAGATACCAATGTTTGAAATGGTCACATTCTCATTCACTTTTTCCTTCCCCTATCCCTTAAATCCAATCAATTACAGAGAGTAATTCTCTCTCTGATATGACTCATCCCCATCCCTTCTTCTTGGTTCCTACTGCACCCACCCAGTACAGGATGTCCATAGCTCCTTCCTAAGATATTGTAATAGTCTTTTAACGGATCCTCCTACTTCCACTCTCTCTTCTCAGTCCATCCTTTAAAATTCTGGCAAACCAGTTTCCTGAATGCATAACTGTCCATGCCACTCCTCTGTTTGAAACTCTTTGTGACTTCTGAATAAAATTAATTTTCTTTTTTAAAATTAAATTATTTATTTTTAGTTTTCAGCAATCACTTCCCTAAGTTTTGAAATTTTCTCCCCTTTTCTTCCCCCTCCCTCTCCAAGACAGTTTGCAATCTGATATGAGCTCTACACATACATTCCTATTAAACACACTTTCACATTAGTCATATGGCATAGAAGAATTATAACGAATGAGAAAAATCATGAGAAAAAAAAACAAAATGAAAAAGAAAATAGTCTGCTTCATTCTACATTTCAATTCCATCATTCTTTCTCTGAAGATGAGTGGCATTTTCAATCATATGTTCTTTGGAATTATTTTAGGTCCTTGAATTACTGAGAAGGGCTAAGTGTGTCAAAATCAGTCCTTGCACATGGTGGTTGTTACTGTGTACAATGTTCTCCTGGTTCTGCTTCCCTCACTTAATATCAGTTCTAAAATCAATTTACAGGGCATTCAACCCCAACCCCCAACTTCACATTTTATTTTAATACTACTTCTTCCTATTTCCGCTGACATTAAACTCTAGTTAAAATGGATTACTTCTCCTAGTCCCCACATGCATTCTACACCTTCCTGCCTGTATGCCTTTGATCAGACTGTGCCCAGAATGGCTTCCCTTAACCTTCTTCCTCTCTTGAATTCTTACACATATTTAAAGTCCGATTCAAATGCTACCTCCTCTTTTAAACCATTCCTAATCCTTTGAATTGTTATAAATATTCTCCACCCCTTCTCATCTCCCGCAACACACACACACACACACACACACACACACCCCAGAGAATTTGTAGATAGCATTTTCTTTTTTATATCATGTAGGATAGTGGAAAGCAGAATTTGTGTTGGAGTTAAAAGACCTGAGTTCAAGACCTACTCTCATACTCACTAGCTGTGTGAACCTGGGCAAATCACTTAAGCTTCTCTAAGTCTCAGTTTTCTTGTAAATAAAATGGGGATGGTAATACCCTCACTGTCTACCTCAAAGGATTGTTATAAGAAAAGTGGTTTGAATATAATTGTGAGCTATTTTTTTTAATTCTGTTTCTGTGTACTGCACATAGATGCTATTAGACCATAATCTACAAAGGGACAAGGAAGTACATTTCATCTGAAATCTGTATCTCCTTTAGGGCTAGCATGATGGTCCCCATACAGTAACCACCTAATATGATTTTTTACAATAATCACAAACTTAACCATCAACAAAAATAATAAAAAAAATCAAAAGTGGGGGGGTGGCTAGGATGTACAGTGAATAGAGCACCAGCCCTGGAGTCAGGAGGACCTGAATTCAAATCCTGCCTCATACACTTAACACAAAACTAGCTCTGTGACCTTGGGCAAGTCACTTAACCCCAATTGTCCTACCTTCTTCCCTCCAAAAAGCAAAACGAAAAATCTAAAAAAATCAAAAGGGTAAAATCTTAGCCAAAAGTATATTCTTTCTCAAGGCAGAATCAAACAGGTCAACAGATAACAAACAAGCAAAGATTCTTGTTTCATTTCAGCTTCTAGATCCATAGAAAGTTTTGCCTTTGGCTCTGTTTTCTTTCTTTTTTAAGAAGAATTTGTCATAGTCCATGAATATTTACTATTGGTTCTATTATTGTTGTTCAGTCATTTTTCAGCCATGCCTGACTCTTCATGACCCCATTTGGGGTTTTCTTAGCAAAGACAGTGAAGTGGTTTGCCATTTCCTTCTCCAGTTCATTTTACAGATGAGGAAACTGAGGCAAACAGAGTTAAGTGGCTTGCGCAGGGTCATGCAGCTAGAACTCAGATCTTTCTGACTGCAGCCCCAATGCTCAATCCACTGCACTACTTAGCTGCTGTTCAATGATAAGATTGTTACATTAATACAAAAATAGGGACTACACCTGTGATTTCATTGGCATCGGAAGGTTTTGGTCTAGATTGGCATTATGGCATATTAGAAAGAGACATGGCCTTGAAGACAGGAAGGTCTAGATTTAAGATATTCCTAGAATGCATTCATTAATATATAATGACTTATTCAGACATTATCCAATTGTTAGGTATGCACACTTCTTCCATTTAATTTTACTTTATTACTGTTATAGAATGGAACGAGACAGAGGGCCGGTAAGGTTGTGGCCAACCAAGTAGCTTGGACCCAGCAAATGGAGTCCTGGCTACGTCATTGTATCCAACTCTCTCATTTTACAGCTGAGGAAACCGAGGCTAAAAGGTTAACTCACTGGCCCAAAATCATATGAGTAGTGACTCAGTCAGGATTTGAGCCCTGATCCTCTGACTCCAATGGTAACCCCTTCCTTCTATACTACACTGCCTTTCAATCACATGGAGCCAAAGGAGCAATCCTGCTAACTCCTCCACCTTAGAGAGACAGCAGAAGCTAGTGGACAAGGTGCTGTACTTGGAATCAAGAAGAACTGAGTTTATTTCCATCCCACCTCACATTTAACTGACTGTCTGAGAGCAAGAAATTTCACTTTTCTCAGTCTAAATGTCCTTATGTACATAAGAAGGATAATAGTAGCCATAGGAGGAACTTTGCAGACTTACTTTGTAGCTGAAATGAGAAAGTCCTCAGCAAATAGTAAAGTTCTTCACAAATAAACGTCAGTTCTAATTGTTCTGATTGCTATGAGGGGAATGTTAATGCCAGAATTCAGATCTTGACCATAAAATGAAAGGCTGGGACATCTGCTGTACTGTCAACTACTTATGTAATATTGGACAAATTATTTCACCCCCATGGGCCTCTATTTTTATTAATTATAAAATGATAGTATTGGATGGATCAGGTGTTCACCTGAGGCTTATTAACTTTTAAAATATTTTTATCACTGTATTTCAATAAAACTGATTTCCTTTGTGTTCCAATGTATTTTGTTTGATACACTAAAAACATTAGTCTGAGAAGGGATTCTTAGGCTTCACCAGACTGCCCAAAGGGTCCAGAATACAAATAAAATTTAAGTGATCTAAGGGGATTAAGTGGACCAAGTGGTCTCCAAGTTCCTTTCCAGCTCTAGCTGTTATTTCTTCCCTCTTGAACTCCAAAATGTCTCCAACCCCAAATGGGGCAACTTGGGGTCAAGGGTTGCTACCATTTCTATAAGAGCCCAAGATCCTTCCAACTCCATGTGATTGGAGGAATCATTGAGGCACAGGGGAACAGGAATAAGGTTTCAGTAAGAATTCATCCTTGCTCCCTGTCCTTTTTACTTTCAGAAGAACATCACATGAACCTTAGCGGACTATGTAAAAGATTCACCATTTGTAGTCTTTCTCTCAATCTTTTTCATCGTGACCATGATAAATGTTGGGTTTGTGTTGTTTTTTAATTTTCCTTCTTATTAAGAATTTAACAAACAGCAATATCCATAAACATGAACATTTCAACACACAAACTAGAACCCAACAGAGGATTGTAAGTGAAACTTAACTTCTGTATATGCAATCTTGCTTTTATGTGTATATTAGATTTAACTTGGTAGCAACAAAATTGATCTATATCTCCTTCTAAACTTCCTTTTTGTTTTCTTTTGTGTATTTAAGTGATTTATTCATGCCATTTTCTTTCTTTTTCCATTTCTGTGACTTCACACTACCCCTACCCCAAATTAAGCCTTCTTTCGTAACAAAATAAAAATAGGCAAGCAAAACAAATCAACATCTCATGGATGTATGAATATTTATGGCTCAGTTTATATCTCTGGTAGACCAACTCTCTGCCCCCAAGTGGGAAAGGTTTCATTATCCATCTCCTGAAGTCATTGGTGCCCATTGTGTTGATCAAGGGACAAAAAAGGGCTGCAGAAAACTTTGTAGCCAGCCTCTATAACAGTGGCTCTCAATCTGTGGGCTGTGACCCCTTTTGAGGTCAAATGACCCTTTCACAAGGGTCACAGAGGTTGTCATTGGAAAACATATTTCTGACGGTGTTAGGAACCGAGACACCGCTCCTCTATCTGTCTCCAGGTGGGTCTGCCCACATGCAGATACGCCCACATACAAGTATTAAAGGAAGGTTGAGAACCACTGCTAAGGGGACAGATATCCTCTATTCACATTGATGTCCTTGCACAGTCACAGAATAGTCCGAATAGACAAAAATATAAGACTTGTGGACTCAAGGAAATGGGCATTTGACTATTTCTTAGAGATGAATCACCTTCCTGTTGAAAAACTGGAGCATTTTTAAGCCTTTCCCCTTTTTTCTATTAGGTGTTCACTGCCAAGATAAATTAATGCATTGTTACATCGACACACAACTTTTTGTGTCTCAAATAACACTGCTGTCCTTGCATCTGAGAGATTGCCAACATGAAAAGAGCATTTCCTTCTAAATTCCAACAAGGATTGCCACAGGCAAAATAATAAGTTTTTCCAGCTCACACTGCTGGATTGATTGTCCTTCTCAGCTTATTACTGCAAACTTTTTCTAGGTCTACAATGATAGAGAAAGTTGGCCACACTCTGTGGGAAGAAATAATGTATTGGGAAGGATAAGGGGGAGAGACAGGATAAAACAGACATGAAAGGAGTCAGAATGAAGATCCATTTTAACATGAGTTGGGGACCAGGTCAGATCACTGCTGTCCATGGTACTGGACCTTTTTTTAATGTTCAGGAGATTGAATTCCATGTAATTGTTAAACAAAAAAAAAGGCAAGTTTTCTTTACTTTTTCTTTTAAATACCAGAATTGAGTATTGCTAGCAAGTACATTGACCCCAGTTTAGCCCTTTGTTTATGTCCCTAAGTTTCCCTTGCATTCATAGTATAATTAGCATTTTCTAGAGATGCGCAGGGGAAACAAGCACTAATAGTCTCAGATTTACATCTAGAGGGAACTTTAGAAGTCATAAAATCATAAGATCAAAGATATAGAACTGGAGTTGACCTTATACATCATTTAATCCAAAATGGTTTTTAAAATAAAGTAACCTGCCCAGTGACTGGCAACAAGGCCACACAGGTAGGGAGTGACAGAGCGAATCTTGGAATGCTAAGTCCAGTAATCTGTCTACTTATTTTTCAGTCATGTCCAACTCTTCACCATGGACTATACTGTCCATGGTGTTTCCTTGGCAAAGATACTGGACTAGTTTGCTATTTTCTTCTCTAATTAACTAATGTAAGGGAGGTTAAGTGACTAGTTTAGGGTCACACAGCTAGTAAGTGTCTAAGGCCAGATTTTGACTCAGATCTTCCAAAGTAAAGGCATAGTGCTCCATCCACTGAGCCACCTAGCTGCCTCCTAGGCAAACAGAAGGTAAATAATTTGCCCAGGGTCATATAGATCATAAGTTTCTGAGGCTCAGTTTGAAGTCAGGTCTTCCTGACTCCAGGTCCAACACTCTATTCGCAGAGCCGTCTAGCTGTCTCTAATCTTTCCCATTAGACCATGATAATCCTCTTGTCTAACCCTTTTTATTCTACAGATGAGGAAGCTGAGACTAATGGAGGTGAAGTAATTTGTCTGGGGTTAAAAAAGATATCAATTTGCAAAACTAGACTTTAAGTCTGGTACCTTGTCTCCAGATACAGGAAATTAGCGAGCTTGTTTTCTCATGCGCTCAAGTCAGAAACTCATCTTTGTGTGTGAGAAACCAAGACATGGGCCTCAAATTAGGTGACTACAGTGCCTTGTCCTATAAAAATAAGTTATTCTGTACTATGGGTCAAAACTAATTTTGTGAGCCCTTTCCCCTCTAGGCAAATATTCACTGGACATTTTTTAAAATTAGTATTGGGCATGAGGTTACAAAAGCAGTTTTTGAAATTGAGTTAAGTAGACTTTCCCTCATCATTCTCAAATGGAGGGGTGCATTCAAATTTCCTCGGTTTCCTTTAGAATAAAGAACCTAATTTCAGGATGCACAACTGAAGAAGAATATTGAGAATTTGGAGAGAAGTTAGAGGGGAGCTTGATAGATATAATGGATAAGATGTTGTACTTGGAATTGGAAAGTCCTAGATTCAAATATCTTGACACTTGATAGGTCCTTTCATTACTCTCAATATCATTTTCCTCACCTGTAAAATATTGATAAGAATACCTTTAGCGTATATGTTATCACATTGCTGTATACTTAATATTAAATAATGTATAGAAAGTACTTGGCAACTCTTAAGGCCCTATGTAAGTACCAGTTTTCATTATTAAAGGATTAAAGATAGAACCTAGACTGGAGTAGGCAAGGTAAGAAGCTAAATGTGGTGAGGAAGAAAGGGAAAGAGCCAACACTGCTTTTAAAATTTGATCCAAAAGAAAATGCCAGGTTCCATGACACATAGTTATTTTGTGATATGGTGACTCATAAGTATTACAGTGAAAGCTCAAGATGTCAGTGGCCAGTCACACAGGGGGAGTACAATTTTTAGACATTGCCTAGAATGTCTCAATGCCCTCTCATGGTTCTGCCTGGAGACCCCAAACAGTTAAATCTTCTTAGTCCCAGTTGGGTGGTGGAGGTTAGTGAGTTAGTCTGACATCAGAGAAGTACAGTGGAGTGTTGACTTCAGTGTTAGGAGAGCTGAATTCAATTAATACCCATGCTCCAATGCTCAGATCAAATGCTATTCTATCCATGAAAGCTTTCCTAGGGCCCTCAACCAAAATAAGTAATAACAGCCAGTATTTCTCTCATATTTTAAGGTTTGCAAAGCATTTTACAAACTTCATCTCATTTTATCCTCACAGCAACCCTGAGTGGTGGATGTTCTTACTAGCTACATTTTATTGATGAGGAAACTGAGCTAGACAAAGGTTAAGTGATTTTACCAGGGCTACAGAGCTGGCCCAAATTCATATCTAGGTCAATTTGAATTCAGTCCTCCTGACTTCCAAACCAGCACTCTATTCACTGTACCTCCTCATTGCCTAGGCAATCTGTTCCTCCTCTGGACTCTCATGGCAATTTGTATCCTTCTTATTCTATTACATAAATGTAAACTTGAGGGCAGGGAGTATTCCATTTTTGCCTTCATATTCCTAACACCTAGCACACACGCAGTAGTTGTGCATGTCTTACCTCCTCTTCTCGATTTTAAGCTCCCCAAGGACAGGAAACATGCCTTATTCTTCTTTTCATCTTCACAGTTCCAAGACAAATGCTTTCATAGAACAGATATTTAATGACTATTTCCTAAGTCATTCTCCATCCCTAAGTTTCCCCCTCAGCAAAATGAAAAGGTGGGACTAATTCTTAGGTCACTTCTAGATCTAAGTCTCTGAGCCTATGACACCCAAAATTCAAATGAAAGAAATATTTATTGAGCACCTACTATGTGGATAACATTGAAGATCAAGATTCATGCAAACAGTAAATCAAGAGACAGATTTTCACTTTATTAAAAGAACTGCTTAGCATTCCTTTAAATAATTTGATTTATAAGCATATAATTACAAGAATTCAGGCAGTTAAGTGATGCAGTGGATAAACTACCAGGCCTGGAGCCAGGAAGATTTATCTTCATGGATTCAAATCTGGCCTTAGATACTTACTAGCCATGTGACCCTGGGTAAGACACTTAACCTTCTTTGCCTCAGTTTCCTCAACTATAAAATGAGCTGGAAAGGGAAATAGCAAACCACTCCAGTATCTTTGCCAAGAAAACTCACAAAAAGAATCATGAAGAGTTGGACATAACTGAAACAACTGAACAATAAATTGAAGAAGACAGCTTTGGCCTAAGGTGAGGTCCATCATTGAATGACTGAGTCTTAGCCTCACAGAATGATATCCAGCTGTTCTCTTTTTCTGCTAAGTGAAGAAAAAGATAATAGAAACTTCAGCTACTGTTACAATGGGATTGAGATTCAACATTAAGAAACCTCCCAAAAGGAAGAGTGGTCAGAGACCATTTAAGGGACCCTGGGAGTGTCTGTCTATGACAACTTCTAAAAATAGGATGAGTCAGCATCTGTCCAAAAGAAATATAGGCTAACTAACAGCAAAGGGAAGAACTAGCTGCAGTGACTATGAGCTCCAAGGGCTTACTGACCACATACCAAAACTACTAATCTTCTTAGGGTTCAATATGGCAGTGAGTTCCAAAGTTTTAATGAGCTAAGGCTTATTGAAATGGACTTCTGTCAAAGTGATTACATTTTACTTGATACATAAATACAACTAATTTAGGAAGCTATTAGAATTGGAATGATGAAAGGGACTGCCAGAGGTCATTAAGTCCGTGCCCAGCTCCAGATAACATTGAATCTACAGTTCAATTCAGTTCCATTCAAAATGCATTTTTAAAGCTTCAGGCCCTGGGTTAGACTCTGAGGAAAGTTAATAATAGAATAATCCCTTCACTCAAAAAGCTTAGATTTTACTAGAGGGGGAGGGGAAGACATGCAATGTGTAAATAAATAAGTTGATACAAAATATGTATATAGAAGGCATATATACTGATAATCTAGATTAAGATAGAGGATATATGTGTATATGTGTATACATACACACATGTACATATATTGCAGTGAGATTGACAAATATAGAAATGAAAACAGGAGGGAGGAAAGTACAGAACATGGCTTAGTGGACATACATCTGCCCTAAGAATCAGGAAACCCTGGGTTCAACTGCTGCTTCTGACACATACCAGCTGTGTGACCCCGGACAAGTAACTTTTAGCCTTCCAGTGCCTCAAGCAGCTCTCTAAGACTCTAACTTGGAGAGCAGTTATCAACCTTCATTGGTAGAGGAAGCTCCTTACTGGGGGCTACCTATGTTGGTGAAATCACAGGTCAGTTCAAAAATACATAAATGTATCCATATTAGAAAATATGGATTTGAATTGAACCTAGATACTAGATGTATGACTATAAAAATCTCTTAGACTCAGTTTCCTCACTTGTAAAATTAAAGGGTTAGGCTATAAGGTACCTTTTAACTTTAAATCTGTGATCCTACATACTGTTTTTCCAGATCTGTGTGTACATATACATATATATGTATATATATATTTTATATAATGTAAATATGTGTGCGTGTCTGTGTGTATACATATGTACATGCAAACACACACATACACATACATACTCTCTCCTTTCATCCCTCCTCTCTCTCTTTCTCTCTTTCTCTGTATATATGTGTACTCTGTATCTGTGTGTGTGCGTGTGTGTGTGTGTGTATCTTATACCCACAAGTAATTACAGAGTGAGTGAACATTAACAACTCAGGGCATCAGGAAAAGATGACACTGAAATGTGCCTTTAAGGAAAGTGAAATCCTAAGAGCCTGAGTTAAGGAAAGAGAGAATTTAGAATGTAAGTGACCAGCTGCAAAAAGGCAACAAAGCAAGAAGCAGAATGTTGTGTACAGGAACAGCTAACAGGCCAGTTCAACTGAACAGAGAATGCATGGAGGGTAATAATTTGAAATAAGACTGGAAAGGTTGGTAGGGGCCATTTTGTTGAGAGGTATACAACAAATTCAGAGTTTTATAAATTAAATTCAGGGGCAAGCAATAGGAAGTCACTGAAAATCTCTGAGTATGAATTTGACATCTATGTAGAGAATCCATGGAATCCTTGGAGATTCAGGAAACAAATGTGAATAAAATATGTTTCATCTATCCAATTCCTTTTTTATTGGGGTTCTAACCAAGGTTTGGTGGGTTTTTTTCCTTTTTTTTCTTTTTTTTTTTATGACTTGTTTATTTACTTTTAGTTTACAAGATTCAGTTCCACAATCCCTTGAGTTTCAAACTTTCTCCCCTCCTTTCCCCCCCACCCCATGGTGGCGTGCAATCATGTATAGGATCTGCAAATACTTTCACAATTGTACAATAGTCTGGTTGTATAGAAGGGTTGTAACCAAAGGAGTGAACAATGGGGTTTGGTTTTTTTTTAAAGCAATTTGTCTGAAAGCCTCTTTTCCCAAACATGTTACCACCTTAACACAAGGACATCTGTTGTTTTGGTTTCATTGTTTGCTCTTTTTGCATCGCTTAAAAAAATCAGAATTCTGTAGCTTGAGGATTCGTATTTTGGAATCAAGTGTTACCACTTGTCATTCATCAAGAATTGATTTCTCGCTAATATGTAATGAATGCACAGAGGAATGTGTGAAGTTATTTTTGTAAATGAACCAAACTTGTCTGTCATGTTCACAAGTTCAAGATTCCCCAAGTGGGCTGCAGTCAGATACCAATTTCCTATAGCAGTCAAACTTTTACAGATATATAGTTCTTGGATTTGAGCATAGTGCTTTCTCCCACTAACAAGGCAATATAGCATAGAGGGTGAAGATCTGACCTTAAAGTAAGAAAGACCTGAATATAAGTCTTAACCCCCGACTGATATCAAATCAGTGATTCCGGGCAAGTCACTTATTCATTCAATGGCCCCAGGTAACTCTCTAAGACTGGAAGTTGTTCTGCATTGTAAAAGGGAGATTCCACAAAGAGGTCCCAGTCAGCATGAAATCACACTTCCAGTAGGTTTTATGATGCCCACTTAGCAGATAAAGAAATTGATCCAAAGAGAAGTGCCTAAATTTACACTAGTCAGCATCAGAAACAGAATTCAAATGCAGGTCCCTTCTACTCCTGTTCAACTAACTTCCACTTAAAGGAGCAATAAAGAAGAATTATCACCTGAGGTCATAGGACCTTAGATTTCAAAGTAAAAGGTAAAAGGGATTTTCTTGGTTGTCTAGCTCAGCTTCCTCCTTTCACTGAGAAGGAAACTGAAGTCCAGAAAGGGATAGTGATATGCCCAAAGTCATGCATGCCAGCTGTCAGAGTTTGAGTTTGAAGCCAGGTCCTTGGATCCGAGGTCTGCACAGGTTTGTTTGTGTGTTTTTGTTTTGCTAATCTTAACTGAAGTCAGACCAAGAAGAGCTTTAAATACTGAACTCAGAAGTTTGCTTATAGAATGAATGAATAACTGCATTATTACTGACATGGGAGGACCTGGCCTGGGATCTCCTTCGTATAAGGAACTCCTGATGAAGAAATGCCTTCTACCAGTGCAGATGCACATGTATTCTGTAGCACATAGATTGTAGATTAGATCAGAAAGGAACCTCAGAACCCATCAAAAGAGTTTTTTAGGGCACTAAAAGATTAAGAGATTTATCTACTCTGAATTTGAGAAGCATTCACTTGGTTTTCTCACCTCACTCATCCCCAAAATAAAAATGCCTCTAATTTGGTCTCAATAGATAATCCAGTCAATTATATGAATACCCAATAGCTCTTACATTATCTTGAAATACACAATGATCCCATATATATGTATATATCTGAGGAAACAATACTGAACTTAGTTACAAAGTATAAAGAGGAAATAAGAATGTAATAGGAAGTTCAGAATGGGGAAATTTCAATGCAACTTATCCCTCACAAATTTCATACATTGTTGCCTTGAAAGTTTTGTATGGATGATTTTTTTTTTGAAAAATTATACTTTCAGATATATTTCCAACAATGGAATTATTAGGTTAAATGATATTATTATTGTAATGTTATGATGATGATGATTTTTGCTGGGTACTGCCAGCATGCTTTCCAAAACATTTTCCAAGGTTGCAATTCCACCAGCAATGGATGAGTATAATTGTTCTTCCACAACCTCACCAACTTTGAGATTCATAGCATTTAATTTTTTACACAGTTTATAACTCCAAGATGGTACCTCAAAATTGCTTTAACTTTATCTTTCTGTTATTATTTAGGTAGAGCCTAAGTAATTCCTTTTTTCCTCTTTGGAAAATTGTTCATATCCTTTAACCATTTAACCATTGCAGACTAGAAACTACCATGACAATATCATTTGAATGTCAATGCTTATATATCACATGCACCATACATATTTTTCCCAGTCTATTTTATTTTTTAATTTTAATTATGCTGTTTTGTTGTATGGAAATATTTTATTTTCATGTAGTTGAGCATATCTGCCTTGCCTTAAAAAGTTCCCTCTTCTTATTGAATTAAAATTCTTCTTCTTCTCTCTATGACTGAGTAAAGGGAACATTTAAATCATTGGTGTCTTGGTAAAATGTTTCTTTTCTGTCATATCCAAGAAATATCTTGATAACAGATTAGCAAACTTTGGTGAAAAATGACAATTTTCTTAACCATAGCTACTTCCAGCAGAGAGTTTTGTCCTTCTAACTTTTACTCAAGAATACCAGAATCCTAGTAAAACCTATGGGATTTCTCCACCAGAGAGCAGGTATTCTTGATGTGGATCGTTAAGACTTTCTATACAGCCAAAAGCGCTCAGTTTGCTTGTTGGCTAGAGTTATTCTACTAAATGGTGCCCAAATTGTGAAAATGATAAAAGAAGCAGGCTAGCAAATAAGAAAACTAGCAAAATTTGAAGAAGAAAGGAATATTGATATGTCATAAAGTAAAATAAAAGATCATGAAAGAGCATCTAACTGCCTTTGGTAAGTTCAAGTCACCAGAGTAGGACAAACCAAATTTTAGAATAATGAAAGAATGGACAGATGTGATTGCTGAGCCATTGTTAATTATCTCTGAAAAATCAGGAAGATGGGGAGATGGAGAGTACAAGATTGAGGAAGAGCAAATGCCCCTATTTTTTAAAGCGAGGTAGGAAGAGAGATGAAATGATAAGCCAATGTACTTCTCCTTGATTTCTGGCAAAATTCCAAAACAAATTGTTAGAGAAGTTAGTTTGTCTACATCTAGAAAAGGAAACTGGTCACTAGGAGCCAAGATGGTCTCAATTTCATCAAGAACAAGTAATTCTAGATTGAATTTCCTTCCCTGACAAGGTTACTAGATTTGGAGATCAGAAAACTGTTACACTACTCCTACTACCACTGCTACAACTACTTCTTTACTACTACTGCTACTGACAAAAAAGAGCCACAAATTCAAGAAACATCTGCCAGTCTTACATACCATCCTTGTGAAAAAGTTGGAGAACTATAGACTAGATAAACTCTTGTTTTGTGGATTCCAAACTGGTTAAATGATGGAACACAAAAAATAGTGATTAATGACTCAGTGTTGACTTGGAGGGAGGTATCTAGTGGGGTACTTTGTGGATCCATGTGTGGCCTTATGTTATTCATACATGCAAGTACATACATATACATAAAATCATAGATGGGACACTAAAGCTGGAAGAAATAGCCATGATGTAGACCCTTAAGCGAGTCACTTAGCATCTATGGTCATCCTTTTCCTCAACAATGAAATGTTTGCTTGGATGACTGTGTAGATTACTCTCATCATATATCTATGATCCCATGATCCTAAATTATAGAATGTCAGTAGCCCAAAAGGCCTTGACAGTATAGAATAATAAGAAAAATGGAAAGTATTGCTCTTGCTTTCAAAAATAACAACAACAACAAACAAAACACAAAACTTTACAAGTGTAAAATGCATGGTTAGCTATTAATTCATCTGGAAAAGACCTGGAGGTCTTAGTGGACCAAAAGCTCAATATGACTCAATGGTGTGATATAGCATCCAAAAAAAGCAAATGCTAATTTAGTCTGTATTTAAAAGATCTATATTCAGAATACAGAAGCTCACTGTACTTAGCCCTGCTTGGATTATGTATGGATAATTCTGTTTTGGTTTTTTTTTGATACACCATGTAAGTACAACTACTCAAGAACTTTCAGGGGAGACAGAACAGGTTGCATTGTTTTAAGAAGTCTATTATACAACAACTAGTTTAGGAACAGGAAACATTAGCCTGGGGGAGAGAATTCAGTAGGCTAGGCATGTGGGGAAAGATATCTGTCTTCAAGTACTACATACAGAAATGGGATTAGACTTCTTCTTGGCCCCAGAAGAAAGAAGTAGGAGCAATGGGTAGATGTGAGAGAGGAAAATTTCTGCTCAGCATTAAGGAAAATCCTCCCCACAATTGGAGCTACCCAAAAGGGAAATGGGTTGCCACTGGAATTAGCAGGTTTCACCTGAGTAGAGGTCTTTGAGTCAATACTAATGACCACTTGCTAGGAACAATCTGGATGGTGATCTTGTTCAGCTAAGGGTTGGACTAGATTACCAATGTGGCCCCTTACAGTTTTGAGTTTTTATGATTTTTTGATTCTGAGAAAAACAAATCGGGATCATGAATTGATATCCTGTCTGAACTTTCACTAGGGAAACCTTTAGTAGGAGCAGTTAGTCACAAGAGTTTGGCCGATCTTTTCCACACTGAGTTTGTACACATTCACACAAAATCATACTGATCAAAGGAATTAGTTCCTATTGTCCATCACCAAGCTTTATGGAACTATAAGCATTTAACCCCCAGGCAGGTGGTACAATGGATCGAGTACACAACTTGAGGGCCAGGAAGAACTGAGTTTAAATCCTGCCTCAGACACTTAACTAGCCCTGCGATCCTTGTGCAAGTCTCTTAACTTGTCATCCTCTACTTCCTCATCTGTAAAATAGGAATCATAATAATAATAATAATGAAACTACTATGTAGGCTTGTTATGAGGAGAAAATTATTGTTCAGTCATTTTGTAATCATGTCTGAATTTGATCCCCTTTGGGCTTTTCTTGACAAAGATACTTAAATGGTTTACCATTTCCTTCTCCAGAACACTTTATAGGTAAGGAAACAGAGGCTAACAAGGTTAAATGACTTGACCAGGGTCACACCACTTGCAAATGTCTGAGGCCAGATTTGAACTCAAAAAGTTGAGTCTTCCTGACTCCAGGCCCAGCACTGTACCTATTGTGCCATTGTGCCACCCAGATAGCCTTGAAACATTAAAGCATTATATAAATGCTAGCTGTTACTAAGACAAATTTTGTAACAGTCAGGTAAATGGAATGATAAATTGTAGGAGTCAACACTCTTTCATCATTGGATTCTGCTTCCTTGTTGTGCTTGGCAAGCCTCCACTTGGTTGAGACCAGTAATTATAACCTTTCCTCTTCAATGCTTTCCTTAATTTTGAAACTCTTCTTCTCCCTCTCTACTCCCTAGCATCAATCTCGAGGTCTACTTTGGCTCAATTTCATGGGCCATGGAGCAGATTGTGAGGAAGAACAGCTGGCTTGCAATACTTGGCCATGTGTGGAACTACTCTTGCAAGTCTTCTATAGCAGTGGAGAATAAAAACATAGAGAAAAATTCTAAAAATACATTCAAGTAAGAATGTGTTTATATCATACACCAGGTCTAATGTCCTGCTAAAATACAGCTGCCTTGCCAAGAGGGTACTTGGAGCGAAATCAAAAGCTGGAGAGCCACTCAAAATAAGGGCAAATAAAGGGTAGGAGATGAAATTGATCTCAGTTAAGCTTTAAAGGGCCAAATATTTCCACAGCTGATACCAATTCAAAATAAGTTGGAGAGGTAATATGACAGTGGATGGCATACTGGCCTGGGAGTCTGGAAGACTTGTGTTCCATTGCACTTCCAACATTCATGAGGTGTCTGATCCTAGGCAAGCCTCTCTACGTCTCTGGGACTCAGTCTCTTCATTGATAAAGTGAGACTAATAATGCCTGTATCACCTACCTCACCAGGTGGTTGGAAGGCTCAATTGAGACAATATATTAAAGCCCTTTATATACCTTAAAGTGATATATGAATGTCAAGGGTTTTGTTTTGTTCTGAGAAGTAATTTGACATAGTAGATCTAGTGCAAGAATCACACAAATGCCAGTTATCATTGTTACTGTACAAATATATCTTCATCACAATAGAGAACTTCTCATATAGAAATGCCCTCCACCATCACAGAATATAACCCATTTGTGACCAAGTAAATTACTCCCAGAAAAATTTCCAAGGCATATGGGGGTTTAAATGCCTTAACTATGGCCATATTGTTTGTAAGTTTCAAAGGATGAATTTGTACCCAGAGTATCCTGAATCCAAGCCTTGCACTCTATCCACTAGGTCACTCTGCTTCTCTTATTTTATACACACACACACACACATATGTATATACTACATATACACACATGAATATACATATGTATCATATATATGTCACATATATATACACACACACACACACACATCCACATCAGTGCTACAAGTTATGTGGGCACATTGTACTCTGTGTGTGTGTGTGTGTGTATGTGTGTGTGTTATGCATGAGGCAGCAGAATCTAGCAGAGAACTGACCATGATCTCTGGAAGACCTGAGTTCAAATCCTTCTTCCATCAGATACAGGCCAGATGATAATAGACAGTGGGGAGATGATAATAGACAGCTTAGCCCCTTGGTTCTCCAGGAAATTCCCTTAAGACTATATCATAGATCAAGTGCCAATATGTATGAGTAGATGGAATTTCCACACTGGAAATTCCCCAAACTGACAAAATCACAGGTCTGGACTAAGAGAAAAAAATGTCTTTTTAAATTTGTAGATGTATGAGTTGAAATTTTCTGTTTTCAGAGTCACAGTTTTTGCTAATCTTCCAGTATATATGCTTGTTAGTGATTGTGTGTGTGAGAGTGCACGTGGTTATATAGACTATATCCACTTTTCAATTGCCAAGCTTTATGAATTGCTACAAATTCCAAGGTTGCTATATATTTTTCAGTCAGTGGAATGGATCAGAAAGGAATGTGTGGACCTGGGAGCCGTAGCCTAGGAAATAAGTCTTATGCTTACAAAATGATGCTTTAAAAACAAAACAAAAAAAAAAAAAACAAAAAAAACCTAACTAAGACATGCTTGGAGCATCTAGGTAGCACAGTAGATAGAGTGCTGGGCCTGAATTCAGGAACACTCATCTTCATGGGTTCAAATCTGACCTCAGACACTTACTAGGTGTGTGACCCTGGGCAAGTCACTTAACCTTATTGCCTCAGTTTCCTCATCTGTGAGGTGAACTGAAGAAGGAAATGGCAAAACATTCCAGTATCTCTGCCAACAAAATTCCAAATTGGGTCATGAAGATTCAGACACAACTGAAATGACTAAACAGGATGTGCTTTAAATTTTGCAACATTCTCCCACTGTTTCCTTTGCTCATTTTGTGACATTTTTGTCTTGTGATTTCATCTATAGCTTGCTCAATTTTTCTGATACTTAATTATTTAAATAATCTCAAAGATCTCTCTCAACTCAGCTATTACCCATGTAGTGTTTCTGCCCTTTTTTGATTATCAATCTACTCCTTAGGGGACATTAGAATAATCTTTTCATTGGGCTTCTGATACTTTCACCTTTTTTTCTGTTTCTAGTCTGAGTGTCTCTTAATGAGATAAATGGTAGAGGGACTAGAGAACATTGAGGTTAAAGGTTCCTCTCTCTAGAAAGGGTATGGGCTAATGGAAAATGACTCAATAATGATTTATGCTAAAGGTGTCAAACACAGGGCCAAGCAGGCAACCTGTAGCCCACAGCACTTCCGAGTGCAGCCAGAACCAGATTAAAATGTAATTATGAAGTATTTAATAAAATAAATGAAAATACAATAAAACATAGATGATGTTCATCTGTGGTTTTCTAAGTCAATATGAGGCTTGCAGGAATCCTTTTGTATGGTTTGGTGGCCCATGTGTCTATTGGAGTTTGAAATCACTGATTTATACTATTGTGTTCCAAGAACATTTCATCCAGGGTTTGCTATGGAAAGATCATGTGAGTGAGGTTGATTAAAAAAAAAAAAAGTTTAGGTAAACCCCATACCCTTTCAGGTCTTCCACTTCCCAATCTCTATAATAAGTGGGTTGTATGCAATTACCTCTAAAGTCTCTTCTATCTCCAAATGTGTAATCATATGCTGCCTAGAATAAGGTATCAGGTAACTAAGCCATGAGCCTAGGGCAGATGATAAGGAGATGATAAATTTAGAGCCGGAAGAGACTTTAAAGTTTAATCTAGTCCAGTACTTTCATTTTATATTTGAGGAAACTGAGGCCTATAGAAATGAAGTGGTTTGCTCCAGGTCACACAAGTAAGTAGCAAAGCTAGGATATGAACATGATCTGAAGCTCCAAAGATGACTCTTTGTCCAATGGTGTGTAATTTAGCAGAAGCCAAAATAGATGTGATTTTCAAATACATTTATTAATACTATTACGTTTAGAATAAAACTTTGAGTATTCAATCATTTCCAAGGACCCTTTATAGTTCATACGGTTGAGTCCATAGTTCTTATTAACTAAATAGGGAAACAGACCTGAGTTCTCCCATTCATCAGACCCTCGAATGTGAATCTAGAGGAGGGATCCTTGGCCTTTTTTTTATATCCTGGACCCCTTTGGCATTCTGGTGAAGACTATGGACCCCTTGTCACAATTACATTTTATTGCCTACACTCATAATTTAAAGAAATGCTAAATTTCAGTTAGAGCAGTGGTTCTCAACCTTCCTAATGCCGCGACCCTTTAATACTTGTATGTGGGCATATCTGCATGTGGGCGGACCTGCCTGTAGACGGATAGAGGATTGGTGTCTTGGTTCCTAAGACTATTGGAAATATGTGTTTTCCAATGGTCTTAGGCGACCCCTGTGACCCATGTGAAAGGGTCGTTTGACCCCCAAAGGGGTCACAACCCACAGGTTGAGAACCACTGAGTTAGAGCCTAGTAAAAAATAAAGATATAATTTTTCCCCATCCAAGTTCATCAGCCCCCTGAAATCTATCCACAGACCCCTTGGGAGTCAGTGCACCCCAGATTAAGAACCTACAATCTACAAGATTCATGTGCTATACCATATGCTGTTATCCAATCATTAGAAATATGTCTTTGATCTTAGATGAAGATAATTGTTTGAAATCTTTCTGATGATTACATTTAAAAAAAAATTCCTTAAGAAAACAATATCTTGTCATGCTACAACTGATAAATGTTTGTAGTTTCCTTAAGGGTCAATATTTCCTCCACTTCATCCCAGACTGGCCTTCCCAAAATGTCAGCTTTGCAGAATTGTGATTCTCCCCACCTCAATGCACAGAAGCAGAAAGGTGGGCTTGAATGATGGGGCCCTGAATGAAAGGAGCTCTTACTTGTCCTATTGCAGCGGACTTCCTAAATGGTCTCTCCGTTTCTAAATTTCTTCACTTTCCAATGACCCTCCACATAGCTGCCAGATTGATAGTAACTAAACAAAGGTCTGAGGATGTCATTTTTCCACTTAAACATCTTCACTGGCTCACCAGTGCCTCGTGGATAATATATAAGAAGCCCAGTACTCTATCTACTGTACCATTTTTATCTGTGTAGAATAGAGTTCCTTGACCTAGGGTACAAGGGTTCCATCATGGGTTTCATAAATTTGGGTTGGAAAAAATTTATAATATTATTTCCCCTAACTTGGTTTCCTTTGTAATCCTATGTGTTTTATTTCATGTATTTAAAAACATTCGGAAAAGGTATCTATAGGCTTCGTCAGACTTCCAAAGGGGAAGGACATAAAAAAGCTAAAATTCGTATTCTAAGGTTATCCCCTACTCTTCCTTCCCCTAGTAGAATAAAAACTCCTTGAGGGCAAGATGGATATTTTTATTTTGTCTTCCAATCACCAGGCCTAGCACAATGCCAAGCACATGGTAGGTATTTAATAAATACTTCTTCAATTGGTTTGAATTGAATTGATTAAAGGTAAAACATTGGCAGCTGCCAGTAAGTTGTGTTCTTGAAGGTGATCCTTGAATGCCATTATGTGAGCATGGCATAGAAATAATTTAATGAATCCCGTGAATGTTGGAAAACCACTGAAAACAAAGGTGCCATTCTATTTATGGGCAACAAAGAGCATATTTTTTTTTGTCTGTTCCCAGAGGATAAATCTGTTGAGCAAGCTGCTCCTATTTAATTTAAGTGAATCATGTTTTCTGTGTCTCAGTCACTTTTTTTTAAAGGATTCTGTGTTTATACTGATATGACTAACTCAAGAAGGATTGAGGATTTATAATTCCATGATTTTTTGACAGGAAAATAAGCTTCTTGGAAGGGTTTGAGAAGATTGCATTTTCTTCTATACATGCGAGTGATTACAGTTTATTTCATCCTAATGAGGTGGATGTATTGAATTTCCTATTAGGCAAGAGTTCTGTCAAATGCTTATGTTGCATGCACTCTGTGTGAGAGACTGGTTATTGCTTGATGAATGGAAGGACAAGAAATCACAGCAGACAAAGGCCAAATCACGGCTTGAAGCCATGAATTTTGACAGAGTAATATATTAGTGAAGTATCCCACCCTGGCTAACAGAGTCTGGAAATACTCTTCTAATATTCTGGGGTTTGTCATCTTGTTGATAGGTTTAAACACTCCACCAACTCCTTAAACTTAGGGAAGACTTGGAAGCACTGCCAATACAAAATCAGTTGGCCAGTCTTCCATCCATTCCCTTCTCTTCACTCACATAGCCACAACCCTAGTTGGGACCTCATCACCCCTCCCAGAAATTATTACAATAGACCCCTAACTGGTCTCAGATCTCCAGGGTAAGTTGTTTAGAAACGAGGGTGGTTTGGGTTTTGTGGAGGTTTTCTTAGATTTTTTTAATGTATCAGAAGACAATGGAGGCAACATCATAGATAAAGAGCCAGTGGTGGAACCAGGAAGACCTAAGTTCAAATTCCACTTGGGATACATGATGGACATGTAATAGGCAAGCCACTTAGCATCTCAGTGATCTAAGCATCTTTCTAAAGCTGTAAGTTGCAGATAAGGTAGCAAGTAGAGAAGGAAGGCTCAAGCATGTTGGGCAGAAGCACCACCCCCACGCCCACCAAGGCCAAGAGTCAAGCAGGATGAGCAGTTGTAGAGGTGTGGTAATCTGCACTATTGCAGGAAATAACAATGCCAATGAGATCACACATCTCTTAGGGGCTAGATGTATACAAAGGCATAGTGCCTGATCATATGAAGCTTATAGTCTAATCAGGAAGATGGCAAGAAAACAATGTATTAATAAAAGTAATAATAACAACAACTAGGACTTATATAGCCAGGCACTATGTTAAGTGCTTCACAACGATCTCATCTGATCTTCACCACAACCCTGAGAATGGGTGCTATTATTATTCCTATTTGAAAGATAAGGGAAATGACAGAGAGTTGAAGTGATTTGCCCAGAATCACTCAGCTAGTAAGTGTCTAATAACTATTTTGAATTCAGTTCTTACTGTCTCCAGGCCCAGTACTCTATTCATTTTTGCCATTTAACTGTTCCTAGAGTTATTGGAACTTTCAAATAATTATAATATAAAATAGAATAGAAATACCAAGAGAGGTTGGAACAAGGAGAGAAATCACTTTTTCCTGGTGGGGCAGCAAGAGAAACTTTCTTCCTGGAGAGGTGGCCTTGGAGGATGGCTAGGATCTCAACAGGTAGAAATGGGGAGTGGAGGATGAAAAGAGGATGCTGCAGAGGAGGGAAGAGGGGGAGTATAAGGAACAAGAGGGAATGCTTTGCACAATAACTAATCAGTTCAGTCTGGTGATTGATTCAGACTTAATTTTCTCTCCTTGATTTCAATAGTCACTTTCTTGAGTAAACAGACTGATCAGTTTGAGAAAATTGGACAGATGGGCAACTCTAGTGGTTTATTCTACCTAAGCAAAGTGAATTGAACAGGTGAGCAATCACCAACTCCATTTACTACAGGCAGTCAACCAACTCAGAATCTAGGAGGCTAAAAAAAAGTCATTTTCTCTCTCAATTGTTGGCTTGGAGTGGGGGACGGGCATAAAGTGGAGGGAAAATTTTCCCTAAAATATCACTTTGTTACAGATAAGGTGGACCCTGAGTATGATGTATAAAGGTCCAAATCACTTCGGATAGAAAAATGAAATTTAAAGATTATTTTAGGAAATGTGGGTCTTCTTACATGCCTGGCACTCAGTAGGTTCTTAATAAATGAAGCATAATGAATAGAGAGCTGACCTAAGAGCAGAGAAAAGCTGAAGAAAGGAAGAAATTAAGAGAGAGAGAATGAAAAAAAAGGAAGGAAGGAAGGAAGGAAAGAAGGAAAGGAGGAAGGAAGGAAGGAAAATTTTCCAGAGTAAGGCAATATACTAAAGTGGGTAGAATGCTGGTTTTAAGACTAAGACCTAGTTTGGGTCCAAATCCTGTTTATATTGTATAATACTCCATGACTTCTAAAAGTTTCAAGCAATAACCCAGGATTTGCCCTGTGTAAAGAAAATTGGGCTCATTGTCAGGAATTATGATTTCCATCCTGGCTCTCATTTACTACATATGTGACTTGGGGCACCTCTCTGGATCTCGGTTTCTCTATCTGTAAAATTAAGAGGTTGACCTAAAGGGCCTCTAAGTCCCTTCCAGCTTTAAATTAATGCTCCTATCTAGTAAGTCGGAATGTGAGTCACAGTCATAAGGTGAGTCTCCATATCCTGGCTGACAAAATGAGTATCACAATGTTTTTTCTGTTTTACTTTTTTTTCCCCAAATTTCCCTATCTGAGCACAGAAGAGCTACCCTTGCACATCCTATCATTATCTTCTTTACCTTCCAGACTTCCAATTCCTAGACATATTTCCTACAAAAATAAACCTGGCTTGTAAGTAAGCCAACTGGCCTTCTAATTTTAAATTTATAAAAATATAAAACAGTGTCATGTAGAATTGGAGCAGTGTTCAGAATGATCTGACTCTGTTTCACCTCCTGTAAACAAGCAAAATCTTGTGGGTTTCTATGATAATCTTATAATCTATGATAATCAACTGTGCAGTTGAATGTATTTTTTTTTTACCTTGCTATTCTTCCCTCAGGAAACTCCCATCTTGCTGGCTTTGTTCTGACTCTCCCTAAAGCCTGGAAGGTTTTCTTCCTTAACTCTTCTCCCACAGCATCCCTCCTTTCCTTCAAGACTCAGCTCAAGTGCAAGCATTTGCCTTCTTCATGAAGCCTTTCCTGATCAGATGTCCCAAATGCTGATGTCCTTCCAAACAACTTTTATTTTGCATATATTGTATTGTCTCTCCCAATAGAAAGCAAACTCCTTGAAAGACTGTTTCCTTCTTTGTATATGAAACCCTAGCACCTAAGCCAGTTCCTGGCACATACTAGCCACTTAATAAACACTGGTTGAATGATTAATTGATTTAAAGGAATTGCAGACCAAGTGAAGTTTATGGGGTACTTTTTTAATGATAGAAGCCTGGCTCCCTGTGTCAGCATCTGGTCCTTTTCATTATGTATTCATACATCTTTGACCCAACCTAGACTCTTGACCTGCTTTGGTCATTCCTATTGATGCACCATCTTTCTCATTGTCAGTCCAGTCTGACACAATCTCATGCCCTCCATTTTCTGACACCCACTCTTGGGTCTGCTCTACTCCTCCAGTGCTTCATCAATTAACAGTCATTTTTGATGGGGAACAGGATTGAGGTGGAGAGTGGGGAGGAGGCAGTGGGAGAGAAAGCCCTTAGCTTTTGTCCAGAGGCATGAATATTATAGACTTAAATATGTGAACTCAAGAAACAATCAGAAAATCTTGACATAAAAAATAAAGTGCATGGATTGACCTTATATTCTAATAAGAAAGCAAGGAGGAGAATAAGAAGATGAGTAGTTCCAATGTAAATGAAGACTCTAAAATGAGCAAACCAGTAAAGGGAGGGCATCCTTAACATGGTTCAAAGCCAGTGGTCCTCTTGATCTCTACCTTAACACATCAAGATCCTTCTGTCCAGGACTCAATGAAAGCTGTGCTTCTATCACCCTGATCTTATGTGTGCCTTGGCCAATGGAGCTGCCTTTTGCAACATGCCAGTGACTTCTTTTTAACAAACTCCCCATACTACACTATAAGAATTCTGTGTCCCAGCCCAGATTTATTTTTTTCATTTTCTTGACAATATGACCTTCTCCTCATCTTTATTGTGTATATTGGGGGAATTCTTTCCCTGGAGGAGCAGTGTAAGTCAATTCAAATCAGTCAATTTACCATACTTTATTACACACCTTCCAGGTTGTATACACAATGCTAGGCGCTAGAAGCCTAATTCTATTTTCACTTTGTATGGTGTCTGGGTTTTGTTTTTGTTTTTGTTTTGTTTTGTTTTGTTTTATCAATTTCTTGATTGAACTTTCAATAAATGATTCATTTGGGTTTGTTTTTCCCTCTACTTTGGAATACACCTTAAGTACCTTGAGGGCAGGGACCCTGGTTTTTCTTTGTATCCCCAGTGCTTTACTCATGTTTCTTTTACTCTTCATTTTAGACCTGAGTTGTGACTTCATTGGTATAGGGAACTCCCAATGAGGAAATTCCCTCCAGTAGTGCAGATCAGTATCTTCTCTGCAATTTGCATTTTAACAAACTGCCTGGGCCACTGAGAAATTAAAAAACTTGCCTTGGATAACATAGCCATTACGTTTCAGGGGCAGGATTTGAAACCCAGGTCTTCCAGATTTCCAAGTTGACTCTTTTGTCTCTCTTCTTAGCAGTATTTGGTGTGTAACCAATGCACAAGTGTGAATAAAACATGTGAACTGTCACACCCTAGGGTGGGCATTAGGAAGAGTCAATGGTGATGATCCCTTCACAAATAACTGGCCAAAACTCTTTGAACTTGAACTGAATTAAACTGAATTGAATTGTGGGAAAACACGAAAAAAACTTAGCATTTGCTTATTGATTCCATGCACTTTTTGCAAAGATTTAAACTCACAACATCTAAGTCCATTTCAAAATGTCATGGTCCTCTTAATTTATTTACAATAGCAATCAATCAACAAGTATTTATTAAAAAAAAATAAGAACAAAGCAGCAAAAAAGATTTTAAATTCTGCTAAATTTTAAAATCAAGAGCACCTAATCAATTCAGTAAGAATTGATTAAGTACCTTCTATGGACAAGGCATTCTGCTAGACAACTTGGGATATAAAGACAAAGTGAAGGATCTGTTCCATCTGTAAGAAGCACATATTGTACTGCAAACAGATAGCATTTTAAAGTGATTCTAGGTTGCTTGATCTCATCTGAAATGGATGTAGAATTATAGACTCAGAGTTGGAAGGGACCTTGGCCAACATCAAATCCAATCCTCTCATTTTACAGATGAGGACCTGAGGCCCAGAGAGGCTCAGTGATTTCCCCAAAGTCACACAACTAGTTAACATCAGCCTTGCTTTTTGAGCCCAATGCTAACTGCTTTCTGCTGACTAATTGATAGGAAAGCAGCAAGATTCCATTCCACTCCAATTGTTTCAACCTAGCTATGCTTGCAATTGGCCATTCCAAATCAGCATATCGGATGTGGTCACTTCTGCAGCCTCAGCGACTACTTCTCACCTTTCCCTGAGATGAGTATTATTAGATGCTGGTCTAATTTGTTTCCAAGCCTCCATTTGCATACTGGCTGGCAGGATCCCTCTAAAGAATGTGTTTTCTTTCCTTGTTTGTTTTAAATGAGCAGTCCTTGCTTCCAAAATCTAGACCAGCCAAGCACAAACTGACTATAAAACTGGCCCCAAATCAATCACTTTTTGCATAAGAGGGGAGGGGTTTCATTTGTTTCTGAATACAAACAGACTGGAGAACAGTGAGAATATTAGACTGAGAGTCAAAAGGTCTTCTTGATTCTAGTCCTGATTCTTCCAGTAATTAACTGTGGGTCCTTGGACAAATCCTTTCACCATAAATTTAGGGTAAGAGTTGGAGTTGGAGGCTTCAACAGAATGTAAGTTCCCTGAGGACAGGGACTGTTTCACTTTGTCTCAGAATGTCAGAGCCAGGAGGTACCTCATAGTCCAACTCGTCCATCCTATACCTGAGCAAGAATCCCCTCTGCATTATGCCTTTCAAATGAGCACCATATCCTTGCTTGAGAACCTCAAGCGAAGGGAAAACCATTCATCCTGGAGGCAGACCATTTTATTTGTGGACAGCTCTAGTTTTTTTCCTTACCTGAAAGCTAATTTTGCTTTTTTGTATCTTCCACAAACTGCCCTTGCTTCAATCCTCTGGGGACATGCAGAATAAATCCAATCTCTCTTTCACCCCTCTTTTTTTTTTCCAAATACTTGAAGTGAGCACTTATATCCCTCTCCAAGTCAGACATCCTTAACCTGGGTTCATGAAATTGTTTGTATTTGTTTGGTTGGTTGTTGTTGTCTACATTTTGCCAACTGCGTTTGACTCTAATGGCTTTCCTTTGGAATCTCATGTATTTTATTTTGTACGCTTAAGAAAATGATGCTGAGGAGTCTGTAGGCTTCAGTGGACTGTTAATTGGGTCCATGGCACACACAAAAAAAGTCTTCTCTTCTCCAGGCTAAACATCCTCTGCTCCTTTAATAGTCTTAGTATCCCTAGCATTTATATGAATATGTAATTAGTATTTTATATTGTTTAATTGAATTGCGTTAATCCTCTGTGCACTTAAGTTTCCTCAAGTATATAAAGAGTTTTGAGCAGACAAATCTTGGGGTCTCTTGCTTGTTTAAAACACCTATGCTTTGGATAAATGCCAGTTTTAGGATTTCAACCTCCATGATATCAGTCATAGTAATGTTATTTCCCCTGACCTGTATCTGCTTGAAATCTACCTTTTCTTTTAAAAAACAAATTAACCAAACCATTTATTATACCAGAATCAATGAGCTGTTGCCCCAGGATGTCAATATACATTATGTATATGGGTAGAAGGAAGGAGGGGAGATTCTTCCTCTCTGTGGTAGCTACCCTCAACGAACTTTTATATCGTGGTCTTTCAGAGGCCCAGCATTCATCTGCTCCCAGCAACCATTCAAGCATCCCATACCCATGGCTACTAAAGGTCCCACTTTTCTACCAGCCTCCACAGAATTTAAGGATGGGATGTTGACAGACAGATGAGTTACCATCTCTTGTAGTTACCAACTCCATTTGTCACAGAAATGTCCTCTGAGAAGTGTCCTACCCACACATACCCACTCAACCCAATTTTCCTGAAGTACAGTCTTGTCTAGTAATTTCATGTTTCTTTATCCTGGGGAGTTGGGATTAACTCAAATTGCATTTTTTTTTTTTTTTTTTTTTTTTGAGATCTCACCTCCTGCTCCTCTTCAAACAGCATAGCCTGCCTGGGTGTGACTAGTGGGATAAGTGTTGTGCTCCTTAATTCAATATTAATGAACACAACAGCTAATCTGGAGAACTCTCTGCCTCACACTGATTAGTGCAATCACATTTCTTGCAAATCAACCCTAGCAGTTAACAACATGGAAAGAAAGTCTACATCTATGGTGATTGCATAAAAGGAATAATTAGTGTACTTTTTTTTTTCTCTCTCTCAACAATATACAAATATTTCAAAAACAGATTTTACCCATTACATGATCTAAATGCCTGACATTTGGGCCATACTACTTATCCTGAAGTATATCACAACACCTTATAAATTAGTTTGTAAACCAACTATAAAACATTTTCCTGGAGGTCACATGGGACAATGGGAAGAGTGTTAGATATGGAATCAATAGCCCTTGGTTCAAATCCCTGCCCTAGTATTATTTATCGGTATAACATTCAGATAAGTCACTTTCTCTTTCTGGTGAGTCTCAGTTTTCTCATCTGTAAAATGAGAATTTTGGACCTAAGGATCTCTAAAGTCCCCCCCACCCCTAATCCTCTGATTCCTTGCCCTTGCCTCTGTCCCATGATTCCAACAAAGGCAGTGTGTGTGTGTGTGTGTGTGTGTGTAAGCACCAAACTGGAAATCAAGTGGTCTAGTTAGGCTCCTAGATCTATCACTACCTTCTGGCCTTGAAATCCCCTCACTGCTTGGGCTGTCAGCTTCCTTATCTATGACATGGAGGGGCCCCTCCCTTCTGGCTCAGAACTTAGGCACTGCTACCTATGTGGATTTTGCTACCCTGCTGATGACAGATGGGATGATACACATCATATATAAACAAAGGTGACTGCATTGAAACTATGGATAATGAAGGATCTATAAAGCATCTGTGTCAAGGCAATTGGCATGGCCTATGATGGGAAATCTATTTCTGTTTTAACAGTTCCTGCAGACCAGCTGTACTATTGAGAAATATGTTAATCTGGTTTCTAAATTATGTCCATTGAGGGCCATGGGGATAAAATTGTGATCCTTCCTCTGATTTTCATGAATGGGGTCAAAATTGCCCCCCACTCAATGTTTCAAAAGAAAGGCACTTCTCTACCTATGACTAAGACTATCTACCCACAGGCTAAGTCAAGTAGACAATTGAGACAATTATCTGCATAAGTCGCAGCAAAAAATGCTTTTGAAACTAAAGTGGTTCAGGGTTCTGATCTATCCTGGATAGCTATGTATACATTGCCAAGTATTAAAATGATTGCCTGAGCCTACACATTGCATTTTATTTGGATTTGGACAGGCACAGCTGTCAGGATGCTAGCACGTGAAGAATTTGCCTAATTGGGGAACTGGGACCATGAACAACATGTCTTTTCAAATGAATCCAAAGCTGATTGGCATATAAGTTCCGGTGGAGTGGGACGTGGAGAAAGTTGGGAAGTGGGAAGATACCCCAAGCCTTTCTGTATCATGGGTACCTTATGACAGCTTACCACGCTGGGCTCTGTTGGTTGTCAGTGTTCTCATGGATGCCCTGTTTTAAGTGGCTCACTCTCAGGAAGTAACTTCATTTCTTTACAGGGAGAAATTGAGTGATGTATTAAATTATACTTCATCATGGTGACATCTCCCTCATGCATCTCCCTTTTGACCAAAAGATAATTTGCCTTTCTTTCTGCCCAACATTCCATCTCCTTCCGCTATGCCTGTGTAGAATCTGCTTTCCCCTTCACTCCATTACTGGAACAAACTTCCTCCTCACCTCTCCTTTTTGGAAGACCTTACTCACTTCAAGGCCCAGCTCACTTGCCATCTCTTAAAGGAGTCCTTTCAGGGTTCAGTTCAATCTCACAAGAATTTAAGTGCATACTATGTGCTAGACACTGGGCATACAAAGACGAAAATGAAACAGCCTGACCCTTAGTGGTTCGTTCTTTTCCCCTCCTCCTCCCCCTGCTTGCAACCACTTTGCATAAATTTTATATTTACTTATAGATGAATATATTATGTGCCCCAATAGAATATAAGCTCTTCGAGGGCAGGGACTAATTTTATTTTTGTATCCTGAGCACATGAAAGACAACTTTTAAATATCTGCTGAATTAAAGGCAATTTTCACATAGTACTTTAATATTTAAATTTATATTAACGATTAAATAAGCAGGAAAGGGAATTCAATGAGGGGAAAAAGCATTTATAAAGGGCTTATTGTGTTCCAAGTGCTGTTAAATCCTGGGGCTGTTCTTTAGTAACTGAACAACTAGAAAAATAATCCAGTTTGGTCATTTCCTGGAATTTCTGATGCTTAGCTTTCTGAATGGGGACTGGCTATGAATGAACCTTGTTGAAGAAATTCTACAGCAATGTGTAGTTCTGCCTTTGTGACACCTTATCTCATAGAGGCAGTCATGCCAAGGGTTCACATCTGCATGATCTCCATCTTGTTTTGAATTGAGAATTGGTGGACACAATCTGTTTCTCTACTGACAGTGCTATTGGCCTTCCCTCCTTAAATATCTTCTTTTAGGTTGCATCAGGTGACTTTTGAGGTGCCCACCTGTGAAGGAAAACGGCGAGAGAAGCTTGCCTTGATAGGCGACTTCTCGTCATCAGCAGAATTCTTCGTCACCATTGCGGTGTTTGCCTTTCTCTATTCGTTGGCCGCCACTGTCGTCTACATTTTCTTCCAGAACAAGTATCGTGAAAATAACAGAGGCCCACTCATTGTAAGTGCTTTTAAAACTACTCTGTCCTTTTCTTAAGCACAATATGTTGAGCATATTCAAGATATTTTGACAAACAGTTTAAATGGAAAGCTTGTTATGGTTTGAAATGAATTATTTCTTTCGTATAGAACAGTATCTTCACAGAACTATTTAAATTGAAGATGACTTATAGGATCTTATTTGTGGGCATACAGTTTTGGTAGTTCTACCACTGTGATGGGAAGAAGGAGGAAAAACACACACATCCATTTTTTTATCTGACACTACAAAGAAAAATGTCTATTTCTTCCCTACTTCAATGATTCTCTCTCATTTCCTAGTTGGTCTATATATACCTCTAATTAACTTTAATAACAATTTTTGTTTGTTTTCTTGGTGAGGCAGTTGGGGTTAAGTGACTTGCCCAGGGTCACACAGCCAGTTAAGTATCAAGCATCTGAAGCTGGATTTGAACTTGAGTCCTCCCAACTCCAGGGCCAGCGCTCTATCCACTGAACCATGTAGCTATCCAATAACAATTTTTGGAACTCTCACTGGAAGATTTTTATCCAGAGAAGAGTTTGAATGAAAGAAAGATTTCCTATAAACTGAAGGATCTTCCAAATGCTTCTATTTTCAGATGACATTGCAAATCTTCCAAAATGAGATCCATAATCTCTTAAAGGAGTCCACCCAATTATGTATACCAGAAAAACAAAGTAGATGAAGAATACCTATTTTCCATATTATTTTTTCCTTTTGTTTAGTCATTTTTCAGTTGTGTCCAACTCTTTATGACCCCTTTTTGGGAGGTTTTCTTGGCAGAGATACTATAGTGGTTTGTCATTTCCTTCTCTGGCTCATTTTACAGATAAGGAAACTGAGGCAAATAGTGATAAGTGACTTGATCAAAGTCAGCTAGTAAGTGTCTGAGGCCAGATTTAAATCCAGTCTTCTTGATTCCAGGCCTAGTACTCTGTCCCCTGCACCACCTATATTCTTTGTATGATACATCCCATCTCTCGATTCCAGGTATTTTTACTGACTGTCACACAGGCCTGAAATGTTCTCCCTCCTTATCTCCATCTCCCGGCTCCCCAGACATTCAAGTCTCAGTTAAAATCCTACCTCATGCAAGAAGTCTTTCCCAGTCCACCCTAACTCCTTCCCTGCAAGACTATCTCCAATATCTCATATCTATGTTTTATTTGCACATATCTGTTTGCGAGTCAACTCACCCATTAGACTGTGAGGACAGAGACAATTTTCTTTCAAAGTATCCTTAGCATTTAGCACAGAGCGTAGTCCAAATTTCTGTGTATAGTTGTCCAAAGTTCTAAGAAAGATCCAAAGGGCAGCCAGATTATACAGTGTCTAGAACACTGAACTTGGAGTTAGGAAAAAATGAGTTGAATTAAAATCTGGTCTCAGACACTTACCAGCTGAGTAACCCTGGGTAAGTCACTTAGCCTCTGGATGCCTCATTTTTCTCTTATGGAAGGGAAAGTAATTATAGCACCTACATGCCAAGGTTGTTGTGACAATCAAATGAGATATTTGCAAAAGGTTTTGCAAACCTTAAGTTGCTCTGTAAATGCTAGCCATTATCAATGTTATTATTGTTATTATTATTATATTGAAAAGCAGCATAAGGCTGCAAAATGCTGCTCTCTTGCAATGGAAACCTGTTTTGTTGTGGTTCTGCTGACCTCAAATCATAGATAATGATTCTAATACGTTTCAATGATTCTCCCCAAAGGTCAATTCTTCCAAACCAGGTCAAGCCAACTCTTTTCCAATAAGTACATAATTAAGCAGAAGTACAAATATGAGTCCTATATATAGACATATAGACTCATACAAACCCACCTGTTTCTATCAGGTCCATGAGATTTATTCATAACTAAGTGAGATCAAAGGGGGAGCTAGGGGGCACAGTAGATAGAGTCCTTGGCCTGGAGTCAGGAAGACTCAGCTTCCTGAGTTCAAATCTGGCCTCAGACACTTGCCATCTGCGTGACCCTGAGCAAGTCACCTAACTCTATTTGCCTCAGTTTCCTCAATTGTAAAATGAGCTGGAAAATGAAACGGCAAGCCAGTGTCTTTGCCAAGAGAACCCCAATTGGAGTCATGAAGAGTCAGATGTGACTAAAACTACTGAACAACAAAGGTGAGAAAAGAATTGAATATGGTTAGTTTACTGATAACAATTATCCAGCCAAGGAAATGGTATTTTTATGAAGTATTCCATATAGATAAAATAGTTTTGCGCATGTAAGTTATTTCATCTTGGTGTAAATACTCTCTCACTTAAAAAAGGATATTAAAATCCTGAGCCATGCAATGCACCAAGTAGATCTGCTTTCATTACACAGTAGAGACCCGAAAACCAGTCTCATAATTCTAGCAATAAAAGCAGAAAGAAAAATATCTCAATGGAATATTTACTATATGAAAATACTGCATCATGATTACTTAAGACCTGGAAATAAATTTTATGTTGAGTCAGAGTCTTCAGAGTAAGAAGGTCTGAAGAGGTGAAAGATTGGTTAGCTAGAAGACCAGGTGGTGTATTCAAAATTTATAGGAAAGCCTCCTTATTTCACATTCCCCCAAAATAAGAAGTTATCATGATTGATGCCAAGACTGGGATGCATGCAATTTATCACTGTTACAGGTAAAAAGTATAAATAAGACCTCAAGGAAGTATGTATCAGCACTTACTTGGATTCTTCAATGGACTATTGATGAAATTGTTGTGGGTACTTTCTAGAAAGTTCCATCTCACAGCCCATCCATGCTTTCTCATCCTGGGTGCCTTGTCCATATTTTCTGATAAGGCCTCCACAAAGGCACCCATCCTACATAACTTTTATTCCTCTTAATGTTGTATGGGTACTAATGGATTACAAGGGCAATTGATTGCTTGAGGTAATGAGGAGAGCTGAACTTGAATCCAGGGAGATCAGGGTTCAAGTCCTGCCTCCGACACATGCTAGGTGACCCTAGGAAAGTCACTTACAATTTCCTCCCTGCAGTGTTCTGAGTAACCATCTAAGAGAATGGCTGCCAGGAATGTACTATCCTACATTGGTAGTAGGTGTTTCCTCAATGAGGCATTCCCTGTATCAGTGCAGTGGCAGGTACAATCTCAATCTACTTTCTATCCATAGTCATTGCTTATTGTATGCCAGTCACCTTTCTGTCCAGTCTTACATGTCTCAATTGACGTCCTTTATCTTGAAGGTGTCAAACACACAGCCCACAGGCAGGCTGATAACATTCCTGAGTGCAACCCAAGTCACTTCAAAATGTAACCAGGAAATATTTAACAAAATAAGTAAAAAATACAACAGAACACAGATATCTCATATATCATTTTCTAAGTTGCTGTGTGACCCACGGGAATCCTTATGTGTGGGTTAGTGGTCCCCTTTCTATTTGAATTTGACAACACTGCTTTACCTCACCTCTCTTGAATAATTGAGTTGGTAATATGTTATACTTATGCCCTTCATGTACCTCTCCACTGCCTTTCTGGTGACCTCAAGCTTCAGTTCTTTGAAGATTGAAAGAAATGGTCTTTAGGCACTTCAGAAAACTCATTCACTTACAATAATCATGCTAATTTTCAACCATTCCCATCTATTCATTAAGCCATGCTCCCAAAAGACCACTACTGGTCAACATTTTGTTCATTTTTTTTTTCTTTTACTAACTCATTCTTATTTTTATAATGTCAAGAGAACACAAGGAAGGCCACCAATCCATTGAGTGGACATGACTGGTGACAATTTTACAAGCAGACATAGGAGAAAGTACACTGAATAGGTAGGATCAATGGATCAGGATGAATACATGGATAGATGGATGAATGGATGGGTGGATGGATGGATGGATAGGAAGGTTCATAGATGATAGATAGATAGATAGATAGATAGATAGATAGATAGATAATAGATAGATGGATAGGAAAAATATTTATTAAGTACTTAGTATGTGCTAGGAACTATGCTAAGCTGATAACAAAAATATAAGAAAGTCCCTTCCCTCAATGTGCTTACATTCTAATGGAGGAAGACAGCACATAAAGGATAGTCAGACACTGAAAAATAATATTGAAATAACTGTAACAACAAGCACCCTAGCATGCCTAGGGTGGCTACTAGCACAGGTTCTTAGATCTGCTTTTCTAAAGGAAAGCAACTCAAA
>CM053590.1:22107464-22134322 GCA_028646515.1 Pseudochirops corinnae | reverse complement strand
GACTTGTTGACATGAAGAGAGGGCTTCTGAACCAACAGCCAGGTTCCAGGACCTCCACAACAGCAGCACTGTCCTTCACCATCAGGTGAATCTGGTAAAACAACATCAAAACAGACAGACAAAATACCAGCATCACAGCCATGCCTCCTCAGTCCTTGGCAGTTCCGGGTGGCAGTTCTCAAAAGTCCTGGGCAGTTCCAATGGCCTCTCAGCAGTCTTTCTCTCAGCAGCTCAGGCTCCACAGTAATGGATACTGCTCTCCCAAAGTCCTTCCAGACTTCTCTAGGCTTGGGCCTCTCTCCCAATTCACGGCTCCTCCCGGTTCAGCCCCCTCTCTTCACGTCAACAAGTCCATCCCAAAAGTGGGATTCACAAGCTCTGGGTTTTACCACTCAATCCAAAAAACCAAGCCAGTACAGGGGCATCTCCAAATTCCATTACCAATACACCCCCTGCCCTCTCCCTTCCCAAATAAGGAAGAAGAAAGGAAAAGTGAAGTAATAAAATCTTAAAAAAACACCAAAGAAAACAAAAAAAAAGTTCCGAAGGGATAAAAAAGTAGGATAATTTATTACTACTGCATTAAATATAATACACACTTTACAAGTTATATATCTCAGAAAACAATGATTTCATAGGCAATTTTCTTCTTGTTCTTTAAATATTGAGATGCTCCACCTCCTTTCTCTCAGCCTTGCCCTCTGCCCTGGGATCTGCTCTCATGATTGTTGAGTCCCTGGTCAGTATTTCATGACAAGTCCTAGCTATGATCATTTCACTGCCACCTCAGTTCATTCTCTGTTTACAGTTCTATCATCCCACCAGTAGCCTCCTCTCAGCCCCCACCTGATGACTAACTTCCAACTCTTTTTCCCCTCCCCCCTCCTGTCCTTTTCCTTTTTCGCTCTGACTTCCCTTTCAAGAACATAAGTATGAGAATGGGGACTGTCTTTTTTTAAATTTGTTTTTCCATTTTTGTATTTGTTTCTCTAGCGTTGAGCATAATGTCTAGCCTTAGGCTAGGCAGTATTTACTCTTTGTCTCTGTCTCTGTCTCTCTCTGTCCCGCTGTCTCCATGTTTGTTGGTGATTGTCAACTCCACAATAAAAATAAAAAAAAATAGGTATGTATATTTCCATATACACATGCAAATATATTTATTTCATAAATTTTTTTCATTTGTTAAAAAATTGCCCCAATGTGATATAATATAGTTAAATAATGACTGGTTGAGGTGGGTTGAATATGAAACTTTTATATTTCTATTCCAAAATGTTAGCTTTTTAAAAAATGAATTTAATAAATTAAATAAAAAAGATTAAATAAAATATGCTGAATATCTGAGTCTTGAGATATAGGGTAAAGAATTAATTAACTCACTTCAAAGAAGTCATTTCCAACTTCTTCACTTTACAGATGGGGAAACTGAGATCTATTTTGAGAGGTAAAATGAGCACTGGGCTTTGAAGCCAGATATACAGAAACTAAATTCAAAGCTTTATCCACTGACCCTCACTATATGGATGAGCTGTATGATTGAGAGTGTGTGAACAGTAGAAGACCAGTGACTAATCCTTGGAGAAGGACCATAGTGAAAGGGCAAGGGAAGAAAAATGAGTCAGTAAAGGAAATAGAAGATACGTGTCCATACAAAATCCATTGCAATAGAAAACGTGGTGTGTTTCAACCCACCTCAACCAATCTTTTGGTCTCTTGTCCTTAGCACTGCACCATTAGCTTTGGATTTAGAATGTAAAGGTCCCATGGGTTTTTATTTAACCATCCTACTTTTCATTAGGACAAAAATTTTCAAATAAAAAGCAAAGAGATGATTGTGCAAATAGTTAACTTTTCTCTGACTTCAATAGAATTAATTCAAGTTTGACTGTTTAGTATTTGGATGGTCACACCCTCTTTCAAGTTTGATTTTAGATATGTAATTCCACAAAGCTTTGATATGAGTGAACTGGGGAATTCCTTCCACCAATGGAGGTCACAACTTTTAGGACTTAGTACCTTTGCCTTAGAAAATTGCATGAGATAAGTAGAGGTTAATTGACTTGTCCAAGGTCACACCCCTAGTAAGGGATTTGAACATAGGTCTTCTGGCTGCCAGTAGGAGCCCTCCATCCATTATTACACAGTGCCCTATTCATTTTGGATGGGAAAGCTAAACTAAGTATAATTTAGTTAGAGTAAATGTAGGCTTTTATTGTCATTTCTAAAAAAATGTCTTTAAAGCCAGAGGGAACATACTCAACCTTTGAACTATTTCAATGCAATTAATATTTTATCAAGAATATTTTTAGACTCACTTTTCCCCTATAAAATATTCTATATTCTATATTCTATAAAATATTCTTCCCAAGTTTCTTTTTTATAATTAAAGGGGAAATATTTCCAAATGTGTGGTGTAAATGAAAGGCTGACTTTGGACTTGACTGTCTTTGTTTTATTCGTATTTCTATCTCCAGCACTTAGCACAGGGCCTGGCACATAGTAGGCACTTAATAAATGCTTATTAACTAAATTCCAGTTTGCCAAATAGGATAAGAAGTTCATATTGCTTTTTTTTTGAAATTGGTATAATTTTTTTTTTTAAAAGGTGGGTGTGTCCCGGTAGAACAAAGAGAGCTGTCAATCAGTCAATCAACAAGCATTGGTTAAGTACTGAAACTCCAAAGAAGAATGAGAGTAAAACATTTCATCAAGGAATAGGATGATAGGAAATGAATATGGGCTAGTCATGTGGCAAGGATGAGTGGATGCAGACAGACAGCTAGGATTCTCCATTGTCACCATCACAGTATCTGGAGAAAGTAAGAAAGGCCTCCTTCACATTGAACATCTTAAGGGAGGAAATGAACAAGAGTCATATAGAAGGGGCAGTTATGGATGGGTTGCCACCTATCTCATCAAAGAGAACTTCAGAATTGATGAGATCACAGACACTTTAGAATACGTGAGTATGAGCCAACCACTGTCCTAGGTACTGGAGATATGATGAAAGAATGAACAAATCCTCACTCTCAGAGTACTAATATTGTACTGGGGAATACCATAACTATATACTAAATAAATGTATACAGAATAAATGTAAAATCAGCACAAGATAGTTAAATATAAAGTAGTAGGGAGGAAAGGGCACCAGCATTTGGAGCAGGTAGAGTAGGAAAGGCTTCAGGCAGAAGATGGTGCCTGAGCTGCACCTTGAAGAAAGTAAGAGATTCATGGGAGAAGGGGTAAGGAGGGAGTGCATTCCAGGCATGGAGAATGGCCATTGCAAAGGCATGGGCAAGGGCAATCAAATGCCATTTGTGAAGAACTGTGTGTGAAGAAGAAAGAAGGTTGGTTTGGTTGGACTATTGTAGATTGTGAGAAGGGGAACAATGGGTAGTAAGGCTGGAAAGATAAGCTGGGGCCAGGTTTTGAAAGGTTTAAAAGTCAAATAGGTTCATATTTTATAGTAGAAATGATATGAAGAACCTAGAATTTATTGAGTAAAGAGTGGCATGGACAGACCTGCATTTCAGGAAAATCATTTTACAAATATGTGCAGCAACTATGTGTGGGATAAATCAGAGGAGGGAGAGATGTGAGGTAAGAAAAGAAACTAGGAAACTAGAGAAATATTCTAGGTGAGAAATGACGAGAGCCAAAACTAAGGGGACGGCTGTGTGAATAGAGAGAAGGGGCTGGTTGCCAGAGATGTTATGGAGGTAGAAAGAAATGCCAAGATTTAGAAACTGATTGGCAAGAGGAAAAGTGATAAGTAGAGTATAACAGCACAGTTACAAACCCAGGAGACTGGAAGAACAATGGAGGAAATTTTAGTAGATGGGTAGATTTGGGAGGAAAGGAAATCATTTTTTTAGACAAGTTGAATGTAATGTGCTTACAGACATCCAGTTTGAAATGCTTACTAGGCTATCACTCATGAGAGACTATGGGAGTAGAATGGTATATGCATTGTCAGGTGAAGTCTTTTTGTCAGGGAACAACCCATTGTGAAAAAGTAAAAAACATGTATC
The DNA here is from genome assembly GCA_028646515.1 of Pseudochirops corinnae. NCBI lineage: Eukaryota > Metazoa > Chordata > Mammalia > Diprotodontia > Pseudocheiridae > Pseudochirops > Pseudochirops corinnae. The sequence goes on along the minus strand of CM053590.1, from coordinate 22,130,291 downwards.
AGTAATGTTTTTGAAACACACACACACACACACACACACACACACACACACACGGAAAGGATGGAGGGGGAAAATGAACCTTAATCTTCTTGTATGTGTCATAATGGGAAAAATATATAAAACAAAGATTAAATTATTTTCCTTAGAACTGACAATACCTCTTAGACAACTGATTAGAAAGTTTCTATGGATGCAATTTGTTGTCTACCATTCTGTTTTAAAACTTGGCACCTTTTCTGTGGTAAATTTGAGATGTGAAGTGCCTGGAATGACTTATTCAACTGAAACTATCACTTACAGAATTTAAGATGATCAGGTTATTGACTTTGGGATTCCTAATTATATACTTCTGATTAACTGTTAAATTAGAGCTAAATAATGTTATCATGTTAATTCATTCCTCTGTGCATACTTACTGCTGATACGATGTATTTCTCACTAGAGGAATAGGCTTCATCTTCTAAGCATCATTTGCCAGTGGTTACACTATTTGAACCTATAAAGTCAAGCCAGACCCTAAATCTTAATAGATTGAGCAAATACTTTCAAAACCTTCAGGCCTTTAACCTCAATGCTTAATGCTTTCTTGGTGGAAAATAAAAATGACATTTTGTTTAGTTTTTGCATCTGCATAAGGAACTGCCATTTTGGAGACTTCTTTTTCAAATGCATATAAGCAATTCAGCTTGAAGTTCTAATCTTAGGGAATCCATTGGGATATTAAGTGACTTGTGATGGCCACAGAGTTAGCAAGTGTCTAAGGCAGGACTTGAAATATGATCTCCCTGACTCTGAGGCTGGCTATTTGTCATTATGCTACATTGCCTCTGAAGCTGACATATGTAGCTTTTACTTCAGTGTTATAGAAAAATTAGATGCCAACATTCTTTTGAATCTCTGCTAGAAGATTAGGGAGAAATGGATTCAAAGACCATCTCAGACACTCACTTAACATCTCTAGGTCTCATTTTTCTCAATTTAAAATGAAAGTAATAGGATAATAAAATAATAAATGAGGATAATATGGATAATAAAATAAAATGAGGATAATAATTTAACCTTCTTCTCCCTGGTTGTTGTGAGGATCAGATGAGAAAATAATTGCACTCAACACAGTGCCTGGTACCTAGTAGGTACCTAATGAATATTTATTTTCTTCCCTCCTCTACCTCTGTTTTGTCATCTGCAAAGTGGGGAGATTATACTCAATGATCTTTAAGGTACTGTCTAGTTATAAATCTGTGATCTCACAAACATTTATTGAGCTCCAATGAAATTCTGAGTTACTATGCTAAGTAATAAGGATATTTCAATATCTCCATTAGTTCTGTAATCTCATGGATGTGATCATGCTCTCTGTTGTTGAAAATAAATATTCGGTCATTCCATCTTATCCTGTGATACCCTTGCCCATGTACTCCTATAAATCCTCACCGGGGCAGTCTATACCATGTGCTGAGGACCTTCCTTGTTTTTTCTTTCCAATGTGGCAGCATTCATTTTGCCCATTCATTATTCCTCACTTGTGTTATTATCTACTTTTCTTGCTGATCCTACATTTCTTTGTTGATACTTTTTATACTATTTCTTACATGTGCTTCATCATTCATTATAAGTTTCAGGTTTTATATGCCCCTCTCCCATTCGTTTTGAGTGAGGTGTGATTTCTATTCTTCAGAATTCTGGATATTCCATGATTTACAGAAGAAAATTGATATTAAAATTGTTTTTCATTCCCGGGAGAATTTTGGTGTCATGGGCAATGCTGTTTTATTTTCTAGACAAAATCTAGTCATCTTTCTTCCTCTTATTCAATTTTGGACCCAAATGACTGTACATCTACAGTACCTGGGCAAGATACAATGCACCAATAGATCAGCTTAATTTGTCTACCATAGTCTGAAAAAGATGCAAAATTATCCATCCACTTTGTTTTTCCCATGTGAATTATTAAGTCAAATAATTTTTAGTCATTTAAAAATATCTTTTAAGATATTCTGCACTATTCTGGGGCTTGATGGAATTGGTAGAATAGCATCTGCAATCGGATTACCTGATGTACATCACTATCCCGAGTCTCACAGGATGAGAAGGCAAAAATCAATTTCAATTTGTATATTGGAGAGGAATGCCTTTAATGATGAAATCAGAGATCAATTAGGAAATCCTCCATTTTCAATCTAAAGTATATATCCTCCTCGACAATGACAAGCTCTTTAATAAGCCTAGGGAGGCAGTTTGACATAGTGGAATGTTCACTGACTTTGAAATCAGAGAAACTGGGTTCAGATTATCCCTTTGAAACCTACTATCTATTCTACTTTGGGCAAGTCACTTTGCTTCCTTCGACCTCAGTTTTTCCAACTGTAAAATGAGGGACTAGACTATATGCCTATTCCTCCTAACTTATGTTGGGTAAGGAGGTAGAGGTGCGACATGTAAATAGATAGGTGTAACACAAGTTAGGGAGTGAGTGGGGTAATGGAGAGAGTCAGACAAAATACTTTATAAATATTTCCAAGGGAGGAAATAAGTTTGTGGATGGCAGTTGAGATGTGTGAGGGGAGAGTAGGAAATTATATCGTATCCCCCAAGTAATTTTAAAATTTTAAGTAATGAAAAAATAAGTCAGGACCAGTTTGGTTCTATTCACATCATTTTTTTCAGAGGAGTTTTGATGTAGAGGCAGACTGAGACATCAATTAGAGATCTGATTTTTCCTCTTGAGTTGTTAGGACGAAGACATAGTATCTCTGATGTCTATAAATAAATTTCTGTGGAAATTATTTAGAAGGCATTTGAGGGTCTCCCTCCTTCTGAGAGGAGGGTCATGGACTCAATTGAAGGAAGACCATGGTCTTTGCATCCAACAAGATTATATTATGCGAGCAACTCATCAGCTCATCAACTAGAACAATGGCCTTGGAATGGAGAAAAATGAAATTATCCTTCCAGGATAAGTGGGAGATGGCAGCCACATTTAGATTCATGGTCTTATTGTGAAGGCACAAGAGAGTAACTAGATTTTGAGTTAGAAGATGTCTTAGACTGAGACTTATGTAGGCAAACTGCCTCATTATAATGGGACCTGAGAACCAAAGAGTGGCTTGCCCAAGTTCATGCAGGCAGGAAATAAAAACTCAGGATTTGGACCCAGCTCCTCTGACTCCAAATTGAGGGCTTTTCCTGCTGCATTGACCTTCTAATTCCCTGATGTGTGTCTGACAGAACTTGCTAATGTCAGAAGAATTATTCATTTTACAAATACTGGTCTATGCAGATTTTAAAGTCCTTTTAACATAGCCTTTGACTTTGAACTTCTCACAGTAAAGTTTTATTGTCTAAACTGCATCAATCTCAAGAATTAATAATATTATATTATTATTATAATTCTATAGATAATTATAATAATATAACTATAGCAAAATATAAAATGAGAATAACTCAAAATTATATATGATACAATTATATAACTATTGTATAATTTATAAAGTGTTTTAAATACATTATTTCATTTGATCCATACAATAATCAGTTGAGATTGCTGTATTATTCTCCTCATTTCACAGATATGGAAACTAGGACAAAGAGGGATGAAATGACTTAGCCCAGAGTCTCAAAGCTACGAGACGTCTGAAGTGGAACTTGAATCCAAGTCCCGATGAGAAGAGTTGGTATAATCCTTCTGTGGCTTGTGAATGAGAGCCTTGATCTTAAAAATGTAATGCACTGTTATCTAAAACCCCTTGGCTTTTTCTTCTCCTCCATTAGACTGGAAGATCCGTGGGGGCAGAGATTTCTTTTTAGCCCTTCTTTGTGTGCCTAACATATTGTGTGTAGCACATAGTAGGCACTTAATAAATGGTAGCTGACTGATTAAGTACCTAGAATTACTTACTTATTTTACTCCTTACTTTGGATCTTAAGAAGCCATTACAATAGGCCATTGGTTTTGAAGAATAGCCTTTAAGCATCAAGTACAGTAGAGAGAGGGACTAGATGTAGTCATATAAACGCTCTGAGCCTAAGTCTCTTCACTGATGAAATGGGCAAGAGGTTTACTAGATGACCTCCAAGGACCCCAGGATCCTTCACATTAAAACAAAAAACCCTCAAAATAAAAGGAAGAACTTTGATATAATACCACAGGAGCCATTAAATGGATATGCTTTTTGAGGATTCAAGCTCAGTTTGTTTTGCTATAAATGATATTCCACCTTTCTTTAAAGAAAATTGTCTTTCTTAATCATTTTATATTGATTATCATAAGTACACATTTGCTTTTGCTATATAATGATGCAGGAGTCTTATCTCATTACATTTTAATGGTATGAAAAACAATTATGACCTAGAGGAGAATACATCCTAAGCTGATGCTAAGTATAATTTTTCTCAAGAGAAAAAGATTTAAAAAACTGAACTTGCTTTCAACAATATTTTTCTATTGATTAAATTCCAGTGGTTAATGAAACAGATTAAATCAGTAAATGGTTCACAGATTGGTCTTAGGTTGCGAGTACTAAAGTTGGGTAAGTGAAGTTCATGTGAACCAGAGCTTGTATTGTTAGAGGCATGCGTATTGTCCAAGCAAGCCCGGCATTGCAGGAAGATTGTTGTTTTTTGTCCTTCATGCTCAAAGAAGAATAAAATGACATTATGATGTTGGGTCAATTTACAGTATAGTGTTCTTCTGTGACTGATCATACCAATAACAATCCCTGCATTACAGGGAGGTCAAAAAGAATAAGAAGAAAGACTAAAAGCCTTCCCTTTATTTTGGAAGAAAAGGGTAAGTGCAGTCTTTCTGAGATGCTAGGTGGGGGCCCAGAATTTTGATGATATGACCATTGAACAAAATAGTCTACTGGAAATAATGGTATTGGAGAGATATTTGATGTGGACTTGGGAATAGGAGATTATGAAAAATACTGATCATCAATGAAGAGTGATTCATACAGATTGAAATGAACGAATTAAATCTCTGAGGAGTCTGGTTACTTTTGGACTTTCCCACTTGGACATTGGATTTCTAGCTTCAGTGCTCACATTATCTCTTGTGCTTGAATTGTTGAAATTCCTAGTACATGGTACTCACTGAATAAATGTCTGGTTGAATGACCAAGCAAACAAAGGGTTTGGTACTTCACTTTCTGGACCCGTGAAGCCAAGGAATTAGCCTAGAGCAGAGGTGACTAACCTCCCAGGATCACAGATGGAGAGATGTGAAGGGCTTTCACAGTCAGCTAGTCTATCTATCCCATTTTACAGATGACATAAAGCCATGACAGGACAGCGCTTGAATGCTGCTCAATTTTAAGGCTCTATGCCTTTCTTCTCTTGGTTTTGATTTGGAAAGAAATAATTTTCCTATTGCCCTTGTCTAGGAAACAGAGAGGAACAGATGAGAGACAAATTTCAGAGCATTAAGAATATTTTATGTTTTCATTTTGCTAAGAAAAGTAGGAAGAATATATTATAAGCAAGAAGTGTACTTAAGATTGCAAAGTGTAGAATTTCATTTTAATGCTTCTCTCTTTGTTCAACCACAATCGAGATAATTGGAGATGTCCTTTGGAAATAGATATTTTCTACTTTATTTCACATTGTCACAAAGTAAAGAAAGACTGACTACCTCAGACTTCATTATAATGGATCCTAGGAAAGATGCACAAAGAATTTTGGGGACGAAGTTCAATTAGAAGCACAGAGTAAGAGGTTGTCTCAGCAATACTTGGGTTAGCTGTCCTGTTATGTTCTCCAACCTGGCCACCCTCCAAACATCCTTATTCCTGTGCAGACTACCAACATTCTTTCAGTGACCCAGGTTTTCATCCTCAGAGTGATTGCTATTACGGTAGTGAAAGGGGAAGATCAGACATTAGGGGCCTTCTCCTTGCCTTTGTTTCTCCCCTAAGTTTGACCCTCCCAGCCTGTATCTGAAGTGGCTGGGCAGAAAGAGTGAAGAGTCTGCTCGTGCTACTTGCATGTGTACATCTAAAGCACAATCTTTACATTGAGAGCAATCAGAAGCTGACAATTTGTGGTCAGGGCCAAATCTGACTCACCACCTTAGTGAGCTAAGAATGGTTTTTTACATTTTTAAATAAAGTTTTCTTATACTTAAAAATGTAGAAACCATTCTTAGGCCCACATAAAAACAGGTGGTAGGCAAGATTTGACTCACAGCAATAGTTTGCCAATCCCTGAATGGAATGGAAAAAGCATTTATTAAGTGCCTATTATATGCTAGTCACTGTATTATGTGCTTTACAGATATGATCTCATTTGGTCCCTGAGATGGAAGATCACTAGATCTTACCTTCTACTTGACCACTGAACTCAAAGACCCTCCAGATCCTACCATCTGCCTTGATTCCACACCCTCCGCCAAACCCCTGCTCTCTGATATCTTATCAGCTGATGACCATAAGGACCCCAGGGCCTGGTCATCTGCCCCATAACCACAGCCATAAAACTTCCAGGTCTTTTCATTCATGTGATTGTTGAACTGTCTCATGTGTGCTCTCTCTCCCAATTAGAGTGTGAGCTCCTTGAGGGAAGGGGTGATCTGGTTTTTTTTCTATTTATGTCCCCAGAACATCACCTGGTGCTTGGCATATAAGGACCTTTTATTCACTGATTCACTTATCCTTTACTTTTCACTCTCTTTTATCTCTCCAACTGGTGGTCATGTCCTATCAGTTGCACCTCAACAACATTTTAAAAAAATGTCCATCCCTTTCTGTGACTCACATAGCCACCATCTAGTTTAGGCCCTCATCACCCTTCAAATTGACTATGAATGTGGTTGTTGTTTAAGTTTGGTCTGACTCTTTGTGATCCCATTTGGGGTTTTCTTGGCAAAGATACTGAAGTGGTTTGCCATTTCCTCCTCTAGTTCATTTTACAGATGAGGAAACTAAGGCAAACAGGGTGAAGTGACTTGCCTAGGGTCACACAGCAAGTGTCTGGGGCCAGATTTGGACTGAGGAAGATGGGTGTTCTAGGCCTGGCCCTCTATATACTATTCCACCTTGCTGTCCCAGACTACGGAAGTAGCCACCTAATAGGTCTCTCTGCTTCCATTCTCTCTACTCTCCATTCTTTCTTCCACATGGTCCACAAAACAACATCCTTCATAGTTTCACTCCAGTCTACCTTTCTGGAGTTATTTCCCGTGAATTCCCTTTATGTACTCTGTGTTCCAGCCAGACTGCTTTATCTGGTGTCCCTTGAACTTGATATTCAGATTTTCCATATCCATACCTTTGCATCATTTTTCCACCCCTGCCTTTGAGAATCAATCCTTGGATTCCTTCTTGGCTCAGCTCACATGCCACCTCCTGTAGGAAGCCATCCTTAAACTGCTTATTTGTTAGTGATTTTCCATTCCTCAAATTATTTCATATTCATTTATTTGTTTATAGTTTATGCTCCCCCAACAAAATGTAAGATCCTTGAGGGTAAGGAATATTTGTTGATTTTAAATTCTCAGCACCTATCAGAGTATCTTTTCCATAGGATGTATTTTATAAATATTGCTTTAAATGAATTTAATTGCAATTCACCCAATGTATCTTATTAGATACTTCCTTAAACCTGAATGAGATAACTCCAATACTTCATTTATTATGCTAATAAATAAAATGCCTATGAAAACAGGATCTCATTGACGCCTTTCAATAATCCTGTGAAGTAGGTAACAGTAAAAAAAACAGCTCCCGTGAAACAATGTTGTACAGTTAATAAAGGTCTTGCCTTCCAATCTCCCTATCATGGAGCTATCTTCACTTTACAGAAAAAGAAACTGAGGCTCAAGAGAAGGCATATGACTTGCTCAAGCACATGTGGTTATTAAATAACGGAGCAGGCATCCAAATCCAAGGCTCTTTTCAACTATAGCCCACTTCTTCGCTATCTTTCCTCTTAGAGTAGGTGACATTGTTTCCATTTGATAGATAAGAAAACCAGGGCCTGGAGAGGTTGAGATGGGTTGTTTGTGGACATCCAATTGGTGAGTGAAAGGGCTAGGACTAGGACCTAGTATTCTTCAACACTGTCCCTATAGCCATCGACTCACCACTAACGTTGCGTAAACACAGAGAACTTATTCCTTTAGATAAACAAAGCTGAAGAAAATGACCCTAAACCATCTCATGATGAAAAGTTTTAGGAAGTTTTAGTTTGTGTGATGCTTCTTCATCATTTCCCTTGACAAAAGGTGGTGAATGATCCAAATTCTTGTGTCAAAAATGATTAATGTCAAGTATATTAGAAGGCGAAGTGATCTTACACAAAATTTCATCATTGGGAAAAATAAAAGATGTAAGTGTGCCTTTTCCCTAAGCTGAAAGTCACCCCATTCAAAGGGGGAAGCTTTTGGATTTTGCTTTTATCGGCTCATGTGTTTGTGTTCTTCAGCAAAAACTGGGAGCACAATGCCTGGGGGAGACAGAAAGTGCTGGATAATGAGGAGTTAGCTTCATAGGAAACTGAACTCTCTAATGATTATTGCTATTATGATGTTCTCATTTCTTAGTGCTCTGAATTCGATGAAAAAAAAATGAAGACAATGAAAAACAAACCAGATTGTCAAGTGTAATAAAAATTGTCTCCAGGGGTGGGGAACTTGCAACCTTGAGGCCACATGTGACCCTCTAGGTCCTCAAGTGTGGCCCTTTGAATCCAAACTTCACAGAACAACACTTTCCATGAAGTATAGATTCAGTGAAAGGGCTGCACTTGAGGATCTAGAGGGCTACACACGTTCCTCACCCCTGTAAACTATCTCTGACATTCATACCTTGCATTTCTATACAGTCGTATGCTGTGGAGATAGAGGGCAGGAGAAAGTCCCTGGTGCTTGGGTATACTTTCTTTGCCTCTAAAAGAAGGGACACATGTGCTTTCCCCACCATCCTCAACATGCAATCTGTAAACTCTGTCCTATTAGGGGATATACAGTGGCTGTTAATGGATTCATCCTTATTTTAGGTATGGAAGTAATGTCCTCAGAGGAGAAAACATCATTGTAGAAATCTACCCAGAAACTGTTGTCTCTAAACTCTCAATTCGGCAAGTTGAATTGATGTTGTGTTGTGGTAGATAAAAGCATTAGGGAGACCTGGGTTCAAATCCCATCTTACACACTTACTAGATGAATGATTCTGGGAAAGACACTTAACTATGCTTCAATTTCCTCATGAGGATGTTGAATTCAATGTCTCTTAAGGTCACTTCCAGATCTAAAAATCTACAACAACAATAACAATAACAACTAGCATTTATAAAGTGCTTTAAGGCTTTCAAAATGCTTTACATACCTCTCATTTTATCCTCCCAACAACCCTGGGAGGTAGGTATTATTATTCCCATTTTACAGATGGAGAAACTGAGGCAAGAGACTCACAGCTAGTAAGTGTCTGGGGCTGGGTTTGAACACAGATCTTTCTAACTTCAGGTTTAGTGCTCTAACCACTGCAACACTCAGCACGGAGTGATTAGGAAAGCTGTATAGCAGTATGGTTATAATACTGGACCTGTAATAAAAAACCTATAGCATAGGGTTGTTGTAAAATTCAAAAGAGATCATGCTGTAAAGTTTAATGTGCTATTAAAATGTCAGCAATTCTTACAGTAGCATTATGCCATCCATATACTTACAGTAGCATAGTACCATCCATAATTAGGAAGCACTAGTGCCTCTGACATATACTGGTTTCATGACCTGAGATTTAGCATCTCAGTGCCCCCATACGATTCTCTAAGGCTAAGTATCTGAGCAATTGCAGATTTGCATCGGTAGAAGGAATTTCCTCACTGGGAGTTCCCTGTACTCATGAAATAACAGCTTCTATCGCCAAATATATTATGGTGGTATTGGGCTTCTGCCTACTATGTGTCAAGTACCGGGGACATTCTAGGACTCCAATTCTCCAATGGATCTGTGATGTCATCTGTTTGAGTCTTCCCTTCAATCCATTGGTGCCTGTCCATCTTATATGACTTCTCTCCATGTCTTCTCAGTGTTTGAGACCTTCCTCACGTTCTCATGATATTATGCGGATACTAATTACATAGGATGGGAGCTATCCATTGCTTAGTTCTCATTCTAGCTATGTTCCTGGTCCCACCTTTTTCATAGGTTCTTGGATATGGCCCTAGAAGGTCCTAGAGGAGAACATGCAGTTCAATTCTCTCATTTTACAGATGGGCTTCAGGGAGGTCAAACGAATTTAAATAAATAAAATTAAAGAAGTAGTAATATTTAAAATAAATATGTTAAAATATAAATGTATAAATATAAAGTGTAAAGCATAAATAAATATATATGAAATATAAAAATAAAGTTAAACAAAAGAAGTAATAATCTTTAATGGGTCACAGCCTCCTCATATCAACCATGTTTCTCTCTAATGGCTCAGCTTTAGTTCTTCAGAGTCTGTGGTTGAAGGGGTCTGCTGGTACATGTTTAACAAACTAACTCTGAAAAAAGTGTGCATGACACACTTTTAATTTTTATCTGCATTATTCATATTTTCCCATCATTTTCTTAAGTTTAGACTATCACCAGAATGATAGATCAAGACCTGATTTTTTTTTCTGATTTCCACAGTATAAATGCCCACATTGAAAAGTTTAAAATGAACTCTTATCAACTGGTTTGAGTTGGTGATAACACACCCCTATTAATATTCTATGATTTATAGTCTTGCAACATAGACATTGGCTATATTTATTAATATTTATCATCTTAGAAATTAAAACTGATAAAATTTTAAAATATTTGTTCATTCAAAAATAATAATCCATTACATTAATATATTTTATGAAAAATAATTATATTTTCAAAAGTTGGTGAGAATGACATTCTTTCACAGAGTTTTGTAAATCTCTTTAATGTCTGGCCTATTAGAAGACAATTGGATTCTCATATCTGCTTTTGCGTGCAATCTGTTCTGATAGGTTGTTTTGATTGAAATATATGATGAAATCTGACCTCACACAGATGTGTAGTTGGAAAAAAGGAGTATTTTAACATGCACATAAAAATCTTAGTATTATTAGGAAAATTGTCTTGATCTTGTGGACCTCTGAAAGGGTCTCAGGGACCCACAAGGGTCACCAGAACACAATTTGAGAGGTATTATTCTCGTTGTTCTGGGGGTCCTGGTTCTTTAAAGTTCCATCCCTGCCCAACCTTCACTAGGGTGAAGGCCTGTGGCTTTGTCCTAGAATCAGCAACTAGGGAATAGTAGTCAGTGAGGGTGACTACTAGTCAATAGTAGTCAGTGACTACTAGTCAATAGTAGTGACTACTAGTCAATAGTAGTCAGTCTGAAAGAGATTGAAGGAGAATCGGGCAAATAAAGATGGGAAAGTCAGAAGGATAAAGGGGAAAGAGACACTTCCTTATTTAATAGCATGGATGAGCCTCTTGTCTGGCTTTCTGCCTGTGAGTCACCTGATCCCTTTCCCCTCCCTTCCCCACAAATTTCACCCAGATACCAGGATTTCTAGCTATGTCTCTGAATCTCTATACTGAGCTATATTTTGTCTCCATTTCCTCACATCTGAAACTTTTTCTCATCCTAGTTTTACTGTGCCCCCAGGTAAGTCCTTTTGTGTAGTTTTCACCCATAACTGGATGCCATGAGAATATTCCTGCCTGAGAAGAAGGCATGACAACTATGAGAGAATAGAGAGATATGAATAGTCAGGGCTTTACTCTTACTTTGTTCCTAGACCGAGAAGACTAAGCACAGATCCATGATGATGTCAATAGTGTGTATTTATTAAGAAGCCTTGACTGCTCCAGCCAAGCCTGAAGTGTTTAAGAGGCAAGGGCCTAGCCATTGCCAGAACAGAACAGGGATTATCAGTAGGCAGGCAGATGGGTAACATCTTCTGCCTGCCATGTCCCAGCATACATCTACCTCTAATATATTTGGTCCGGCGCTAAGATTCCTGAATCCATGGTTTGATGGAAGCTTTGATATTTTTAACCCCTTTCTCTCTTGAAGGCCATTTTAATCCCACCTCCCAGCCCAGTCCAGCCCCATTCATACATGGGTACCTCCCCCACACATATACTCAAGTTTTCAAAGTAGTGACCCATAATTAGATGCCATGAGAACATCTCTGCTCAAAAGAAAGGCATCATGACTGTCCAAGAACATTGCATGAGCCCATGGCCAAGATATTCTGAACACAACTGGGGGAGCAGAGTGATCCTTTGGAAAAACAAAGCAAAGAGATGGCTAGACGGTAACGTGGATAGAGCACTGGCCTTGGAGTCAGGACAAATTGGTTCAAATCTAGCCTAAGACATTGGCTGTGTGATCCTGCACAAGTCACTTAAACTGAACTGCTTCCCAAAACCCCACAAGAAAAAGAAAAGAAAAAGCAATAGATTTGGAGTTGAGAACCAGATTCCAATGCTGCCTCTGCCTCTTACTACCTCTATGACTTTGGACCTCACTTCCCCTGTCAGAGCCTCTGTTTCCTCATTTGTGAAAATGAAGGAGGATGGATTGGATGGCAATTAAAATTCCTTCCAGCTCTACATCTGTGATACTCTAATCCTCCAGAGGGAATAGAAGCTATCATCCCCAAGGCCATGGAGGAACAGGGTAACTACACTGAAAAATATGAAAGAACCCTGAAATAGCACAAGGCAAAGGATAAGCCATGCCATTGTCTTTGAAGGGGTGCAGAGAAATGGAGAATCTAAATGGGCCATATATGAACATGTAACTCTGTCTTTAACTGAGTAATCAACTATTTTAGAGGAAGTTTACATGGAACACAGAAAACTGCCCAGATTCTAGTTTCCCAGGCAAGCTCAAAGTGCAGATCTGAGGTAATCCTTCAAAATGTTCTGTCACCAAAACTCGAAGTTGCAAGCGCAGTGATCCAAATCACCTGGTGTGATTAACAAAACCAGTCACTGGCCCTCCTTGAGCCTTCCTCTTCCCCACAGACATACAGGTCTACTCATCTCACTTCTTTTTGCTTAATTTGACACCATTTAAGTAAGAGAGGAGAGCAACACCACCTTCTGGAAATTCATCTTTTGTTATCATAAGTCCATTTTCTAAACTTATCTGATCCCTTTTCAGGTTGCAGGGCCAGTGCTCTAACCACTGTGCAATCTTATAAGACTATTTTCTAATCTGTCCCTTGATTTTCCCATTTGCTCAATGTTGTGTTTATTATTTCATCTGTATTCTTTTAGGGCAATGAAGCCCCTACTGTCTTTGCTGTCTGGGCCAAAGTGGGCTTCCTGCAGCAGGTAAATTTAGTCAATTTGAGGAAGATCAGCTCCATTTTAGGTAGGTATTTGCTCTCAGTAAGTGTATCCAGCCTCAGGGAAAATGAATAGCATGATGAACTCTTCCATTATTTTCTATATCCTAAGACCTGAACTTGTTTTCTCTCTGAGTTACTAAGATGACAAAAGTAAAGGAAGCCAAAGTAGATATGGACAGACTGGGTTAGAAAAACATAGAATTAAACATCGGCTTATTGAATTGTTGTCACCCAAGGGTGACTAACTGGCCTTGGATGGCAATGATCACCTTTAGAAATTTAAACCAATCAGAAAATATGAAATCCTTTATCTTTTAAAAAGTCCTTTTTAAGTGATGGCTTACTGAGTAGGAGAGGGGGAAGCATATATCAAGAAATAGAAGTGTCGCTGAAACAAAAGTTATCAGTGAAATACAATTTTTAAAAGACAAAATGAAAGATAAGATGAAGTCCTCTTACTGGTTCAATTTCTATTGACCATAATTGTGGACCACATCTATTAGCTTTATGACTTAACGGTTGGTTGAAAAGTAGGAAAACACACCAATTCAACTCTCTTGGGACTTTTGTGTAAGAGACTCTAAATTGCTGATGTCAAACCTGGGCTCTTTCACTTATTACCTGTGTGACCTTGGGCAAGTCAGGAAAATTCTCTGAGCTTCATTTTCTGTGTCTATAAAATAAGACGGGGGTTGAGGGGTGGAACTATATGTCAAATATTAGTAATGTAGCACTATAAAAGTTTCAAAAGCACTTTCCAAACTTAAAAACAAATTATCCTCATAATAACCCTATGGGTTCAATTCCATAGTTGTCTTCTCCATTTTCCAGCTGAGGAAATGCATGCTTAGAGAGATAAAAGGACTTGCTTGTGGTCTCAGAACCAATGTTGGAACCTGAAGACCGTTCCTTTCATCTCTAAGTCTATGGTTTCTCCCCTACACCAACATGGACAAATGTCATAGACTGTGACTTTAACTTGACGCCTATTAATATTCTAACTTGTACTTGTATTTTGAACCAAAGAGAATAAAGAAGAAAAAATGTTTCTGTTGTCTCATCGTATTAAAAATTCTTATTACGGGAAAGGCCATTGCCCATCCGTGGCACTCTATTATTTATGATCTAATTATTGCTTACTGACAAGCTGAAATTATACTTCTGCTAAGAAGCCTCTGGTTGAATGGAAGAGCACTAAACTAATTTACGGTCCATCAAAATTTTGAGGTTGTATCCATTAGAAAACATTAAAGCCTGCCCCTTGGTGTTAGTATGTTCTTCTTCAGGATGGTCAGATGTCCTGGGGTTTCTCACCCCTCCATCTCTCATACTCCCTCAGGTTCCTCTTTCCAAAAAGAAAAGGAAAAGATGTATTATAGCAACAATGGAAACCAGAAAGGGGCTGGGCAATTAGAACAGATAATTTTCTTCACTGTTTTAAAAATGAAGTTTTGGCAAAGCAAACCAATGATATTCTTATATTCCAGGGAGTGTAATATAAATGCTGGCCTCAGGTTAATATTATGAGCAAATTAATAAAGCCATTTTAGAGTACAGTGATTGAAACTCTTGTCACTGCAATCCAATAGCTTTCTTATCATGCCCCATGGATTCACATCATAACGGAATACACTTTGGGTTTTTTCCTCTCTTAACAGATTGTTTCTCCTATTTTCATTTCTCATCTTACTTTACATCCTTGTTTGCCAGATGTCTAGAATCATGCTCAGTGAGGATGGGGATGTTAAATCTTCATCTGCTCTATTGGGCTATTTGACTGGCAGAACTGAGGGCAATGGATTTCTACTTTCTGACCAGTCAGAATAGAGTGTGGCCAAAGAAGCATTTTTTTTTTACTCAGTTTAAATATCCATAAAGATGCAGTTTAAAAATATTAAAGAGCTTGATGAGAAAAACTCTATGTTATTGATCTCCAAAGACTGAAATATGAATTGTAGTGGCTAACATGTGCAGCCACATTCAAATCAGGGGAGAAAAAATTAATTATATAGTTAAGATAAAATCCTCAGAAGTATTAAAATGTGTACATATATATATATATATATACATATATATATATATGCATATGCATGGCCTATGTTTATATAATCCAATGAGTGCTAGATTTGGAATTAGGAAAACTGGAGTTTGAATCCTGCACCAGACGCTCACTAGCTGTGTGATGGCTGGGCAAGTCATAGGGCTGTGGTGAGGATTTTATATATGGAAAGCCCTTTCAAAACCTTAAATACACATACACACATATACACACATATCACAACTCCCTGTGTATGTGTATATGTTTAAATATATGTATATTTAGCCTTAACATTATTACTTGAATAGATTTTATGTGGAGAGGCATAGGAATTATTCTGCTTGTCCCTTGGAGGCACAGCTCAGAGCAATGGGAAGAAGTACCTTGATGGGATCCTTCCTGACCCCCCTTTCATCTGCTAGTGCTTTTATTCCAAAAACTACCATGTGCTTGTTTTCTCTAGATTCTACATTTATTTATATAGCATTTTCTAAAAGTCTCAAGACAGTTTTAAACTTAATAGCTTGAAACTGCCTTAACTCTTGGTACACTTTGTATATATGCATGATGTCCTATCTATGAGAATAAAGCACCCAGGGGCATCTAGGTGGCACAGTAAATAGAGAACCAGCCCTGGAGTCAGGAGGACCTGAGTTCAAATGTGACCTCAGACACGTGATACTTACTAGCTGTGTGACCTTGGCAAGTCACTTGACCCCAACTGCCCTGCCTTCCCCCTCCAAAAACAAAACAAAACAGAATAAAACACCTTGAGGGCAGGTATGGTTTTTTTTTTTTTTACTTTGTATCCCAAGAGCCTACAACAGTGGCAGCATATCACAACAAATGCTTGTTGATTGATTGATCAACGTAAGGGAAAACTTAAAACATAGGCCTGTCCAAGGAGTCATTCAGGAATTGATTGATCTGCCTTGGATGCTTGCATCATACCCCTCACTGAAGCTCTTCAAGCAAGGTTGGATGACACATTGTCTGGAATTTTATACAAGGTGTTTTCTTTTTTCAATTAGACATGGGTTAAATGAGATGATCTCTTAGGTCCCTCACAGGCTGGAGATTTGTTTATTCTTCATTGGAAACAGTACTATGACTTGGTTATCACTTTGGCCCCAAAATATCTTCCCAAATAATTATGCTGTCACATGAAATTAACATGGAACCATTGTTCACATACAAAAAATTCCCAACTGCTTAAATACCTATTAGTTGTGATCTGTTCATTGTTGCACATATAGAAAACACGATTAAGAGGAGTAGATTTTCTTTGGGAAAATGGCCAGAGATATCGTATTAAATTACAATTATATTTAAGATTTACCCTAGGGCTTCCTTACACATTTTAAATGTGATTCTGGTAACAAATAATTGATTTACAGATAACTTCTATGGAATACTGAAAAGAGATCCATCATAAATAGCTCTGTAATAGTGGAAAGAACACTAGATTGGGTACTATAGGACCTGGGTACAAACTGAAATTCTATTACTTACTATCTATGTGACCCTGGGTAAATCCCTTCATCTCCCCGGCCATCTCTCATTATAGCTGTAATTAGGGTAGAGTCATTAGGTTTTTCTCAAGGCTGAAAAACTTCAAAGCACACATGGAATGTACATCCCTTTTCCAATCCTTTCCCTGACTGACCTAGGAGCTAGTTGGTTTATCCTAGTCTGGTCTCCACTCTTTCTCTTCTCTCTTCCTAGATGCATCTAATAATTCAATAGTACAAACCCCTCACACCTTCTCAGACTATATTTGTTCCCTAGTTTCTAGGCCTCTTTCCCATCAATGACTACCCTCCATGAGGCTGGAGTCACTCCATTTCCTAAGCAGACACAGAAGATTCTCTGACATCATGACTGCATCTTAAGTAAGCACAATTCCCTTTGTTGCCAAAGTTCTCAAGTAGTATTCTTCCTCTAGTGTTCCTCATATAATCTATAATGTAAGGGGATTGGCCTACATAATTTCTAAGGTCCATTTAAGCACTAAACCTTATAGTTCCTTTACACAAGTATGGAATGGATACTCCTTGAGGGGAGACTGTTTCACTTTTGAGTTTGTATTCCCAGCCACTATCATAGTTAAGTACTTAATAATAACTTTTCAACTTATTTTTGTGTGGACCATTTAATAAACAAATATTTCTATTAATTGCTTAATTGAAAATTAAATAATATTAAAAACAAAAATAAATAAAATGAAATAAATAATACTGTCAAAATATCACGATATGGTGAAAGCACACTAGATGAAGGTAAATTTGAATTCCATTTCCTGGCTATGTGAATGTTGGTGAATTATTTAAGCTTTATGACCAGTCTACTCATCTATACAAATGGGAAAAATAATATTTTTCTTATGTACCTGTGTTAGCTAAGTGGTATGGTAGTAGATCGAGAGCTGGAACTGGAGTCAGGAAGACCGAAGTTCAAATTTGACCTCTGACACTTACTAGCTATATAATCCTGGGCAAGTCACTTAACCACTGTTTGCTTCAATTTCCTCATCTGTAAAATGAGAATAATAAGAGGACCTGCCTCCATGACCCAGGATAATGATTGAAAGGCACTTAGCACAGTGCCTGACACATAGTAGGTGCCATGTAAATATTAGCTATCATCATCTTCATCACCATCACCATCATCATTGTCATCAATTATCATCATAATCATCAATCATCATCATCATCATCATCATCATCATCATCATCATCATCGTCACCTACATGATGAACTTATGATGAGGACCAAATGAGACCAAGGATGTAAAGTACTTTAATTACAAACAGATATCATGAATGGAAAGTCTGAGAAACAGAGTTTCTGGGTAATTAATAATTTATTAATTAGACCAGCAGATAATCAATAAATTGATGGTAAGTGGTCTCTCTCAGTAACCAAAGACAAAACCATGGAGATTACTGAATTCTTAAAAACCTTTGGAAAAAGAGGTGCCCCTGACAGCTGGAAATCAACCTGGACTACTGAACAATTAACAGGGTGGACATATTAATGAGGAGGTGGGTTAAAAGTCTCCTGCTCCTCCTGCTGAGAACATTGCTTGATCATAAGACTCAGCTGCCTTCAGCAATCTGGACAAAGGAATCCATAGGTACTTGGGCCACTCTTGTTGATTTTCTCCTTCATAAGTTGGATCACCCTAAATTCTAATGGAGTGTTCCAAGGACAGAAGCTCATTTCCTTGGGGTAAAAACTCACCTAGATTGGATTTTGTTTACACTTTAAATAGGAATAAGGTCTGCTAGTTGGATGAGGTCCTGCCCAAGATTGAGGAGCATGTACCCCAAGGATTTGGGCAATCTCATCTAGAAGCGATGTCCCTCAGAAACTGACCAAATGACCTGCCAGGGCTGGTCCCTGAATAATAAAATAGAAAGGAAAGAGCTTACTCCTAATTTAATAATTTGTTATTAAAATAACAGAAAATAATCATTTCTCTCACAATCATAGAAATGTATCCTATTATCATGGATATTTATATTTCAACATTCTAAAAAATTCATGATCTGAAATTTGGAGTGAATATACTTGCCACTAATAAAGACTGAACCACATGGGAGAGTCAGTGGGATATAATGAAGAGATTTTCAGGTTTGCAGTTAGAGGACCTGAGTTTGGACCCTGGCTTTGACACTATTTGTGTGATCTGGGGAAAGTCTCTTAGCCTCTCTGTGCCTCAGTTTCCTCATGTAAAATAGACTTGATGATCTCTAGGGTCACTTCCAATTCTATATCAATGACTTCTCTATCACTGAATGGCTGAACTTTGAAAAGAGCAGTGACTGAAAAGTCCATTGCTTTTCCTCATGTGTTGGTGTTCCTTTCCATACACAGTTAGGCTGGTCCATAGACAATTGGCATCCACTTCAAATGCTGGACTTATACGAGAAGCCTTTAAGGCTTGGGAGGCCCTGCCTGGGCTTTCTGCTCCCATAGGTTTGCCCTCCATATGAAAATGGAGCATTGGTACAGGACATTAGGGGGTTCTAATACAGTCTAAATGAAACATAGCAGAAACAGCATGCTGCTTCAGCACAGTTGAGCAAGAGTAAATAGACAAAACTAAAATTAATTCTATTTTTGCATTGTACACTTAGGCAGCATACTTTATAGAACCAGTAAGCTATATCTGTTTGGCAGATACAGTTCTTGACCAGAAACAAGAGGCCCAGATATGGCTTGAAAAGATGTAGCAATGTAAGAAGAAAAAGAGAAATATTGGGTTTCCACATTTCCACTCATTAACTTTGACAAATAGAAGACTTGTCATCCTTACTTTGGCTTGATGATATCAAAGGAAAGGGGAACAATGTTTATTAAGAGCCTACTGTGTGCTCAGCACTTTGCAAATATATCTCATTTGATCCTCACAACAATGCACAGTTGAGGAAACTGAGGCAGAGGTTAAGTGACTTGCTCAGGGTCATACAGTGAGTAAATATCAGGCAGTGGATCTGGACTCCAGTTTCCTAATTCCAGGCCCAGCTTTCTATGTACTGGATCCCTTAGCTGACTCTGGAAAGGGAGAAAATCCAATTGTTACCATTTAATTGGTGAAATAAATGAAAGAGGAGATCTACAGCTAACATGGGATGCGCATGGTTTCATCCTAGGGTCCTGATAGAGGGCCGTGCTTCCTCTCTGGGAGGCCCTCCTTGTGGTGACTGCTATGAGTACCATCCCTGTGCCTTGTCTTATGGCTAGGGCTCCCTCCATGCAGGAAACCAACCCTGGTATGTATGACTATGGGTTTAGTGGCATTGAGGGTGGAGGCAGCTTCGCCCTTACCCCCATGTGAGTTATACCCTCTCTCCTGCTGTAATCGCTCTCGTAGTTATACTATCCTCCATGCCAATCATCTACAAAGTGGTAGCCATGGTAAATGGCAAGGAGGTCATGGTATGTTCCCAAGAGGGATCCAATCTGAGGCGGAGAGGATGAGTTAAACACCCCTTGATACAATCAGGAAATGTGGAGCTTGTCTCCAATACAACCACCCATTTTCTACCAAAGCCTCTCCACTGCTTTACTTCACCCTCCCCCAGGAAGGCTGTGGAAGTTTTCAACCTCACCCTTTCTGCCTTGGTCATTGGCTTCTCCTGGCGTCAGTAATTTAATCAATAGCCAAATACCCATTGCCATAACTGCATAGGGTGGTTGCTCATAGCCACCTGCTGCTCTCCAGATCATCTCTTGGTTACAGCAGACCTGTACTGAATGAGATACCTGCTGAGTGAATGGTGAGTAAGACCTCTCTTACTTTCCCTCGCCACACTTTGCTTTGGGTTGGACCAAGTGAGTCTCACAGTGGGACATTAGATAATTTGTGAATAAATATATAGATATTAGGAGGTGTGTATTCAAAAATTTATTACAGATAAGGAGGCATAATCAAAAAAAGTTTGGAAACCACTGCTCTATGATATTTACACTCCTTCTACTTCCTGCCCATTGCACTTACCCCAGGTAAAAATAGTCAAAACTATAGTTCTGTCAGTATCAGAAACTGGGCTAGAAGCCCAGTCACTCCTTATAATATTTTCTAGATTATACTGATTCATAGCATGGTGTGGCAGAAAGTCTGGAAGTCAGAAGAACAGTATTCTATCCCGGGTCTAGTTCTATTTACAAATCATAATCCCTCTCTCTCTCTCTCTCTTTCTCTCTCTCTCTCTGCCTTTCTCTCTCCTTCTGTCTGTCTTTCACCCTCTGTGTCTCTGTCTCTGGATCTATCTGATTTTCTTTGTCTCCCTCTTCCTTTATGTCTCTGTCTCTTTGAGTCTCTCTGTCTGTCTCTCTCCTTCTGTGTCTCTGTCTCTAGCTGACTCTCCCTCCCTCCCTCCCTCTCTCCCTCATTCTATCTCTCCCTCTCTTTGTCTCTCTTTCTCTCCCTTTGTTCTCCCTTTGTCTCTGTCTCTTTGTGTCTCTATCTCTCTCTATCAGATTGGGTCTATTTGACTCTCTCCCTCCCCTCCCTCTGTCCCCCCTCCTCCCTCCATCTCTTACTCTCCCTCCCCCTCCTCTCCCCCCGTCTCTTCTCACACCCAGCCAATGGCGATGATAACATCAAGTTAACCTTACAGAATTTTTGTGAAGATTAGATCTGAAAACATAGATAAAATAAGTTTAAATATTTGAAGACTCCAACCAAGTGTAGGATCTTATTACCTTCAAAAGTAATGGGTTTTTAAAAAGTTATTTTAAATCAGTATTTGGTCATGATCTCCCTCAGTTAGATCTTTCATAGCATGATAGGCTATGATATGGTGGGGGTTGTATTTTTCTTTCTGGCAAGAGATGATGGTTCACCCAAAATTATTACAATCAACTAGAACAATTCTAACAAAACCAAATATCTTCACCAACTTAATCATTGATCTTCTCTCTCTTCATTTTTTTTCCACTGGAAAACAGTCATTCTTACAGTCTAAATTCTTTCTGGGTTAAGCAGAAATCGTTAGTCCTAAGTACACACTTTAGCTTTAGTCCAGTATTCCTACTCTTTACTAGGCATTTTAATATGGCTACCCCCAGCATTACTCCTCTCATACCTGCTAATACTTTCTCTTTCTTATATAATCCCCATGATGCCTAGTTTAATAATTGCCATGAAGTAGGCATCCCATTCTAGGATTTTTAAAAAACATTCAAATTCATGCTATCTCTATCCTTACAGATCTTACAGGCTCCAAAGGTGTCTCTTCTCAATGTTAAATTTTTCTGGGATGAAGAGTTCTCATCTCTTTGGTCTCCCATCTTGAGGAGGCAATGGAGAAATACTCAGGGCGGGAATGAATAGTAGCATCAGATTACCAAAGAGTAATGACAAGAAACATGTTTGTGCTGAAAAAAAGACTCTTCCTAGCAAGAATAAGATATAACCAATGGCTAGACCATGTACTCAATTTATATCTCAGCAATGTTAAAAGATCTAGACTAGGATGTGGTCTGATTGTTTTGGATGGATCCTGTGAAAAAGATTTGGTAGGATATGGACAATCATAACCTAGGATGAGACTGATATGGGAGATTTAGTATTTGGAATGGTGGATTGGAAGAAGTGGGTAGATCAAGGCGTAGCAGGGGGATCTTTTTCATACTACACTTCTGGGAAGGGAGAGATTGGTGATTTCTTGATACTGCAAAGCAATTTAATTGAAAAAATAAAGGAAATAGGGAGCAAAGAGAGGTGAGACTGGGATAGCAGACAGAACGTTACACTTAGAATCAGTGAGAGCCAGGTTTGAATTCCTCCTCAGATACTTTCTAGTTTTGTGACCTCAGGAAAGTCAATTAACATATTTAAATCTCACTTTTCCTTTCCTTTATGTAAAATAAGGGGGTTGGACTCAATGGCCTCCTAGTTTCCCAACATCTCTTCTACTTCTACATTCATGGTCTTATAAGCTTGCATTTCCTAGGAAGAGAGTTAC
>CM053590.1:22081148-22106964 GCA_028646515.1 Pseudochirops corinnae | reverse complement strand
GTGTGTGTGTGTGTGTGTGTGTGTGTGTGTGTATTGCTCTCTCTCTCTCTCATTAAAATTATAGTTATGTGTAACAACAAACATACCAGTGTTCAAACCCCATTGTTCAACCCCCACTACCTTATTCTAATTTCCTTCAACTCAATGCCCTTCCCTGCCAACCTCTTACTTTAAAGTTACCTAAGTCTTTCACTGTGCTCTCTAGAACACCTGATTCATAGATGTCAAATGAGATTTCATCTTAAAACTTTTTCTCACTCTTTTCATCTTCTTGGACTCACTGAGATGTAGCCCCTACTTGAGAACATCTTCCTTAGCCACCATTTTCTAGTACTGGCTATATTCGCACTCATACACTCTGATTCACTGGCATTATGGGAGAGTCAGATTACTCCTTGTTTCCCATTGCCACTTACACACTCTCTCTGGCATGTTGTAAGCATTATATAAAGGTTAGCTATTATTACTTACTCATTTCCTTTAAATTAAGCAGCTAAGTGGTAGTAAATAGAGCACTTGTCTGGAATAAGGAAGACTTGAGTCTGAATCCAGCTTCAGACATTTATTATCTATGGGATCTTTGGGAAATAACATAACCTCTGTTTGCCTCAATTTCCTAAATGTAAAATTGGATAAAAGTAATGCCATCTTCTCAGGGCTGTTGTGAGGATCAGATGAGATCATATGTACAGAGCATTTAGCACAGTGCTTGGCTTTATAAAGACTCATCATTATTGTTACTTCTTTCCTCCACTCCAGCTACTCATGCTTGACCTTGCTGCCTCTCCTCTCTCATCAGGTGCTCCAAGTTCATGTTCACGAACCCTGAAATTCACTTATCTGACCATACTCTGTGGGTATTCTGCCTCTGTCTCTGCCTTGCCACCCTCCAAGATATTCTTCATCATCACTGTCACTTCCAACCCTTCTCTTCCCCAAGCCAAAACTACATTCACTTAACTCTCTTCCCTTAGCCATCTTGACATTTATTAATCAGTTCAACTCTATGCAGTTTTCTTCTCTGGAGTCTCCTTCTCCTTTATTTTATTGAAGCTCTGTGCTGCCAAATTTTAGCCTTGGTTTAGTCCTGCTTGGCTCTTGTTTACACACTACTGAACAAAGCTAGAAATTATGAAACTATGGACTATGCCAACTGGGTCCACTACAAGCTTATCTTGTTGTTGTTCAGTCATTTTAATTGTGTCTGATGCTTCATGATCTCATTTTGGATTTTCTTAGCAAAGATACTGGCTTCTTTCTCCATCTTATTTTACAGAAGAGGAAAATGATGCAAACAGAATTAAATAACTTGCTCAAAGTCACATAGCTAGTAAGTGTCCAAGGCTGAATTTGAACTCAGAAAGATGAGTCTGTGACTTCAGACCCAGCACTTTATTTACTGCATTACTCTAGCTGCTCCAAGTTTATGTCACATGATCTCAGCTGGGTTCTTACAGCAGCAAGGCAATCCTTTACACATCCCTAATTGAATCACTATCCCACACTCACCACAGTGGCTTTTCCAAACTTTTTTATCACTCTGCAAACTTCCCATAATTCTCCCTTCCCCCATCCTCTCAGTTGAGAACCTTGCCCCATATTTCACTGGAAAAAACAAACAAACAAACAAGGCTATCTATTTATTTATAACTGGAAGGAGGGACAGTTTTGTTCTTGGCAACATACAAGGCTTCACACTTATGTACACAGGGAGGACAAAGACACAGATTACTTCTTAGTCTTCTCATCTGGATTCTTGGTGTCAAACATCCTGAAGTTTTGTTTTTCCCCCCCGTAAACCTTTATTCATTTCCTTAAATTCTTCCAAGGTATCTGTAACTAGTACAATCCTGCATTCTTCCACTGTCAGTTCACTGAAGCCAGTGTCTCTTGGGAGTGGATATGTGTGTTTGTAAGAGTTGGAATGAAGTTGTGCTAAGCTCTTGTACATCTGGTCACAGGTCTCAGGCTCCCAGAACTCTGGGTCTTCTCCACCTCCTGAAAGGCCTATGCCACCTGCTGCCACAGGTAAGCACCCAAGTCTCAGCCCCTTTTGGTCTTGTCTAGAGGCCATTCTTTAAAGAACTTGAGGAAATGCCAGTAATGTCTGGCTGCCATCTTGGACCCCAGTTGAGGCCAATTAAAGAGAGCCTTGTCTTCTTTCTTGTTCATCATCTCATATTACCCAGTTGCCTTCTGCCACTATCTCTTCTTTCACCTCTATTTCTTATGAAGAGCTTCCCTTTTTCCTAGCCAAGGTAAATACACAGATTGTCCCATTCCATCCTATCTTTTCTAGATTTTCCCCCTACACTTTCTCCTCTCTCTCATTAAGTCTCAATCTCTATTTGCTCAGTGGATGCTTCCCTCCTCTCTACAAATAGGCTCATGCTTTCTCCTCAAAAAAATGTAATTTGATGCATCCATCCCCACTACTTATCATCCTATTATCTCTTTTCCCTTTTCTGAGTGAACTCCTCAAGAAAGCCATTTACTCTAAGTGTCTCCACTTCCTTTCCTTTTACTCTTTTAAAAAAAAAAAGTATTGGCAGTCTAGATTTCAACCTCATCATCCAAACTACTGTCTCCAAAGTTACCAATGATCTCTTAGTAAACCAAATCTAAAGGTCTTTTCTCATTCCTTTTGACCTCTCTGTAGCTTTTAACACTATAGCACCCTCTCCTCCCTGATTCTCTCTTCTGTCTAGTATTTGTGCCACTTCTGTCTCCTGGTTCTCTTCCTTCCTCTCTGACCACTCTTGTCTCATTTTCTGGATCTTCATTAAGGTCATGCCCACTAACTATTCTGGGTCTTCTTCTCTTCTCCCTCCAAATTGTTTCACTTGATGATCTCATCATCTCTTATGAATTCAATTATCATCGCTAGGGTCATGACTTTCAGATCTATTTATCCAATCTTAACTCCTTATACAACCTCCAATCCTACATCCCTAGTTGCCTGCTAGATAGCTAAAACATAGATGACTTAAAATCAACATGTCTGAAACTGATCTCATTATCTTTTCCTCAAAACCCCTCCCCCTTTCCTAACACTCCTATTACTTTCAAAGTTACCATTATGCTCCCAGTCACCAAGGGTCACAACCTAAATGTTATCCTTGACTCTTCATCTTCCTCATCTCCCAAATCCAATCAGTTGTCAAGCCCAATCTTTTCTACCTTGGTAACACCTTTTATGCACTCCCTTCTGTCCTCTGACCCTATAATCCCCTAGGTCAGACTCTTACCACTTTATACCTGGAATATTACAATTGCCTGCTGATTGATCTCTCATCTGGAGTCTCTCCCCACTCCAGTCCATCCTGCACTCAACTGTCAAAGTGATCTTCCTAATTTGCAGATCTGACCTCATCACTCCCCTACTCAGTCACTCTAGTGGTTCCCTATTACCTCCAGGGTCAAATATAAAATCTTTTCTTTGTCTTTCAAAATCCTTCACAACCTGGCCCCTTCCTATCTTTCCTGCCTTCTTCCTGTTATGCCCTTCCATATAGCCTGCAATCCAGTGACACTGGCCTCCATGCTATTCCCTGCACAAAACACTCCATTTCTTGACTCAGAAATGTCAGAGCATCTTTGCTGGCTGTCCCCTATACCTGGAATGCTCTCCCTCCTTATCTCCACCTCCTAGCTTCCCTTATCCTACCTTCTTCAAGAAGCCTCTTCCAGTCTTCCTAAATTTTAGTGCCTCCTACCTCCAATTTATCTTGTCTATATCTTGTGTGCTCATAGTTTGCTCCCTCTCTCTCTCATTAGATTGTGAGTTCCTTGAGAGCAAAGACTACTTTTCACTTTTCTTGGAATCCCCAGGGTTTAGCACAGTATCTAGTATGAAGTATATAATTAATAAATGCTAGTTGACTGACTGATTTATCCTAGAGGCAATAGGGACTTGTTAAAAAATTCTAGGTAGGGCAGAGAATGAGATGGTAAGATTTTTGTTTTCAAAACATCAATTTGGCAGCTGCTTAGAGAGTGGAGTAACATGCAGCCCTTAGTTGGCTGGTATTTGCTCATCTACATTAGCCTCTGTTTTTTTTATTAGGTCAACACTCCCACCAGCTAACCACCCAGCATCTTCTTACCTTCATATTGATCAGACATTTCGATCACAACTCTCTCAGGCATACAACTGGAACTGACAAACCCTAAAGCAAGATGCTGTTATTTTATGGAACTTGTTTGGAAGATAATATTAGCCTCATTGCTGTTGTCTTAAAAATAACATTTGTCCATTATGACAATATTAAAAATAGATGTACACTATTTCCAAAGTGAGTCTGGTACATGGAAGGTTAAGTAGATTAAAACCATCTGTGATTCTCCCCCAAGTCCACAGAAGATGAAATTAGCAATGCTAATTTTCAATATGGTCACATCTCCCACCTCATTCCTTCAACTGGGCATGACCTTCACACAACAAACAGAGGCCCAGCTCAACCTTTTCCACTGCCAGCCAGGGAGCTTGTGGATCCCAGGGCTAACTCACTTCCTGATAAATGCAAAGGATGTTTCTTTCTTTAACAGTGCCATTTGGAAACATCTGGCATCTCAAAAGGGGTCCTTTCAGACCCGTCCATTATAGAGTCAGGCTGGTGGGAAGCCAGGCTTTGTAAAGATTTAACATCCTTGCAGGAGAGCAAACAGCGTGGGGAAAATTCCAGAGCCACGTGGACAGTTCCATTGTCAGGGAGTAATCGAAAAAGAAAAAATCTATTTAGCTGGACAAGCAAGCAACTCATGGGACTGGGGGCGCCTCATCCATCTCTCTTAAGGAACAATTTCAACTCTAGCTCACATCCCACTGCACATTCAATCCACTTAGAGAGCAATTTCCTGATCTCGAACAACGCCTTCCCCATTCTAAGTGAACACAGCTCCTAGCATGGGGTCAAATGCAATCAGGAAGCCATTCTTGTCAGACCAGACAGGCCATCAGCTTGAGAGAGTTGGGAGTGTGCCATCCAGGGCTCCCCCCTTCCCTTCTAACTCTTAGTAGAACAAAAAAATGTAATTTTTTCCTGTTTTATCCCTTTCAAAAAATGAACACGAGTAAAGTAAGATTGGTATCTTGTAATGTGCATGAATATTTATCAGATCATTAGATTACTGCAACAAAAATCTCAAGGCATGGCATTGAGAACTCCACACTTACTTAAATGTTGCAAAGCAGAGAGCTGGGGAAATTGGGTAGGGAGATGAGGGGAGAATCAAGGGAAAACAGAGAAGAAGCAAGCACAAAATGGAAGGGAGAGATTAGATACCCAGGGAATTAAAATGCAAAGCCAAATATGTACAGGACAAGTGTTAGGAAGGTTTTAAGACTAGCTTCTAAGGCAATGACTTTAGAATCAAGGTGGAACTTGCTCTCTCTGTCTACCACTAGAGGGTACCACTAGACACTTTTAAGCTTTACTACTGGTGCATTTTGACACCTCTGCACTCATTTACTGTCTTCTTCCTTGTTCTGTGACCCAAAGATCATTCCATCTGAGGCCCTGGTGATTTATCCTTCCTCCAATATTCTTGCTCCCCAAGCTCTTATTCTGGAACATTTTCTTTTCCTTCAGTGAATTAAAATGGGCTATATAAGGGTCTACTGATTTATTCATCAATGATCTTCCTGATTCTTTTGGGGAATATCCCCAGTCCTATTCCACTCCTTAGTAAGGACTTGACTACTCTATGTCTAGTTCCATAAGAAACATCATTACAAATTACCTTAAATAAGACCTTCTCTGCCATAGCTGTTAGTCCGTGTTCATTTAATATGAAAGAATACCATCTCCAAGATGGACTAAATGTAAAATGTCTCCCTTAGCTGATTATGTTTTTTGTTTTTCTCTCAGCTCACAGCTCTGATAGGAATCTACCACAAATTGGTCGTTAAGAAAAATGAGCAAAGAGACTAGATTGAGGGAGCCTTTATTGCTCTCCGGATACAAAAGGTTGCCAATAACTGAAAAGACCTTTAGCTCTTTTGACCTTTCCATGAAACTCACTCTAAGAAGAAAAGATGACACTGACATTCCTAGTGTTAGAAGAAATGAGAAAATTGCTTTTGCCTATTTTTTTTAAAGTACAAATCCTTTTAAATTTTCTAACCCTAAATATCATGTAATTTAATATCTTCCTTGTTGGAGAACACTGCTACCTATTACTGGCAAGAGTTTTGGTGATTTCAATGCTAAGAGGAGTCTGTCAGTTTCCTTTCTTTGCCTAATAATGGGGAACATGTCAATAGAAAAAATACTGATGGGTGGAGATTGTCATATTTTGAATTCACAACCCAGAGGCAAAAAATAAGGGGCCTGAATTTTGCTGTGGGAAGCAGAGGATGTTTAAGTTCAAACATCCTTTACTTTTTCAGTTATAGGCCTTGGAATGACTCCAGTAGGAAATGACTATAAGCCATGACACTGGCTTACAGTGGGGAAAAATCACTAGATTTAAAGTCTGAATTCAAATCCCTCCATTAAGTCTACTTGTGTATGACCTTGGACCAGACCCCTCCTCATTTTGTCAATGAGGAAACAGGTCTGAGGAATTGAAGTGATCCCTAAGATACCATCTAGCTCTACAACTATGATTGTATGGATAATAATAATAATAATAATAATAATAACTAACATTTATATGGTACCTACTATGTTAAATATACAGCACCTAAATACTTTACAATTATCATCTCAATAATAATAACTAACATTTATATGGTACCTACTATGTTAAATATACAGCACCTAAATACTTTACAATTATCATCTCATTTGATCCTCATAATAACCCTGTGAGGTATGTGTTATTAATATCCATATTTCACAGATGAGGAAACTGAGGCAATCAGTGTGAAGTGACTTACCCAAGGTCACACAGATAGGAAGTGTCTGTGGCAAGATTTGCACTCAGGTCTTCCTGACTTCAAGTCTAGCTAACATCTATGCATTGTACCACCTAGCGGCCTATTTCATTCATTCGGTTATTTTTTCATTCATCATTAAGCCTTCATTACGTATTTATTTCAGGCTATTAAGGAGACCTAGACTAGACAGCAATTCCTTCTAGGTCTAGATCTATAATTCTATAAACCAGATTAAAATCCTAGGTCTACCACTTACATCCTGTGTGAAGCCAGATACTTCTCTAGGCCTCAGTTTCCTCATCTGTAAAATGAAGGGGACTGCCACATAGTGGTCTCTGAGGTCCCTTCCAGCTCTAAATATATGATTTCAACAATTCTACAATCTTGCTTTCTGCTTTTTGGGGGTTGGGGGGAGTTCTTCCACTGGGAGGTTTCCATCAGTGCATTGATGGCTTAGGTGGTGAGAGGTTCCTGCCACCTGCCATCCATCTATTAGAGGTGGTAAAAAATAAAGAGATGACTGTTGTCATGATTAACAATTAAGATTTCACATCAAGT
Organism: Pseudochirops corinnae; assembly: GCA_028646515.1. Lineage (NCBI taxonomy): Eukaryota > Metazoa > Chordata > Mammalia > Diprotodontia > Pseudocheiridae > Pseudochirops > Pseudochirops corinnae. The sequence goes on along the minus strand of CM053590.1, from coordinate 22,099,523 downwards.
GAAATACCCAAAGGTTAGTCCTCAAAGGAATATTTTTAGAACTATAATAAAGAAAAAGAAAAAGGAAAGACAATGTGATCTTTTCTGTTTTTTTTTTTTTAATTTTAATTTTTTTTCACAAACTTGGCTGGCAGCAGAAGCAAAGGGTAGCAGCTTGGCCCCTGAGTTTTGGCTTCCCTCCACTTCTCCATTCTGAATAAGGGCTATGAGGGTTGGAGTTTGGGGCTTGATACAGGATACTTGTCATTTTCATCCAGATGCTTAGGAATCTCTATCTTTCTACTTAAAATAAGGAAAGCCCATTTCTCCTTGTAACTGTTGATTAGATTAACTGCTGAAACATACCTTGGAATTGTAAAAACTATTTTATCCCCATACAGGATAAAGGGTTCTTATGCTCAATTGATTATTTCTTTAAATAGCACACTTTCCCAACAGTTTCCTTAAGATGTCAGATCCTCCTTAAACTATTCATGAGTTTTAAATGACACAAATCACTAAGAGATAGAACCAGCAGAACAGGACATTCTAATATTTCCCAAACACTGCTTGCCTCAAACAAAAGATTTACTTTTTCCTAGGAAACTGTGAAGATAGCCAAATCACATAAGAATAGCATCCCAAAATTTCAGTATTCAGTCCAACCCATACCACTAAGTTAATCTCCTCTATGACATACTGAACAAGGCGTCATCCAGCTTTTGGTGACCTCCATGAAAATGGAGACCATTTGTTGATGTCTTTATTTCTCTGTTTCTTCTTCTTTTGGTGAGGTAATTGGGATTAAGAGAGTTGCTCAGGGTCACACAGTGAGTAAGTGTCAAGTGCCTGAGGTCACATTTGAACTCAGGTCCTCCTGCCTCCAGAGCTGGCTCTCTATTCACTTTGCCACCCAGCTGCCCTTGTCTTTCTTTGTATACATTGTATGTAATGAGGTAGTTCAGTAGAAAGAGAACTGGGACTTGATTTAGGAAGACCAGAGTTCAAATCTGGTCCAAGACACTGATTAGCTATGTGAAGCTGGGCAAATCACTTATTTGACTCAGTTTACTCAGCTGTAAAATGAAGATAATTATAATAGCATTTGCTTCCCAGGGCTATTGTGGGGAAAAAGTGAGATAATACACTCACTCTTAATCTTCTCAGCTGTTTAGTATGGTGGCTAATATGTAGTGTTCATTAATAAATGCTCATTGATTTGGCCTGAAGACCAACAGTTTCTGGGAAACCGATCAGCTCCTAAAGCAGACTGAATCTTCTCTCTCGGTATTGTTGTTATTCAGTCCTCTTTGACTCTGGGACCCCAGCTGGGGTTTTCTTGAGGAAGACACTATCATTGCTTACCATCTCCCTCTCTACCTCATTTTTACACATGAGGAAGCTGAGGCAAACAGGTTAAGTGACTTACCCAGGTTCACATAGCTAGCAAGTGTCTGGGATCGGATTTGAACTAAGGTCTGACTGCCTCTAGGCCTGATGTTCTGTCCACTGGGCCACCTAGCTGCTGTCTTGGTGTCTTCCCAGCCAAACCATAGTGCCTTACATACTTGCATAAAATAAGTGCTAGGTAAATGCTTATTCAATCAATCTGGAAAGAATGAGAAATGGGCAAGATGTACAAATGAGGAGATCGTGTATCAAGGAGATGCCAAAACAAGAAACCGAGTGTAGGCGAGAATGGAAAGGAATTGCTGGTGGGGGTGAGGAGGGGGAGTGACAGAGACCTTGGGGCAATAGCCCTGCTGGGAGAGATACCTGAAGGAAAGGAGCAAGGTGGGCTTAAGCCAAAGACTAGTTTACCTGAGATGTGACTGCTGGGGAGAGGAATTTAGCAGGCTGATTTCAACTAATTATTCTAGTTAACTACTTGATTGATTTAGTCATTTATACCTACAAAGTACAGTTAGCCCCTTCTAAGTTTTAATGTCTTGGGGCAAAGTCCTGATGACACCACCATAGTTATAGCTCTGACCATCACCATTAGTGAGGCATTGATGATGCAGTGGAATAAAAGTTCTTGTCCTCTGGTCAGGAAGAGATACAGGTTACACCAAATACGTACTAGCTATGTGACCATTTGACAAGTCACTTAACCTCAGCCTCAGTTTCATTACCTGTAAAATGGATATGATAGTACCTCTAAGATATAATATTCCTATTGCAGAATGATGTATTCAATGCAGTCTCTGAACATTACAACCTTACAGATATACAAAGCAAGCCTCAATAAAATAGCCTAAAAGTATACAAGTGTAGATTTGTCTCAAAGGAAGCCAGAGATTTCTTGCTTCTCCTTAGCTTTGCTCTGTTAGTTTAGCCTTTGAGGAAAAGGGATATCTACTTAGATGGGTGTGGTAATGAATATCTGACTCTTCCTTCTATGCTTTAAAAATCCACTGGTCCATTCGGCTTTATTGATTTCCAGTATTCCTTTTCCATCTCTCCTATCCCATTAAACACTATTTCATGACTTGGCTGAAATGATGACTCAAATAGATTTCATTAGTGAATTGACGTGGGTGAGTTGACAAATAGATTCTGTTGGTGAGTTGACATTAGTGAAGACAGATGGAGAACTAAGAAAGCCAGAAGGTGCCTCAGACCAAAGCAGGTTTGTCTTTACAGCTTTGACTGTAGGGTCTCTCTCCCCATGTGCAGCTCAAATCGGCCCTCGCCTTCCCCACATCTTTCTGGTCCTCCTTCTCCTGCGATCCTCCACCTCCAGTCTCTGCGCAGTGTTTAGTTTGGTAACTAGAGAGTTCATAGCATATTCGATTTCGAGTTAGAATGGCTTGAAGAAGTCATCCAATCTAGCCCCCTTATTTCCCAAGTGAAGAACCTGATGATTAGGAAAGGAAAGTGGTTTGTACAAAGTCATAAAGGTAGTAAGTGGCAGAGCCAGGATTTGAACACAGGTTTTCTGACTTCAAATCTAGCATGGTTCCAACTTTGATGTACTGGTTATTTGGGCATTGGGGAAACAATGACTCCCTCACCCGATAGTTATAATAACTCCTCACTGTTTATCTGTTACTCAGCTTTCTTGTTACTTATTTTATCAGTTAACAACTGGAAAATAAGCAGATGCAGAAAAGAAACAAACAACAGCAAGACTTCAAAGCTACAAAACCCATTTCCCAAGATCATTCTCTAAAGCATTGGTACTTCATTCAGAAGGCAGCCCTCCAAACGTCATTCTGAGATTATTTTCTCTTATTTTACACATAATTGTAACAAAATTCTCCTTTCAAAATCCATGGCTGATCAGAAACAACTTGTTATATGTAGGTAAGCTGGTATCAGCAAGAAGGAGAAAGTGGCCGGTAGGGTGAAACCAAATAGGACAAGCAGACAGAAGAACTCCAAAGGTACGGCTGTCTGGGCCACTTCATGCAGGGACAAATAGGCTTGCGTGAACTTGAGGGCCCGAGGGCCTGACCTTATGACAATAACAGTGATAACATTCACTAAGGCTAAATTATGTTCAGCTTGGTGGCACAGTGAATGGAGCTCTGGATCTGGAGTCAGGAGGACCTGAGTTCAAATCCGGCCTCAGACACTAGCTGTGTGATCCTGGCCAAGTCATTTAACTCTGTTTGCCTCAGCTTCCTCATCTATAAAATGAGCTGGAGAAGGAAATGATAAACCCCTCCAGTGTCTTTGCCAAGAAAACCCCAAGAAGAATCAGAGGCAATTGGAAAACCAACAACAATAGCAGTGTTTGGGATTTCTTTAAGACTTTAACCTCACCACCCCAATTAATTATCAAATGACATATTTGGAAAGCTCTTAGCACAGTGCCTGGGACATAGTGGGCCCTTAATAAATGCTTCTTTCCTTCTTCTTCCTTCCCTCTATGAAACAAAACAGAGTAATAATTTGTTGCATTCACACCATTTATATAGTTAAGGAGGTCTCAGTCTTGAAGAAAGTGATTGGAAGGAACTAGGGGAGGATCTGAGGGAGACCACATGGCCTAATGAAAAGAACACTGCTCCTACAACCAGGAGAGATCTGGATTTGAATTCTGCCTTCACACCTTATTAGCAATATGGCCTGAATGGAGAGGCAGCCATGGCATATCAGAGAGAGAGAGAGCTCACCTCCAATACATGCTTACTATTCCATCTCTTAGGGCTCCAGGAAGTTCTCTGAGACTAGATAAATTGCCAGGAAGGTGTCTACTGGAATGAGTAGAGGGGATTTCCCTTTCAGGGATCTCCCTTTATCAATGAGATCATAGATACAGTCCTTACTTCCATGAACATAAATCACTTAATCTCTCTCAGCCTCAGTTTCCTCACCTGTAAAATGAGACTTATAACATCTGTAGTGCCTGCCCCACAGGGATGTTGTCAGGAGTAAAATGACACAGTGTTGTAAAACACTTTGTAAAATTCACTTTCATTCCTGACAGTAACTCCCATCACATGCCCAGTGATCAATAAATCAACTAGCACTTATTAAGTACCTACTAATTATTAAGTACCTACTAATTAAGTGCCTACTAACTATTAAGTACCTACTAAACATTAAGTACCTACTAATAAGAAGCATTTCTATTACCATAGTTGCTATTAGCTAGCCTTTCTATAATGCTGTAAGGTTTACAAAGCAATTCGCATATGCTACCTCATTTGACTCTCATGACCACCCTGTGAGATGTGTTACTATTATCTCCATTGTACAGATGAGGAAACTGAGGCTGGGAGAGATCAAGTAACTTACCCAGGGTCCCACACCTATAAGTATCTGAGGCAAAGTTAGAAAGGAGGGCTTACCCATTCCAAATCTATCCACTAAGCTCTCTGGCTCCATCCATACTGTCACCTAGCTGCCTATTATATAAACTGCTAGGTGTTGGGGACATTAAGATGAATTCCTAGGTTATAGCTTTCCTCCACTTGATACATTGGTTTCCACGGTGGGCCATGCAGATCAGCCAAAACTTTGGTTGTTTGCATTGTTTATGCTTATGTGTTTATCCATTTGTCCTTTTTCACTATCTTCTATTTCCTGAGGCGAGATTCAAACAACTCCTCTTAGGAAGGCTGGGATATTAGCTGGGGAAAATATTCCAGGGCCATCAAAGGTTAGAAATCTGTTGAAATCCTTAGTCTAAATCACTCACTTTGCTTCCCAAGGGTAACCTCAGCCTCATCCTAGTCAATACATATTTTATGTTATGAAAGTGATCTACGTGAAAGCTTAGTGGTGCATGCCTTCTGAACTGTAACTGGAGTAAATTGGACATTTACAAGAGCTGTAATATATACAAAGCAATGATGCAGCAGCGTATATATCAATACATAGCTTTATGTTCCCATTTAGAGATCAGGGCAGGATTTTTTTGGTCTCCTTGGGTTTTGGGAAATACTTTCTCCATGCTGAAGAGTGTGCTCTTTTATCTTGCTCAACCTTTGAGATAAATAGCATGAGACATTTTTTCTCTCCAACTGCAAAGGTTGTGAGAACACTGTTCCTTTCACACCATTTTCCCAGGAAATACAGCATTTGAGATGGATACATCCAGTGACCATGGTTTTTATAGAACTGGATAACTTGCTATGGTTCCTGGGAAATGTTCTAAAATTATTATAAATTAAATGTGAAGTTAAATTCCAACTCTAAGCAGCTGTAGCTTTTCTTAATCTATCGAGAACCTGGACCAATTTATCTCTCCTCAAACCCCCCACCCCCATCCCAAGTTGGCCAGCTTTGAGAAATCAATAAGAAAACATAGTTCTATATCCATGTAGCAGTGTCCTAGGCTCAGGCTGGAGGGCAATGTTTCTATAGGAGTGCCATGCCATCTCCCTGCCTACCTGGCCTCTTGTCATGGGTTACCTTTAGAACATACTCAAACTAGTAGCTAAAGAAGGCTGTGATGGGGAACAATGCTGGTAGCTTCTAGGAGAAAAGGGAAAAGGATCTGCTGAGAACCATATTCATGAGATCATGCTCTGAGTGCCGTTGTGTTTAGTCATTTCCAGTCATGTCTGACTCTTTGTGACCCAATTTGGGGTTTTCTTGGCAGAGATACTGCAGTAGCTTGCCATTTTCTTCTCTAGCTCATTTACAATTGAGGAAACTGAGGCAAACAGGGTGCAGTGAATTTTCCAGGGTTACACGGTAAGCATCTGAGGCTGTAATTGAACTCAGAACGACTCTTCCAGGCCTAGCAGTCTATCCATCATGGCACCACCTCCCAATCTGTGATCCTCTGCCACCACTCATCAGTTCCTTTGATGTATAAGAGTCTTCTATTTGGCCTTTAAAGCCCTTCACAACCTAGATGTCACTTTTCTATCCACATTTATTTTCTAATATTTCCCCTCATGTATTCTCTGGTCTGACTAAACTGGATTACTTGTGGTTTCCTGTATAGGATATACCATCTCCTACCTCCACACCTTTGTACATTCTGCCTCCCATCCTTGGAATACTTTGTTTCCTAGAATTCCTAACTCATCATCAGCATGGAAGGAATTCTTTTTTACACATGGGCTGGAAAAGATGAACACTGAGGTTCATCCCATGTGTGAAATTCCATATGTAGCTAGGTGACCTTCCAGGCCTCTTCCAACTCTAGCACCTATGATCTCATGCCACACATGCATTCCTTCATCTTCAATCAGTCCAGTGTGACTGACTTCAGCAATGCTGGAAGTATGTTCAGGACTCAGAGCTCCCAAAAGGGGCCCATGGGAGGAGCCTTTATACTTCGAACGAGCCACGTGCAGTTTCTGATGGTGGGCAGAGCCTTCTATGCTTGACCGCAGACTGGTGGGGATTGCCTTTCTGGGTGATAAGAGCATAGGATCTTGTTCAAGCAAAGAGATAGTGTGCCTGAGAGTTGGGATGTGGGGGAGAAGAAAGGGAAGAGGGAAGGAAGGACAAGGGAAGAAGCATATGGCTAGTATCTATTATATATCTGGTACTGTGCTAAGCACTCTTTTCAAATATTATCTCATTTGATCCCCACAATAACCCTGTGAGGTAGGTGCTGCTGTCTCCATTTTACAGTTAAGGAAACTGAGGCAAACAAGAGTTTAAGTGATTTGCTCACACTACTAGTAATTATCTAAGGCCAGGTCTGAACTGAGGTCTTCCTGATTCCTTATGGAACTATACCATGAGCTACATACAGTTTGTAAGGGTTCAGAGGCAAGTCCATAAGGAAAGAATGAGATGCAAATAGAAGTCAGGTTCCAAGAAAGCTCAACATTGCTCACAGAAACTCTTGTGGTCTTTGGATATTGTGATATGGACCGAGTATACCATGTTCATGGGCCTCCTAGTAAGGTTCCTGGCCTCAGCCCTCTCCCTGCTCCAAGCTTTCCTCTGCAGAGCTGCCAAAGTGATTTTCCTAATGGATAGTTCTGGTGATGCAGCACTTCTCCCCTACAGATCCCCTTAAAAAACTCAATTTCAGTGTCCCCCTAGTAAAATGTGGGATAATATAATGAATGTTTACATCATATGCAGAGAGAAGGGGAGAGATACAGAAAAGAGAGAGAGAAAGAGAGAGACAGATAAAGAGAGAGACAGAGAGACACAGAGAGACAGACTCATAAAAGTATACAAGTAGCTCTTCTAGGTAAGAGGAAGACTGTGATCTTTCTCTACCCCAATTCCTTAATCTAGAAATGAATATAAATTGAAAGCAAATTGGTCCAGCATCAATCAAGCAAGCATTTGCCATGTGACTCTGGGCAAGTCTCTAAGGTGAGAAGCTTCTGATCTGCATTAGGAGAGAACGTTCCTTCCAGGGAGTTCCCCTATAGCAGTGAGATCCCAGGTCAAGTCTCTATTCCTCTTCCATATGCCACACACTATAATAGGTACTAGGCTTGCAAAAGCAAAAGTTGAACAGCTTCTGATTTCTGGGGGCCCTCATGTGGCTCCAGTGGGGAGACAGCATGTGCATACATAGCCACATACAAACCAGACACGATACTAAAAGTTAGCCTTGGGGAGGAAAGGATGAAGACCCAAGGGGATCAGGCAAAAACTTAGGCAGAAAAAAGTACTTGAGCTGAATCTTGAAGGAAACTAGGAATACAAGAGACAGAAGTGCAGAGGGAAGGTGCTCCAGGCATAGAAGTAAGCCATTGCAAAGGAACAGAAATGAGAGATGGAGTGTTAAGTGTGAGTAACAAGAAACAGGCCAGTATGACTAGATTATAGAGAGTTTAGAGGAGAGTGACATGTTAGAGACTGGGAAGGTAGATTGGGGCAGATTGTGTAGAGTCCCAGATGACAAAATGAGGAGATTATAGGTAAATAGGAATCACTGGAGTTTGTTGAGTAGGGGAGTGACAGGGTTACACCCTGGTTTAGGAAAAATCACTTTAGTGGCCATGTGGAGGAGGGGAAGAAGACCAAGGCAGGGAACCCAATTCAAATCTATTGTAATGACCCAAGTGAGAAGTGATTAAGGTGATAGCTGTGTGAATGGAGTGGAGAGCATACAATGACAAAAGTGACAATGTTAGGTAACTCATTGGCTATGTGGGATGAGTGAGGTGAGGAATTGTAGCAGCAACCACACTGGCACACCCAGGATGGCTGCTAGTACAGGTTCTTAGATCTGTTTTAGTAGGAAAGACAGCTGTTTAAGGGGTCAACAATCTTTTTAAATTACATTCACCAGTTCAGAGGAAAAGTCAGCGCCTGAGCTTCAGAGAAATAAAGACCAACAAAAGTAATATTGCTATATACTTTACATTCTACTTCTCAATTGAGAGAGCCTTCACATCTGAGCAGTTGAGGAGCTCTGAACATACAGTCACTCAGTATCTTGACCAGGGAATTGCAAGATCCTTCTCATAAGCGAGCCCCCAAAGCAAAATACCAACTCAGAGTATATGGATACTTCTCAGAACCAGAAGCCATCACAGCCTTTATGACTCAGTACTTAATCAGAAGTTAGCAAAAGGTATGAAAGCTTTCCTGCAAGCAAGCCTCCCCTAAGCAAGCTTCCCTTAATGGGCTCCACTGTAAGGCCTATTAGTGGATGAGGAAGATCTTAAATCCCATTAACATTACAGGAATCAAAGATAGCACTGAAGTTGTGAATCAGAACCTGAAAGGAAGATGGTCCCCTGAGAGGAAAAAGGAGTGTGGGTTTGGGGAGAAAGATAATGAGGTCTTTTTTGGACATATTGAGTTTTAGTGACCTATGGGACAACCAGTTTGAAATATCTAGTTGGCAATTGATAAGGGTAGTCAAGCTTAGGAGAGATACTAGGAATATTTATGTAGGCCTGTTAGTTACCTACATAGCAATGATGATCAACCTCATGGGAACTGATGAGTTCTTCAAGTAGAAGAAGGAAATGAAAGAGAAGAGGCTAAAGGAAAGAGCTTTGGGGATCCACCCACAGTTAGTGGGCATGGCATATAGTATCACCCAATAAAGGAGTATGAGAGAGAGTGGCTAAAGAGGTAAGAGGAGAGCTAGGTGAGGTGAAAGTATCCACAAGGAGAAGGTAGTCAGTGATATCAGATGGTGGGCAACTAGATGAAGCAGGGAATAGAGAGCCATGCCTGGAGTCAAGAAGACCTGAGTTCAAATCTGGCCTGAGACACTTACTAGCTGTGTGACACTGGACAAGTCACTTCACACTGTTTGTCTAAGTTTCCTCATCTGTAAAATGAGCTGGAGAAGGAAATGGCAAACCCCTCCAGGATCTCTGCCAAGAAAACCCCAAATGGGGTCAAGAAGAGAATATGGCATGACTGAAAACGACTGAACAAAACAAAACAAAAATGCCAAATGATGAAGGTAAACAAAGATGATGATTAAGAAAAGACCATTGGATCTGGCGAGTAATAGATAGTTGTTATCTTTATAAAAAGCACTTTTAGTTGAATGATGAGGTGGGGAGTCAGATTGCAAAGGGTTTGTAAGAAAGTAAAAGGAAAGTAAGTGGAGGCAATGGGTGTAGATGGTTTCTTAAGACCTCTTTTCTTTGTATCCTCAATGCCTGACCCAGTGTCCTAGAATTTAATAGTCCCTTAGTAAGTGTCTGTCAGATTGAATTGAATTGAAGAGAAGTGAAAGTAGAAATGAAGAGAGGGCATGTTTACTTATAGATTACATAGCATAGAGTTTTATAACCAAGCTGTTCTGCCTAGAGATTTACATAGCCTATGAGTAATGTGGGGGGAAAAAAAAAGTTATGTCTATGATAAATATAGAACAGTTCCTTGGAAAGGTATTTCTTGAAGAGAGGTGGATGGATGCCAGGACTTGGTTAGGTCTCACCTGTCGTGATTGGGAATGGAATCTTTTCTATCCCCTCAAGAACTGTAGCACTTCAATGTCACTACAAAGAAGATGGGGTACATTGCTCTGTTAGTCCCTTTGCTATACTGTCCTAACGAAAAACTTTACTTATGGTTCTTTTATTTTATTCATGTTTTCATCTGATGATAGAGAATACACTATATGGGAATTCAAGTAACATTTGTATGGCTCTGACTCCCCACAAATGCTCTACTCTAAACTTTGAGAGTAACGATCCTTACTGCAAGCATGATACAACTTGTATTCAAAACGAGGCAATGTGTATTATATCTGTCTCTCAAAGCTGGCTGCTTCAAAACTCCAATGTAGATTGGGATGTCATTGTAAATGATTTCATAAAACAGCCATAGAAAGATCAACTGAAAAAACCAGGAAATCCAAAGTGTGCACCTTAACAGGCTTTGTACAGGTAGGCAGCTGATGGGCACAGTTTGTAAAATCTGTTATACACCCCCTCATATAGTCAGTATTGAAGGTTATTGCATAGGTGAACTAATCAGATAACTTCAAAGTGCTTTAAAACCATGAAATCCCATGTCAATGCCAAACAATATTGCTGTCAATTTGCTAGATTAGGCCACTTCAAAAAAGGATGCATTAAAAACGAAAGACTCATACAACTACTCTGTCCTAGGTTGCTTCTTGCAAATGCCATTGATTCTTAATTCCTAAAGGATGATCCCTGGATCAAAAGACCATTACCACTCTTATTACTTATTGATCAGTAGGATGCCTCGCCTGGCATTAGCTTGGTCTCTGTTTAGTATCTGAAAATGTGAGAACACCAAGGGAAGTTGTCTGTTCTGTTGAGCTCAGGCGGTGTGGTTAAACAGTTGCAAAGATTGCTACAGGGTTGTTTCAGGAAGCTTAGAAAGGATCTTTGCATAGAAGTTGGTGGTGGTGGAGGCCACATAAGGCCAATACATTTTAAATCATTTAACCCAGGCTTCTCCCTTTCTATTCCATCAGAAATTAACCACTCTTGCAATCCACCAATATCACCATGATGGAATAGTTGTCTATATTTTATTTATTTGCTGAAATAGAGTATATGGTACAAGCAAAGGAGTACTAAAGATCCAGGGAATTCTTATAAACTAACACTGACAAAGCATTTCTCTTACAACAAACTGGTTAGATAACTTACGTAAGTACCAGACTTCCCATGGTGTTGATGAAGAAATGCAACACCCAGAAATTTTTCTGTAATCACAGAGGAAAACGGTTGTTCTAACCTGGGTCATAAGATCTGACCTTGGGAGAGATCTAGTCCAATCTCCTCTGAGGAAACTGAGGTCCAGAATGGTTAAGTGATTTGGCCAAAGTCATATGGGTAGTGATAGAGGTGAGACTTGAACTCAGGTTCTTGGACTCTAAAGCTAGTGCTCTTTTGACTGAACAATGCTGCGTCACCAGGTTTCCTGCCTTGAGGACTAACATTCTTCCAAGTATACCTTCACTGCCCTTCTATTAAGCCTGTTCATTTTACCCTGTGAAAAGTAAATGAGAGTATTTAAAGTAGTCAAGAAATTTGGGTTCTCATGCTTGATTATCTGACTATGTGATTTTGGACAAATCACTGAACCTCTCTGAGTTTCATCTTCCTCATTAATTTACTCGGTAAACAAGCATTTATTAAAAGTGTCCTCTACATGACAGGCACTGTGTAGGTGCTGAAGATATAAAGCCAGAAATGAAATACTTTCTGTTTTCAAGAACTCACACATCTTAGGCAGGGGTCAGTGGAAAGGAGATAACATGCGTAACACACATATACAAAAGTAGATAACAATGACTTCCATCAGAAGGCATTAGCCACTGGATGACAGGGATGAGAATAGCCTTCCAGGGGTAGATGGTACCTGAACTGAACTCTAAAGGAAAACTGGGACTAGAGGAGTTGACATTGAGGAGAGAGTTTAATAAAAGGCAGAGTGGCAGAAATTGGAAAACCCTTTGTTGTTGTTTGTCCTTCATTTTGAAGAGGACCAATAACATTGTGGGGTGATGACTTTTGCATGAACTGGATTTAAGTGAGGCAGAGCTGCACAAAACCATCAGCCTCACTGTCTTCCACAGTCATCAAAGGCCAGTGACAGGACAAAAGTCAGAATAACTGGTGATGACCTGGGATTCAGTGGATGACTTTGGTGTCTTCTATGTCTGATCAAACTCAAAATGCTCCACAGTGCCTGCTTTAGACACCTTCATGTCTCATTGACTCATTTGGCAGGGAGAAGTCTTCACATGCTTGAAGAATGTCCTTTACAGGGAACAGGAAGGGAACCAATCTGGTTGTATTATATAGTAGGGGAAGGAGAACAATATGAAATAAGCCTGAAATGGCAGACTGACTCTGGAGCCAGACTATGAAGTACAGAAAAAAGTTAGACGGAACAGGTTGCATTTTACCCTAAAGGCGAGAGGGAGTCATTGGATTTTACTGAGCAAGAGAGTTATGTGATGAAATCTATGCTTTAGGAGTACCAATCCGACAGATGAAAATTGTGTTGGACAATATGGGCTCTAAGCAGAGGCCCACCCAATTCTCTGGATTCATATCTCTTGTGGGATTAATTGACTGCTTAAACTCCTATCAGAATGGCATCATTTTAATTATCCGAAGGATAATCTATTTTCCCCTAATCTATGTTCACTGACTTCTGTTTGGTCCCTGTGTATATTTTCGTTGGTCTATTTGAAACACATTAAGTAATGATAATCTCGTTAGTGCCTGCTAGACAGATGTAAACAGCACAATGAAAACTGTTGTGTTGGGGGAAGGCTCAATAGAGAGGCCAATGGCTGAGTGGTCAGAGGAGGCAGCCCTTTGCCGTAGGGCTCAGGAACAGATCCCTTCAGCTCAGAGGTGGAAATACATACCTGGGGCTCATGCAGAGCAGACTATTTGTCCTGCATAGTAATACACCCTTTAGGTCACAGTCCTGTCAATCTGATTTGTCATTGGATCAACACATAACATACATATTATATGTACATACATACATATATGTCTATAAGTGTGGGTATGATTTGTATCTGTATCTTATTATGTATTTGTATCTGAGTGTTTAGGAAAGAGACAGAGAATAGACGGAAATAATAATATATATGCATAAGTGTGTATATATACATATGTGTATATCCATACGCATACATACATATATACATATACATATATGATTTGTAGATATGTCTGATTATATTAGGGGAGAGACAGAGAATAGAAGAAAATAAGAATAATATTTTTATCTACTTTAGAATGTAAATAAATTTTATAGGCTAGAATTAGGGATTATCAAGCAGAACCCTAGAACTCCATGATATAAGGCACTGAAGGGATGCTCCCCGGTCTCCTCCCCACATTTGCTCCCACCAAATTCCATTCAGCAACAAATATTGGTTAAGTGGCAATTGCCTATACTTTTGACCCAGCAATATCATTACTAGGACTGTTTCCCAAGATGTTCAGGGAAAAAGGAAAAGAGCCTCTATGTTCTAAAATGTTCATAGCAACTCTCTTTGTGGTGGCAAAGAACTAGAAACCACAGGGAAACCCATCAATTGAGGAATGGCTTAACAAGCTGTGGTATAGGATCGTGATGGTATATTATTGTGCTATAAGAAATGATGAAGTCAAGGATCTTAGAAAAACATAGATAGATTTGCATGAAATAATGAAGAGTGAAATGAGCAGAACCAAGAGAATGTTGCATTCAGTAACAATATTGTTTTAAGAACAACTTTGAGCAACTAAGTCATTTTGATTATTATAAATATGCACATTAACTATAAAGGACCTATGAAGGAAGATGCCATCTGCATCCTGAGAAAGAATAGCTACATAAAAGTAGGTGTAGAATGGTTATGCATATACATAGACAAAGACATAGATATAGACATAGATATGGACACAGACATAGACACAGACACAGACATAGACACAGACATAGACATAGACATAGATATAGATATAGACATAGACATAGATATGGACATAGACATAGACATAGATATAGACATAGATATGGACACAGTCACAGACATAGACATAGACATACGTGTCTAATTGTAGCCATCTCTAGGGCAGGGAGGGAAGGAGAAAAAAAAAGAAAGCTACATAATAACTTTATTATGTATTTAAAAGGAATAGCAAAGTTGCACATAATAGATTTGCAGTTTTATGTACAATTTTTTTCTAATCTACTATGTTATGGAAATTTTTGTTTTATTTCTTAAGTTCAAAATACAGTAAATAAAATTTAAAAAAACAATTCAGTGGCCTAACTTAAAAAAAAATAAAAACTGTATGCGCAGATCACTTTGTGAAGAACTTGAGGATATACACCATTTAGATGAAGTCACATATTGGGGGCTTGGTAGGGGAATGAGACATATAAGTAGAAGGTAAGCTTTTTGAAGGTAGGAATTGCTTCATTTTGTATTCATATTCCCATACCTAGGACTGTTCTGGGGAGATGGTAAAAATTTAATCTAAGTTTTTTGATTTGTTGATCGGTACCTAGATAATACAATAATTATACATAAGTAGATAAAAATTGCTATATGATCAGCTTCTCAGACTGACAAAATGAAGGGACCTTAGAGGTAATCTAGTATAGCTTTCTCCATTTTGCAAGTGAAGAAACTGAGTCCCAAGATGTTAAGTGACTTGCCCATGGTATTACATAGCAGACCCGGGATTAATTTTTTAAATCCTTCCATTGTACTATGTTCTTCTCATTTTAAGGGGGAAAAAGATGTTTCTTACAAAGTGCTATAATTAACATGGGACAAGTGGGACTTTGTCCTAGGGCACTAAAATTCATAGGGGTCACTAACAGTACTGGTAGTACTTCGCCAACAGAGAACCAACTGAGCTCAGAGCCCTTAGCACCTAGTTATCAAGGATAATAGTTAAAATAGAAAGACAACATATGGTGATTTCCTCCCTGAAAGTCATACCAGTGTGACTTCCTGTGTCCTCTCTGTTCACCCTTGTAGGCTACTACCCCCTTATCAGCGGTGGTCTCCTGGTATTCCAGAGTCTCTACCTCTCACCTCAACTCTTCCCCCATTAATAGAACTGAGTTTGAATTTGGGACTGGTGGCCCAAGTACAGAAAATGCTAGTCACAGCTCTGTTCCAACAGCAAGAAGGAGTAGATCAGGCACCAGTGGCCATGAAAGAACAACTCAGCTTTCCAAATATTTAGTGGTATAGTTTCAACAGCCCTGCAATCAGTGGAGGTGGATTTCTAGAGTCACAATGTTCAATCTGAATATTCACAATATTTCTGGGGTTCAACTCTGAAGTGACAACTTTAGGATTTTCAGCTGGAATTGTTGACATCCCCCCACCATTGTTCTCATGTTCCAGAAGGCACCTTGTTCATATTCGGTACAAAGTCTCCTTGAAATTTCTTCAAATTCAATGGCCCTGATTGGAGGCCAGATATTCACAATTGGAATAATACAAAGCCTGAAGAATAAGAATTTATCTGGTGGGCTTCTATTGTATTTTTCACATAGATATTTAAGTATTTTTTTAAAGGGGAAAATACACACACACACGAAACTAATTACTGTCAACTGCATTTTAAGTTTCCAGATATCGAGCCTGCAGAAGGCTGTTATTAAGCCACTGTATAATTGCCTTCTGTATTTGCCTCCCACGTAAGAATCATTATTTTACTCTCGGGACTGGCTTCATAACAGAGTCTGTCAATCAAAATACCCAAGTTGCTGCCTACAAAAAGCCACTGGGCTCCCTTTTTGGGGAGTGTCTGTGTATCTGTGTGTTCCTAGAATCTCTCATTCTCACCTCCAGCAGTTACTAGGGAAAATGCGTGAAGAAATATTCTTCATACGTAGGCATATTTAGGTTCCTTTTTTTTTTTTTTTTTAGAGATTATGCTTAAAATTAAGGTATTGACCTGCATGTTCTCTAAACCACGGGCAGCTTTAACATTCTAAGATTCTATTACTTCTTATGTTCAGCTCCACAGTCCCCTTTGAACCTAAGGCTGTTTTCACAAAGGCAATCTTTTGCAGGTAGTAATGGGTCACGGACTATTGGTAAGATGGCCTTCTTTTTGATACCACCTCCATAGTAGACCTGCAACTGAAAAGGAGAGGAAGGATGATTATGTCCTGGTAATAATAACAGGATGGAGTAAATGCTACTAAGCACCAGGCTTAGAGTCAGGAAGACCTGAGTTCAAATCCAGCCCCAGACATTTACTAGCTGTGTGATTTAAGCTCTGTTGCCTCACTTCCTTATACGTAAAATGGAAATAAGAAGAACATTTACATCCTAGGGGTAGTGTGAGGAGCAAATAAGATATTTGTAAAAAGTGCTTTGCAAACTGTTGTTGTTGTTGCTGCAGCCACTAGGTAGGATAGAGTGACAAGACTAGAGTCAGGAAGACTCATCTTCATGAGTTCAAAACTTGCCTCAGACACTTACTGGCTGTGCGAGCCTAATCAAGTCATTTAGCCCTGTTTGCCTCAGTTTCTTCATCTGCAAAATGAGCTGAAGAAGGGAATGGCAAACCACTCCAGTATCTTTTTCCAAGAAATCCCAAATGGAGTCACAAAGCATAAGACATAACTGAAATAATGGGACCTACTTTCCAGGGATACTGTGAGGAGAAAATTAGATATTTGTGAAAAGTGCTTTGCAAATCTAGCTATTATTAATAATAATGTACTAGTTAAAGTTCTGGTTTGTTATGGCAATAGAAGCAACGTGGAATAGTGGATATATGGCTGGATTTGGAAGAAGGATGACCTTACTAGCTGTGTGATCTTGGACAAGGCATTTATTCCTCATGTGCATTAGGAAACTCTCTAAGATTCATCTATGAAATCATAGATGGTTTGTCATCTGTGATGATGGAGGGAATGCTCATCCTGGGAATTTCCTATCCTGATGATAACATAGACTGTTCATGTGTTATAATGGGGCTTTCTTGGAGATATTTTTGAGGTTATTTTTTCCAAAGGCTCTCTCCACTTTTTTGTGGTCCTCATTACTCATGTGACTAATGTGTATGTCTACAGATTGGAAATCTCATTGATGAGACTGTTTTGTCTAATAGTTCATCCACAGTAGCCCTATGTGGCACTTGTCTATGTTCTTTCACAAATCCTCCATGAGAGGTATGCCCAGTGTGCAATCCTAGATCACTTGACCTTTCCTGGACACCATTGAAAGTTGGGGGCTTTCCATTGGTTAGCCCTCACTTGTACCATGTGACTAACCTACCTTTTTTTTTTTTTATCATTCTCTCCACTGCCCTGTAGTTGACATGAAGCTTTAATTCTTTAGGGACTGTGGTTTCCATCATCTGCAGCTATAACAATCATGCAATTCCCCCAAATGCAATTCAGTCCCTCTTTCCCTTTTCAGTTTTGGAGCTAGAGAATCCACAGTGTCTGTCTAAGGGATATGTTGTGATGGATTATCTTCGTGGATAACACATTGAACTGAATATCAGTCTAGGCAATAGATATTTTTCATCCTCTTGGTTTTTCTAAATTGAACTCTTCTCTGTTGTTTTTTATTGCATGTAGGAGGCTTGATGATGCCCCAGGGGTTTCATACTGTTGGGATGATGCCATCTACACATAGGAACATTTGAAGAAAGTTACCAACTATGGGGAATTCCTCCTCAGCTTGAACTCTACTGAATCTCTTCTGTGTCAGTGGCAAACAACTTTGGGGGAAAAGAGTTTTCCATGCTTCATTCAATACTGGTAAGGAAATAAGTTAACTCTGTTGTCGAACCCATCCTAATGAAGAACATATCCTGATTCTTAAACTTTCATTCCTTATACAACTTTATGCATAGACTAATTTGGCCATCATAAGGTTTTGGGACTTCTGTAAGTAGCCCTTTGTCAATTATTTCTTTTTTTTTTTTTTATATTAAATTTTTTTTTAAATTTTATTATAGTTTGCATCATTCATTTCCACAAGATTTTGAGTTACATATTTTCTCCCCCTCTTCCCCCTACCCACCGCCCCAAAACAGCCAACCCAGTGTGTCCCCCCTC
>CM053590.1:22063758-22080648 GCA_028646515.1 Pseudochirops corinnae | reverse complement strand
TGTTTTTCTGTTTGTTTGTAACTTCTGTTTGTATTCTCTGAAGTTCAGGGTGCTGACTTTTCCTCCTGAACTAGGTAAATGATATGTTTGATTAAAGTAAGATTGTTAACCCATTTTGAGTTGCTTTCCTTTAGAAAAGCAGATCTAAGAACCTGTGCTAGTAGCTGCCCTAGGTATGCTAGGGTGCTTGCTGTTACACCTTGATCTCTGCAGGTCCCAGCATATCCCAACATTACTAACAGAAGATGAAGAGGCGCTTAATGGAATTGATCTCTGCATTTTTGGGATGGGAGCTCTGAGGAATAACTCTGGGGGTCTTTTGTGTTTTGGTTAAGGTACCAGTGGCCATTAAGGATAATTGTTACAGCTTAGTATTTAGTATTAGACTTTTGAGTACACACAAAATTTACTTGTGAATATGAGATTGACCAGTAACAAAGGAAACTATTATCTTTATATGGTTCTGCAGGTAGAAGACAAGTATAAGGAATGCCACATTATGTCTTACTCATGAGCAGTCTCTCATTCTGATATGTCAGGATAGGAAACATGACTAGAAGTGTAGCCAGTGAGATAACATGCCTCCAACTAGGAGGTTTGGCGATTTATTTCCAATATCCTTCATTTCACTTAATAATGGAGAAGTAGCTAATATACATTAATGACTGCTATAATGCTATCTTGGAGTTAATAAATCTTTGTTTAGATCCTCCCTAAGACACCTAAGAGGTGTATAATCAAAGCACTTAAATTCTCATCATCTCAGTTTCTCCAGCTGCAAAATAAGTGTCATTCTTGCACTACCTACCTCACAAGGTTCTTGGTGGCTTGGGAGGTAAGTGTTTGGTACTTCCTAAAGTGCTACATAACACACACACACACACAGATATATAGATAGAGAGATACACATATATATTCACACAATATACTTCTATACGTTGCTATGATTTTTAAATTGAATAATATTCTTCTAGTTATATTTTTAGCCTGGACCATCTCTTGTGATAGCATGTTCTTTATAGTTTATAGAAAGGTAATCAATTTTATTTTTTCTTTAAACCTCAGCTGAGAGAACCATCACCTTCATGCCCCATTCCAGTATTAAGTGATTTTTTTTTTTAAGTTCACATCCATGATCTCTCTACCATTAAAGATCTTATAGATTCCAAAGGTATCTCTTCTCAATGTTACGTATTTCTGGGATGAAGAACCCTCATCTCTTTGGTCTCCCATCTTGAGGAGGCAATGGAAAAGTACTCATGGTGGGAATGAATAATTACAATAAAAATGTATGTGCCAATAAAAAGAAGGAATCTTCCACATAGCAAGAATAAGATATAACCAATGGCCAGTTCATGTACTCAATTGATATGCCAGCAATGTTAAAAGATCTAGAGGAAGTGGTCCAGTTATTTTGGGTAGACCCTGTGAAAAAAGATTTGGGAGGTTATAGACAACCATCACCAGGATGAGAAGCTTAGATGGGTTATGATTCACACCATTTAAGGAAGTGCCCATCGATGAAGTTACAGATCTATCAAAGCATCAAAGTATCCTCAGATGGGAGACCTAAACTCTTAAAAATTTTAGGTGTCTGTTCTCTGAACCTTTCTAATTTAATTCTTATATCTCAAAGTGCAATGATCAGATGTGCATATACTTCAAGTGTGCTTGTTGAGTTCTCTACTGGCATAAATGTCTGATTAACATCCACTTTTCACAATATTGTTTAACTCTGATGATGTTCATATATTTTTGCTTGTTTTCGGTCCTAGTAAGCACATCAGATCCCATAGTTCTTAGTACACTTTAAAAAAAATCTTAATCTACTTCTCAGATTCTATTATCTTTTAAATGTAATTTAAACTATTTTCCTTCATATCTGAAGCCCATCTCCCTCTCTTTGGCTCACTGTCATAATGTCATGCCTTCATGAAATCTACCATTATTAACTTGCTATTTTGCTCCTCTGGAGGAAACAAGTACCTACTATGTGCTTAACAAACATTATTTCACTTGATCTTCACAACAACCTTGGCAGGTAGCTGCTATTATTATCATCTCCACTTTACATTTGGGGAAACTGAGGCAGATAATGATTAAAGTGACTTGCCCGGGATTATAGCTAATACCTGTCTGAGATTGTATTTGAACTCAGATTGTCCTGACTCCAGGTCCAGCACTCAATCCACTGAGCTACCTGGCTACTTGTTCAACTTCATTCTATAGAAGAGGAAACTGAACCCTTGCCAGGAGAAGTAACTTGTCTAAGGTTACACAGCTGCTTAAAAGCAGATCTTCTGTCTATAAGTCATGTTCTTTTGTATACATCATGCAAATATTTCATTCACTAAGTAAATATCCGTAAAATATATACAAAACACCTACTATTAACAGAATTTTACTTACAGGCTTATAAATTCAGAGCTGCAAGGAACCTTAGAGACTGTCATGTCCAAAGCCTTCATTTTACAGCTGAGAAAAGTTATGACTTGCACAGGGTCACACTGCTAATAAGTACCTGAGATAGAATTTGAACTCAGGTCTTCTTGACTCCAAGCCTAATGCTTTATCCAATGTGTCACCTAATTGCCTCACTTAGTATGAGAAGCAAGGGTGGAGATGCTATTGTGTCCTCCTTCCGTATATAAATGTCAAATGAGCTTTCTGTAGCACTGATCCTTAGGGTATGCTCTCATTTACACTTACTCATCCAGAGAAGTGTCCATTTATGTACCCATTTTGTTTCATTTTTAAAATGGTTCTCATGAGCAAAAAAAAAAAGCAGTTATAACAAGGTCAAGATAAATGTAATTCTTTTTTTTTACATCCCTTATAAAAAGTTTTAAAAGTCAAAAGTTTAAAAAGACCAGTTTTTGTAAATTATAGTCCTTTGCCCTGTATTCAGTTACCCTCCTGCAGAACTACAATAAACTACATAGGCATAATTTCTTCGTGAAGAAATCATATTGTCTTTGGCTAATATGATATGCAAATCTTTGTGTTCGGTGATACTATTCTTTGTCAGATATTTCATCATCTTGTCAAATAGAGAAATGTGACTCAGTCTTCTTAGTTACTGGAATCTTTCCCAGCTCACTTGGTTGGAGTGGGATGGAAGGAATGCTGGGCTTAGCATCAGGACATCCAGGGTAAAATGTCAGTTCTGTTATTTGCCCATGTGACCTTGAGAATGTCATTTTACTCTCTAGATCTCAGCTCATATAGAAGGAAAATTGGGCAAGTGTATGGTATTTTCCAACTTGAAATCTATGAGCCTAATGCTGAGCCTTTCTAGGCTATTTGTCCCAGTATGAATACCCCTCCACTCTTCTCCTTCATCTCCTTTGTCTTCCACTTATTTCATCCCTCAACATGAGACCCATAGTCAAAAAGATTTAAAGAGTAATTTTGTGGTTTGTAAGTCCTTGTCTTTCTAATCAAAAGAGTTTTGGATAATATTCTGGATTGTACATAAAGGGAAGGAGACTAGGAAGAGAGGCAGGTCAAAGATCATCTTGGTCTGGGTACCGATGTCAAAGTCAACCAGGAAACTCAAGGCAAAGCTGATTTGGGTTGTATATGCTGTGTCCTATGTATTCTTATTTATTTTCTAATTGTTTGTAGCATCTATCCCTGTTGTGAAGAAGCTATGTCCCATCTCCTTAATTTTTCTTCCTCTCTTAGTTCTATAAAGGGTTCAGAGTGCCCTTCTGGAATGGAAAACAAATATCCCCAAATAATTTGCACTAGAGAAATACCAATCAATTTCTTCCATATGATCATTCTATTTCAAAGGACCATCATGAAATTAACAAGCAAGCGACCTCCTTCTTGCCTCCTTTTCTGAGAATTGAACGTGCATTTATTAAGTGCCTACTATATGCAAGGCAGTATTCTCAGCACTGGAGACAGACAATAGTGACTAATTTGCGGTCATCATCTTTTACGTATAACTAAATATCTTGCTAGAATAATTCAGTTGTGCTACTAGAAAAGCAGGCCAGTTTTGAAACTGAGGCCACAGCAAATCTAGAAAGGAGAGAAGGCAGACAGGAGCCATTGTTCTGAGAATCCAAGCAAAAATGAATAAATGAATAAGCAAGCTAAGTGTTTTCTTGAAGAGGCAGATATGACTGAACAATAACAACCACAACAAAAGGTTTTTTTTCTGTTTTTTTTTTCAGGGAAAGCCATTGGGTTGGGGTCAGATCTGTGATGAAGGTGGTCACTTCATTAGCAGTGTAACTATTGCTATGGCAGCTAATGTCTTCTTCTGATGAAGAGGATTTGTTATAATAACTTTTTTGTATCATTTCATCTCATAGGTTAGAAAATTGATTTTCAAGCTCATTTTGGGCTGTTGGCCCTGCTCTTGAGATGCAATGCTGGCTCCAGGTACATTTCATGCTGTTTTCCCTGGGTGCTAAAAATGGCCAGTCCTTATTTGGGAGTTGAAGTATTTGGAAATTTACATTGGTTTTCTACTTCCCTAGAATAGAACTAAGACCAGGTAAAAGTGCATGGATTGGTCAGTAACTGGAAATGCCTCCTGATACTAATGTGTTTGTAAAAATAATTCATTACACTGTATGCCCACCCCTGCAACAGGTTCTAGATAGTCTCCTTCTGAATAAGTTGATAGTAGTAAAAACGAATTATTGTTAGAAATATCACACTGAAACAAAGTCCCTTTAAGAGGATGCAGAAATTCCATTAGTGAGATTAATTTGGACATGAAGGAACATTCTGTCATGGGATTTATAGCTAGAAAGGATCTTAGACATTATGAAATTTCATAACAATAATAACAAGGTAGACAGAATGTGTTCAGGACCTCCTTTGATCCTTACAACAACCTTGACTGGTAGGTACTATAGATTTTACTTTATCTTTTTCTTTGAAGAAGAAACTTGGGCTCAGAGTGATGAAACAATGTGTTTATGGTGCCACAGCTAAGGAGTGCTAAAGGTAGAATTTGAACTCTGTTCATCCTGATTCTAAGTTCAGTGCTTTATCTGCTGTGGCAAACTATATTCATTTTATGGGTCTATTAATAAGCATTTAATAAGTACCTGGAAGGTGCCAGGAATCTAGAAACAAAAAAGAAATAGTTGCTGACTTCGAGTAACTTATACTCAATTGAGAGAGATGGCATGTGAATAATTACATGCAAAATATGTAAAAAATTGAGAGAAGGTATTTTTTTTAAGGAGAGGGTACTAATAATTTGAGAAAGGCAGAAAAGGCTCTACAGTAAAGTTTCAATAAGACTTGAACGAAACAAGTGATTCTAAGAGGCAGAGGTGATGGGGCAGTGCATTCCGGGCATGAGAAATATCCATTTCCAAAATGGGGCAATGTTGATGGAGAGTTGCGTGTGAGCAATAACAAGAAGGTCTGTTTGGCTGAATCATAGCATGCAGGAAAAGAAGTAATAATGTACAATAAGGTTAGAAAGGTAGGTTGGGGACAGGTGGTGAGAGGTTTAAAAAAACTAAACAGAGAATTTTAAATGAGAGTTATGCCATACTAGTCTCCCAATCACCAACAGAATCCTTTAATGGCTCCTACTTTCTAACCTAAATAGGCTATAGATAGAGCATGTTGTTATAATTATTCCTAGGAGCAAAACAATGGCCCATTCCATAATGGAATGAATCCTTTCATATTAGGACTAACTTCTTCTCAAACTGGGCTGACATCTATGTTAGCATTATGAATGGCATTGTCAACCTTATAGCTTTTGGGGGCTAGAATTTTCTAAAACTGCAATGGTATAAACACAGTCATTCATCTGCATTCTCCAGTTTACTTGGTACATTAGTGGTAGAGCAGCTTAGACTTTTCACTCTCTCTTACTCTGGAAACATTTATAGACTGATTCTATCAGGAGATCTAAAGTGTTTTGGTATCCTTGGGCCCTTGAGCAGTCTGGTGGAGCCTATAGGTGTCTTCTCAAATCCATATGTTTAAATCCACAAAATGAAATATGTAGGAATACAAAGAAACTGATGATATTGAAATAGTCAACAAAATGTTAATAACAACAACAACCACACAAATGCATGTTTACAGACACCAGTTTAAGAACCCTGGAGTAAATTATCAAAAGTCCAGCAGCTTTATGGGATCTCTTGTTCTAGCTTTCAGTCTTGATATAAAAACAGGTGTGTGTGTGTGTGTGTGTGTGTGTGTGTGTGTGTGTGTGTTGTGCATGATAGAGACAGATAGACATCTAGACAGACAGAAAGAGAGAGGAAGAGAGAAATGAATGGAGACAGGAGAAAAGAGAGAGAGGAGATGAGAGAGTGAAGGAGAAAGAGGAGAGAGGGGAGAGAGAAAGAGGCAGAGAGAGAGAGACAGACAGAGACAGAGACAGAGAGACAGAGAGGATTTTATTTTTGAATGATCCATGATTTTGCTAGCATAGAAGCTCCTTGTACTGATGTTATCTTCTTGATTTCCACTGGCTAAAATAAATTCACTACCTGGTAGTCACCTCTTTGGAAATGAGGTCTGTTTAGCCTTGGCAGACGTTTAGTCTGTCATTGGGCAGATAGGCCAATCCTTTTAGAACCTGCTAGAGCTACATACTATAGCTCATAGGCATAGCCTTTGAGACCAAGGGATCAACTTCCCTGAAACCATGGAGAAGCACCAGACTAGGACCTGCATGAAGAGTATATTTACACATTACACTTACACTTACACCTACACTTGTATAAGAACATGGGCATGCACACCCACACCCACACATCCCCCACCCTGCACTGCCCCCCTGCTCCCCTTCTCTACTGTCACTTAGGATCCCTAGCTTCCTTCAACATTTAGGTTAGCTTCTAAATCTTACATTGTGCCTTTTTGGATCTTTCCAGTTGTCAGTGCTCACTACTACTCCCCCTCCCCCATTAGCAATAATAAATTATTTATAAATTATTTTGCATTTATTTCATACTTATTTGTCTTTGTGCAATGAAATAGCATTGATGAAATTGATGAAATAGCATATTGATGACGAAATTGATGAAATGGCATATTACACTAGAAAGAATGTCAGAAACTTGGGCTCAAATCTCGACTCTCCTTCTTCCTACCTATATGATCTTGGAAGAATCATTTCCCCTCTCTTGGTCTTATTTTCCTCATCTGTAATATGAGAGAATTGGACTAGATGACCTTTAAGTCCAATTGTAATTTATGAAACTATAATTCTATCTTTTATTCCACCCCTGAAATGCTCACTTCAGTTTCAAAAAAAAAAATAATAGAATACCGTATTTCGAAAGTGTTTTGTGAGCCTTCAAATGCTATATAAATGCTAGTGATGATGATAATGATTCAAGCTCCTGTAAGGCAGGAACTATTTCCTTTTTGTCTTTGATACCATAGCACCTCTATCCATGAATATATTAGGTATTTAATAAATACTTAGGAAATGAATATACACACATGCATAAGAAATAGTAATGAAGTCTTCAGGATTTAGGTCCAGTTTACTTTGAATTTTTACCTTCAGATCACAAGCAGGCGGCCAAACCTGTCAAATACTGATGGTAGACTGCTTCCAATTCCGCTGGCTTCATTGCATATCCCCAGAGATAGCTTTCAGTCATGCCCCAAACTAAAATCAGGTTTCTAGTCCAAAGCCACAATATAGTAGAACAGCATGGTGGGGGAAAATGAGCAAGTAGAAGGGTTATTCCTTTTGTCATTTATACTGCACTCTATTATGTCTCAGAAGGAAGGCAGATCTTATCATGGTCCTGAAAAATGATCAGCTTCAGGGGATAGTCTATACAATCAATTCCGGGAGATGGCCTCCATATGGTAAGATACTCAAGTTGAGCACAACTTATTTAATCAAAAATAAATCCTCATTTGATGTGGTGTATTTAGAATGTTGTATAACTGCTTTGGAGATATACATTGATTGGTATTTCTTTATAAGCACCAATTCTACTGCAATTTTCCTCACACTGTCTTGCCACTTAGCAAGACAAACACACATACATGGATGAATGGAAGTGAAGGGGAGGCAGTGAGCATGAATGTTATGATTTATCAAGTTTTTTTTTTTTTTAAATGCTCTCAGATTGGGACCACATATTATTGTTCACTCTGATCTCCTTTTAATTAAATCAGCGTCCACACAGAAAACGTTGTAAAGCAATGAGATGCAGGAGATTACTCCAAGAAGTTAATGTGAAGTTAACCCTTTAGTATTTGACTCTGAACACATGGAATTCAAATTTCTTTAGATATCTCAAGTTATTTCTGTAGAATCTTACATAGGTACAGTGAGATACAGTATGTTTTGCAGCAACAATTTCATCATCTCTATTTCTTTGCTGTCTTGTTAGAAGACTGAAAAAAGCAGGCTTGCCCCAAGGATAGTAAACCAACAGAAAGATGAAAAAAAAAGCAAAAAAATCACTCATTTCCCCTTACACTCAAATTGAATCTGTTTTAAGAGAGATTTCAAATGTATTGATTCAATGTCAGCTGCTTTCTGCCCCCATGAGAATCGTCTGAATTACACTGGGTCTAAATGGATTTCAAATGGTGGCTTCAATGTTCAGGCACAAAAGGAATATGCTCTGAGGTTCTTAATTTACACTTTGTCACAGTGTTCAGCCTGTCTATTGACAGCTGTGTTCATTTTCAAATTATTCCTGTTGTATAGACAACTTCCAATATCAAGCTTGAAGTGGCCCCTCAGCCCCTGACAAACAATCCAAAGATAGGACAGGAAATTTTTTTGGGCAGGGAGAAGAACTAAAAAGTTTTCCACAAATAAATGAAACCAGTCATAATCCCATCAGGGTAAAGGAGGGTAAGGGAGATGTGACAATTTCAGAATAATGGTGACATTCATAGTAGTTATTAATTTTATTAGCTTAAATTTTGCCTTCACACTTAAAAGGATTTAAAGGTAAAGAGGATGAATCTTAATAATAATTTTTTTTAAATGCCTTGATGAAGCCACATGTGCCTCTCACCTGTCTTTTGTGTGTATGTTATAGTTGCATCAACGGATTTGTAGCTGCAAAGACTAGATATAAGATTCATATTCTAGGTTAGCTTCTAAATCTTACATTGTGCCTTTTTGGATCTTTCCAGTTGTCAGTGCTCACTACTACTCCCCCTCCCCCATTAGCAATAATAAATTATTTATAAATTATTTTGCATTTATTTCATACTTATTTGTCTTTGTGCAATGAAATAGCATTGATGAAATTGATGAAATAGCATATTTCCTCAACCCCATATTGTTCCTCTGTTCCAACAGAGGAACCTTGACAAGAAAAGGGAGTATCTATGGCTGTCAGAAAGGGAAAGAAAGAAGGAAAAACCAATGATGCTAGGGTATATTATTTGTCAGCCCCCATCAATTGTTAAAAATCTGGTAGTTTCTTTTCAGCTATGCTTCCATAAGTGGCATGCCACATGGCCATAAACTCAGATGAGAATCTTGTCTGAGGAAGTACAATTCCAAGAGGGAAGTGTCATTTAAGGATGTTGATTAAGCTTTGCTAGATATTATAAGCATCATCCTAAAATTGTGTTGTGGTACGTGTGTGTGTGTGTATGTGTGTAATAAGTAGTCCATTTAGCTTTTCCTTCAACAGAGATCCACCAATAGCCCTCCTAATTTGGTTCTGTTCTCCTCCTGGGTTGAAAATCAGCTTTTTTTAGTGTGGTATTTTGGTCCATTCAGGACTAAAACTCAAGAACTCTACAATTAGCTCTTAATCACAAGCCCTACCAGAATCTGTTTTTTTTTTCCTCAAATATGCAAGATTTTGATCAATAATTCCCTATGTAGATCAGTCACTCTATTCAAAGGGGGGAAACAGAAATATACCAGTCAAACCTATAGCCCCAATCCCCAAGGAAATGAGCAACCTGTGGAACAAGACAGATAGGATGAAATAGATATTGCCCTCTTTGAACCTCTGCAAGGATTTATGTCCCTGAAATTGCCTGAAAAGGAAGATAAGCTCTGTTTTCAGCTAATGACTGTCTCCCTAACCTGTTACAACAGATGGGAAATGAGGACAATTGTGGAAAATGTGAACAGTCATGGGGGGAGATACATGATCAATGTCTTCAAGCTTGCATAGCAGTAATTGCTAACAGTCCAGAGATAAAAGTTGCTCAGGAACAGAATGTCTATTGCAGAATACTGAGCCTCCAGCCAGGCTATATGCCTTCCTAAGGGTAGTGGGTGACTCTCATTTCTTTTGGATGCAACCGGGGGAGTTTTTCAATTTTTTTTTTAGGGGAAGTGGATTAAGTTGACACCTTTCTGCTAGATACAAGTATTAGCTTCCTTGTAGGATGTTTAAGGGGGCAAGAGGGAAGAAACCTCAGCTGGGAGGAGAGATGAAACATTTCTAGAAGCCCATTACCATCTCTGAGTTCAAGTTTTTAAATATTGTTGGGGGTATCCTGAAGGAAGTTGGTGCCTATGAGGTAGAGACATCACAGTTCCAACTTTGAGATCAAATCCCCTAGAGATAGGGGATATTTCCTTAACATCCCCTTATGACTTTAGTTTATCTTTTCATGCAAGGGGTCTTAATCTGAATTTGACAGGCACACACCTTCTATCCCCCCCTCCCCCCAAGGATCTACATATAAATTTCAGGGAGGGTCTGTGAACTTGTATGGAGAAAACTACATCTTTATTTCTTTATAATTAATATCCTTCATAATCTTATGTACTTTATTTTCCAAATTTAAAAATATTCTAAGAGATCCATATACTTCACCAAACTGTCAAAAGGGTCCATAATGCCAAAAAAATCAAACAAGCAATAAAAAAAGAACAATGGCTTCTCATTGTTAATCTGAAGTGTGAAACAGAGAGGTTAATTCACTTTCAAAATACAATTTAAAAATATTACTCTGCTCCCTCCAAAAGAAAAAAAAAGTGATTACCAAATTATCATTTGGGGCTAGCACAGTTATATTAATAGACTTTTTCCAGATTGGTGGAATACCAGTGAACAAAACTGACTTCCCCCTTTCCCCTATGAAAAAGACAGTTACCTGGGAGCTACATTTCTCATAATATAAACTAATGATTCTTTTACAGTAATTGTATTTTATTTTATGCCTACTTTTCTCTTGTCTGCTTTCAGCTACACCAGCATTAGGGCAGAGTGCCAAGGGATTAGACAAAGCCTGGCACACCACATACAATGCAAAAAGAAAAGACTGAGCAGAAAAAGGAGTCCAGTCAATCTAGATTCTGCCCTGCCACAGAAAGAAGAGATGATCTAATTGAGATTTGCTTTAATAATCCATGCTAGTTTTTATTAATACAATTTTCAACTGTCTTCAACACACATAGACACCCCGACCCAGCTTTGGAGGAAACTTGTCATAAGTGATCTACCTAAGTATTAGTCCCCGATGGGATTCAGTGGCAGCCTCCAATGGCCCCCAGTGGCATTTATGACTCTTTAGTGGACTTAAAGAAAAAAATGGAAAAATCCCGGGAGGGCCAATTGTAAGGAAACTTTAATTAAGTGGTAAGCAGGGTGCAGCACAATTACTGTATCTGTGACAAAGAAAACAACATTTCATTTTTATGGAGCGAAGGATAAGTTTGCTCAAACACTTTTCCCCCTGTGAGGCAGACACCACATCATACCATAACACATGTGCACACACACACACACACACACACACACACACACTCACACCCCTGAGTGGGACTTATCCAAAGACCACCAAGAAGCCAATAATATAAGATTTCAATTATACAAAGACTATAAGTAAAAAAGGTACTTGGATAAAAAGAGATAGTATAGTTGCATGCACACACACACAAACAGATAAGGGTCGTTGGAAAATGCATCCATAGCTATTCAGATATAAAACTTACCGGAGCAAATATCACCATACACATTTACAAAACAATTGATAATCCAACTTCCCTCTCCTGAAAGCAAGCAGAGGCTGTCTCATGCTAAAAAGGAAGGCTCCCAGAGCTTCTCAGTCTCCAGCCTCACTAGCGTCTTGTCCCTCTTGCTTATTTTTATGAAGCAGATAAGGAGAGCCAGAAAATCAATGCTGAGGGAAAGTGAGATGTTATACCAATCAGGAGGCAGCTTCAGTCTTATTTGCAGGAGGATGGCAAAATGGTCATATTATTAGACAGTGACTGCACACACACACACACACACACACACACAAACACAGACACACACACACACACACACACAGAGGCAAAGTACAGGAATCTGAGACTTTCCCCCTGGTGAGATGGGGAATTCTTTGTTGTGCCGTAGTCCTCACCACTGTGGACTCTCTGGTTTGGCTCATTACTAACTACTATAAATGCAGAGCTGCTTTTTATGAACATCCTCCCTCATTAGGCTACCCCATCCCTCAACACAGGCATGCCTATGGGAAAATGGGCAGGGAAACAACATATTTGGGGGGGGGGGCGAGGAAGAGCAAAGAATCGACACAAGCCTTGTGAGTAGATTTGAATATATTATATGTTGGGAGCAGTTACATGTTTATCTGTCTAAAAAATAACCTAAACTACCCTTATTGTCCCAGAAAATAAATGTCAGGTTGTAACTGAAATGTTCTGAAAATCATGCTTATAAATGATGTTAAATATGAAGAGAGAATGTAGGCTTACTTCATTTTTTGTCTTTCTAACTCTAGCACCTGGCCCTGTGGTGTATATAGTAGGCACCTAATAAGTGCTCATGGAATTTCTGCTCTTTTTCCCTACTCATGTAAGCTCCTCAAAGCAGAGACTATTTATGATTATATTTTTGCCTTTGTAGCCCCAGCACCGACCACAGTGTCTAGCAAATGGAAACACCAAGAAGTTTAATAAATGGTTGTTGAATTTTCACTGGCAGAATGCAAGTTTTTTGAGGGTAGGAGCTATTTCATTGTTTTCTTTGTAACTTAGTGCCTAGCACCAGATAAGCACTCATTAATTGACTAATTTATCCTAGTAGAGTGTACATTTCTCGAAGCAGGGACTAATTAGTTTTTATCTTTTCATCCCTGGTGCCTAGCTGGGTACCTGACACATAATAGGTACTTAATAAATGCTTTATGAATTAAACCTAACTGAACAAGTCTGTAAAATGAAGGAAGGAAGGGGTGGATCTAAGATTGTAGATTAGGGGCAGCTGCCCACCTGAATTCTCTTAACATTCCCTTCCAAACAAATTCAAAATAGTACCTCAGATAAAAATTTGTAGTGGCAGAGCCAACAAAAAATGTGAGATATTTTTCTAGCCTAACAAAACTAAAGAGGTAGACAGAAGTCTACAATACCAGGGGGGAGGTATGGCAAAGGTCTGTCTGGAACATGCCCAGATGGATGCACACACCCACAGACACACACACACCCACACCCACATGCACACACACACACACACACACCTCAGCAACATTAACCACAGCAGCAGCAGCAACAGCATCTGGGTACAGCTGATGCTGATTGGCACCTCTATTGTCCATATGCAGTTCTGTGTCATAGCTAAGGGAGAAGAGGAGCCCTAGGGGTTAGCCACAAGGGAGCAGGGGTTTTGGTCATAGTACCAAAGCAAAGAAAAGTATCATCAGTACAGCGGCAAAGACCTAGAATCCCTTCTTTGGTAAAGACCAGAGCCCAGAAAAGGAAAGCATTTACCGTGCCTCTCCCAGGACCACTCTAAAAGCACCAAAAACATGCAGACCTCCCAGAACTAGCTCTGAAAAGAACAGCACAAAACAACCTGAAATTTGAGATAGTGCCTCTCCATGCCCAGGTAAGCAGAGACCAATTTTAACATAAAGTTCAAAGTCAAGTAAAAGGATAGAAAAGTGAAAAAGGAACAACAAATTTTAACCCTAAAAACTCAGGGAAGACCAAGAAATAAACTCAGAAGAGAACAAAATGAAAACAGAAACACACACACACACACACACACACACAACATCAAAGAAAAATGCTAATTGGACCAAAGCCCAACAAGAATTCCTTGAAGAATTAATGAAAGAGATGAGAATGGCAGGGGAAAAGTAGAAAAGAAATGAGAGTAATACAAGGAAATTATGAAAAGAGAACTAACAACTTGATAAAAGAAGCACAAAAAATACTGAAGAAAATAACATCTTAAAAAACAGAATTGATATTTTGATTGGTGTGGTACTGAATAAAAAATATTAATTTAGATAGAATTGTTGTTTTTATTTTATCGGTTTGGCTACTCATCAGCAATTAATATTTTTTCCAATTGTTTACACCTGACTTTGTGTGAAAATTGTTTTAGAGTTATGTTCATATAGTTCCTGGGTTTGTCTTGGCGAGTAGGGTCCCAAGTATTTCTTATTTTGTACAGTTATTTTAAATGGAATTTCTCTTTCTATCTCTTGCTGCTGAACTTTTTTGGTAATATATAAAAATGCTGATGAGTTATGTGGGTTTATTTTATATCTTGCAACTTTGAAAAGTTGTTAATAATTTCAAGATTTTTTTAGTTGATTCTCTATGATTTTTTTAAGTATAACATCATATCATTTGCAAAGAGTGAGTTTTATTTCTTCATTGTCTATTTTAATTTCTTTAACTTATTTTTTAAAAATTTATTTATTTTCCTTAGTTTACAACATTCAGTTCCACAATCCCTTGAATTCCAAATCTTCTCCCCCTCCCTATCCTCCTCTCTTTATGCAATTGATATGGGTTCTACAAATACCTTCACATTAAACATTAGTCAAGTTGTAAAGAACAATTATAACCAATGGAATGAACAACAAGAAAAAAAGAATGAAAAAAAACCAAAACACAAAAGAGAGAGAGCAAGTAGTTTGCTTCAATCTGCATTCAGTCTCTAGTTCTTTTCTCTGGATGTAGATATCCCTTTCCATTGTGAGTTTTGGAGTTGTCTTATAACCTTGCATTGCTGAGAGGAGCCCAGTCTATCAAAGTGAGTCATCATAGATATGATGTGTCTGTAATTGTGTACAAAGTTCTCCTGGTTCTGCTCTCCTCATTCAGCATCAGTTTACCTAAGTCTCTCCAGGTTATGATGAAGTCTGACTGTTCCTCATTTCTTATAGCACAACAGTATTCCATTATATTCATATACCACAGCTTCTTTTGCCATTCCACAATTGATGGGCATCCCCTTGATTTTCAGTTCTTTGCCACAACAAAAAAAGCTGCTATAAATAGTTTTGTACATATGGGTCCTCCTTAATTTTTTGTCTTCTTTTATTGCTTTAGTTACCCCTTCTAATATGATATTAAATAATAGATAACGGGCATTGATTGTATTGGGAAGCCTTCTAGCTTATCCCCATCACAGATAATGCTTGCTGATAATTTTACATAAATATTACTTACCATTTTAAGGTAAAATCCACTTATTCCTATGTTCTCCAGTGTTTTTAATAGAGATGGGTGCTGTATTTTGTCAGAGGCTTTTCTTGCATCTATTAGGATAATTATATTATTTGTTTCTTTTGTTATTGATATGGCAAATTATGCTAATAGTTTTCCTAATATTGAACCATCCCTGTATTCCTGGTATAAAGCTCACCTTCATGGTGTATTATTCTTGTGATATATTGCTACAATCTCTTTGCTAGTATTTAACTTAAAAATTTTTGCATCAATATTCATTAGGGAAATTTTTCTATAATTTTCTTTCTTTGTTATGGTCCTTTCTGGTTTGGTTATCAGCACTGTATTTGTGTCATAAAAAGAACTTGGTAGGATTCCTTTACCTATTTTTCCAAATAATTTATATAGTATTGGGATTAATTGTTCTTTAAATGTTTGGTAGAATTTGCTTGTGAACTCATCTGATCCTTGAGATTTTTTCTTAGGAAGTTCATTGATAGCTTGTTCAATTTCTTTTTTAAAGATTGGGCTATTTAAGTACTTTATTTTTCCTTTTATTAATCTGGGTAATTTATATTTTTGTAGATACACATCCATTTCATTTAGATTGTCAAATTTATTGTCATATAGTTGGGCAAAAAAGTTCCTAACAATTGTCTGAATTTCCTCTTCATTGCTGGTGAGTTCACCTCTTTCATTTTTCATATTAGTAATTTGGGTTTCTTCTCTTCTTTTTGAAATAAAATTACCCAATGGTTTATCTATTTTATTGGCTTTTTCCTCTGCCATACAACCATCTTCTAGTTTTACTTATTAGTTCAATAGTTTTCTTACTTTTAATTTTATTAATCTTTCCTTCGATTTTCAGAATTTCTAATTTGGTGTTTAATTGGGGATTTTTAATTTGTTCTTTCTCTAGTGTCTCTAATATCACATGCCCAATTCATTAATCCACTTTTTCTCTATTTTATTGATGTAAGATTTTAGAGATATAAGTTTTCCCCTAAGAACTGTTTTGGCTGCATCCCATAAATTGTGGCATGTTTTCTCATTGCTGTCATTTAATTAAATTATTGATTGTTTCTATTATTTATTCTTTTGCCCACTTGTTTTTTAGGATCAGACTATTTAATTTCTAATTAGTCTCTCTTTCCATTGCCCATTATTGAACATTATTTTTACTGCATTATGATCAGAAAAGGATGCATTTACTATTTCTGCATTTGATTGTTAGGTTTTATGTCCTAATACATGATCAATTTTTGTGTAGGTGTCATGTATTGCTGAGAAAAAGTTATATTTCTTTCTCCTCTTATTCAATTTTCTCCAGAGATCTATTATATTTAACTTTTCCACAACCTTATTCATCCCTTTAGCTTCTTTCTTGGTTTTTTTTTGGGGGGGGGAGGGTAGATTTATCTCATTCTGAGAGGGGATAATTGAGGTCTCCCACTAGTGTAATTTTATTATCTATTTCTTCCTATGACTCATTCAACTTCTTCCAAATTTAG
>CM053590.1:22033534-22057447 GCA_028646515.1 Pseudochirops corinnae | reverse complement strand
CTCTAAACTCTGACACGCTAATAACCATGTTAAAACTTTACTCTTGTTGGTTTATGAACAGAGTATCATATAACTGCAATTCAAACCAAGGATTTTTCCAGTGAAATGAATGGTCTTTCCATCTAAGTCATCTGGAGAGGGAGGTATGAAAAAGATGCAGAGGACAGCGTCTGAGGTCGGGGGCTTACAAGCTAAAAGAATCCCAGGCCTCAGTACCAGAAATCACAGGACAGGGATGGCAGAAAGGAAAGTCCTAATTGAAGAAGGGATATTTACAGATTTTCAGATATCTTTAAGGCTTCAAATGTCATTGCATCTATAAATGAAGCCCTCTTCTGCTCAATGCCCTAACCTGACAGGTGGTTGCTGCTTGCTGATTCTAAGTGATTCACCTTGCTGGATGGAGGTTAATTACTTATGTGCCCTGGTCTGAGAGTGAAAAGCAGAGAAAGCCTCCTTTTACTCTCACTGTAGGTAAAAATAACAACTAAAGAATCTTTGCATTGTAGGAACAGTGAAGATGGTTTATTCTGTAATTAGAAGAGTGCAAAGGTCCCCTTCCTATAATTTTGGCCTGGGGGAGGAAATTTTTACCTGTGTCAACTGAATCTTTTATCTTAGCTTTAGTGGGTGAAAGACCAGAATGCTAATTCTGCCCATTCTAAAAATGTGTTGTAAATCTCTACATTGAAGAACCTCAGCAGAGTGGGGGGGAAAACATCTGGACCTGGAGCCTGGAGACTTAGGTTCAAATCTTTTATTTACTTGGATGACCTTCACAAGTGACTTCAATTCTCTTTAAGAGTTCAGTTACCATCTCTCCAAAGTGAAAGGGTTGAATTAGATGCCCTCTAACGTTCTTGCAGCTCTAAGTATATGATTGTATGACCTTATAATCCTAGGACCTGGGTTCAAATCTCACCTCAGACACTTACAAATGTCTGGACAAGACAGTGTGGGAACCCACTACACACACACACACATACATACATACAGACACACACACGTTCAGTAGTTCACCTGTGTATAACTTCTCATCCATGGGGTTTTCTTGGAAAAGATACTGGGATGGTTTGCCATTTTATCCTAGAGGTAATTGGAAGGCAATGAATATCCTTGAGCAGGAGAGTATATACAAGGTGTGCTTTAGGAAGTTGATTTTTGTAGCTGTGTGGAAGAAGATTATATAAGAGAGATTCTGGAAGGTAGAAGTCCAACTAGGAGTCTGTGGCTATAGCCCAAATGAAAGGTCATAAAGGTTTGAATCAAAGTGATGGCCATGTAAACATAGAGGAGGAGCAGATATCAGAGATGTCATAGAGTTATAATTGACAACACTTAGCAACTGACTACATAAGGGAGATGAGGAAGAGGGAAGAATAAAGGAACACTGAAGCTACAACTCAGGTGACTGGAAGAATGTTGACATCCTTAATGAGAAACGGAAAGTTTGGAGGGTTGAGTTAGGGGTAGAAGAGAGTGAGTTCAATTTTAAATGTATTGATTTTTAAATGTCTATAGGACATCCAGTTGAAGATGTCCAAAAATTGTTTAGTGACATGAGCTGTGGCTTAGGATAAAGACCAGTGCTGGGTATATGGATCTCAAAATCACCTGATCAGATGCCTTTCAAACCCATGGGAGATGATGAGATCACCAAAAAGAGACAGTGTGTGGAGGGGCAGACAGAGAAGCCCAGGGCACAGCAATATGCTTATAACTAACAGGTGTTCCTTTTTGTTATTCCATTCCATTCCATTCAATTCACCTTTATTCAATGTTTCCTCTACGCAAGGGACTATTCTAGGTGCTGGGGCAGCAATTACAAAAATGACAGTCATAGAATCCCCCAAACTCAGCTGAAAGGACCTCGGAATACATACAGTCCACACCATCCCTGAAAGAAGAATCCCTTCTTCCCTGTGCATTTACAGTCATTCAGCCTTTTCAATTCACTTGCTACCAAGGCAGCGCAGACCCATTTTAGATAGCTCCTCTAACTGGGAGATTTTTCCATGTCAAACTACAATTAGCACCTTGAAATTTCTTCTGTAGCTCCTACTTTGACTCCCTGGGCCAAGTAAAATAAATGTAATCCCCCCCTTCCACAAAATAACCTTTTAGATACCTGAAGGCAACTATGATATTCCTTCCTAAGACTTCTGGTCTCCAAGAGGACCCATCCAAATGCTTTTGAGTTCTATGTACCCTTTACTGGACTCTCTTCAGCTTATCAACATCTACCCTAAAATATGGTGTGTGGAACTGAGTACAATACTGTAGATTGGTTCCAATCATTGACTCTGCCCTCAAAGAACTTACATTCTGTTTGTTAAGACTCTTTGTCCCTGGTGTTGGTACCATGAAAAGCATTCTAACTTGTGGTGGTGAGGGGCAGCTGATATCTTATATTGGGAAACAGACCATGAGATTCCATGAGTGCACTGCTGGGGAGTCTGCCTCCAGTGAGGGTAAGCAAGCCACCTAGTAGCTTCCTATTCAACTAATTTACAGTAAGTGCTAAAATGTTTCTATATACTCAGGTTCTAAGAGGATGGAAGTGGGTCCTAATGTTCCATAGGATAATGAATTCACATGCCTTGTGGAGAGGCTATGGACATCCACTACTAGACCTATTTATGTGCATGATTTCTGGGGGAACATTTGGAATGGCAGCCCCCATGGAATATAGTTGCGTTGGGGAAAAAGATAAAAAAGGGATTGAAGTTATCCCTTTCCTCTCCAAAATCCTCAAAGTATCATGATAGAACGTTGGAGTCCTCCAGGAGGAGGATTCAAAATAATCTAATCTAACTTCTTTTTATAGACGAGACTGAGGCCCATCCAGGGGGTAGTGACTTGATTAAGGTCAGAAAAGGAGAGTCAGTCTTTTCTCATTGAAATTGAGGCTGACCAAAACCAGCCAAGATGGTAGAGTAGAAGGAAGAAGTATAGTCAAACTCTCCACCCACAACTTCTACCCAAAGATCTAAATAACACATCTGACCAAATCTAAATTGGGAAATTAAAAAAAAATCCAGCGAGTCATTTTTTTTCAGTCTGGGTGAACATATGGAAGAAGAGAGAGATCTGTGGACACTGGAAATGGAGTCTAGTTCAGAACAGCCACAGAGAAGCTCCCTGCTTGGAGACTGAATAAGGGCCTGCCTATGGCTATGCACCAAACAAGAGGGCCCTGATTTTCTGCAAGGAGCAGGAATACACACACACACACACACACACACACACACACACACACACACACACCTGAATGAAGAAACCTCAGGATTGTTTTATTTGAGCATTCTTCTATCTGGTTGTTAATAATTTACAACTCTTACTTTGAGAATTATTCCCATTTGGTCTATGGGGGAAAGACTTTTGGTCTTAAATATTCCTGTTACTTATCTATAAAGGCTCTTATCAGAGATATTTGATATAAAGATTTTTCCCAGTTGACTGTAGATGTGGAAGAGGAAGCAGTCAGTTGATTTATCGACCCACTTGACCACCATGCATTTATCTATGAATGCATAGTATTTCTGTCTCTAATCTCTCATTTGTGTTGATTATTTCCTGATCATAGGTGAATAAGTGTCTGAGATGAAATAATTTAGCCAACAGTCTTCTGCACTTCGAAAGGTTGGTCTTCCATCTATAAAGTCTCTAACAGGTTTTTCAGTTCTATATTTTTTCTTTTGTTTCTCTTTGTAGGAAATTTGTCCAACTTTGATAGATAAACATTAAAATCTTTTATTATGACTATTATTGTATTATTATCTATGTTTTCATAAGTGAGTTAACTTTCTCTTTATGAATTTAGATGGTATGCCATTTGGAACATATGCTTAATATTGACATTGGTTTATTTTTGTTTGTATTATGAACTCATTTTTGCTATATCTGATGAAATTCTTGCAACTCTTGCTTTTTGGGATTGACCTAATGCATAGTGAATTTTATTTTAGTTGGTCTGGGCACTAAAGTTTGCACCAAAGTGTTTAAATTCCAAGGGACTATATGTTTGTATTAGTAGGGATTGGAACAGGAGTAGGAGAAGGGAAGACTTACAAGAATTTTTTAAATAAAGTGAATGAAACCAAATTAAGTTAATGGAGAAAGTCACTTAGTTCTATTCCCTACAGCATTATACTAAGATCAAAAGAGTTATGTATAAGTTCCCCATTTCCTCTGAAGGTCTTGCAGTTGTCAAAAATGAAACACATTAAAAAATACAAAGAGTTAGTTCCCTCATAGAACAGCCATCACAGCTATTTTTAGGTAGACAATTGGATGAAATAAAGTTGAGGAAATTGAAACAAAGAGGTTAAGTAACTTGATTTGAAATCAAGAGCACCTGATCCACTCTATAATCAGCTGACTCACAGCAAGGGAAGGAGAATTTTCAGTCTCTCAATTTCCTTCTATTACAACTTTGCTTTTCAGATGTGTTTATAAACAACAGATTGTGATCATTTCTTCTTTTCCATTCTGTCATTCTCTTTTGTTTTATTGGATAATTTAATCCATTTACATTAAAGATTATGAGAGCTAAGTTTATATTTTCTCTCTTACATGTCTGTAATATTGCGTGTTTTTTGAAAATTTGCTTCCTCTTTTAAGGCATTCTTCTCCCTCTCATTCCCAGTTAGTTCTGGTTAAATTACTTTGATTTAAGCCCTATTCCTGCAATCTCTGTTCCCCCTTTCCCATTTATCAGTCCTTTTGTGAATTGAAAGAGTTTTACTGAAAATTATCAAATTATATTTCTTTCTTTTCTTTTCTAATTCTTTCCCCTTCTGTTTCTTTTTCCCTCTCAGTTGAATGCTTAGTTCAGAATCTGCCTTTCCCTATCCCACTTCTTTTGTTTCTTAGTCTCCATACCTTCCTTCATACGTATGTGGATTTTGGGGATTTAGCCTGTTCTGTTCCCCTACTTTCATTCTTACAATTTCTTTAATTTATGCTTTCACCTTTATCTTCTTGTTGAATCACTGAATTAATTAGCATTTACTAAGTGTTTACTATGTGCCAAGTACTGTGCTAAATGCTAAGGACACAAAGATAAATGCAGTCCTGGTCCTCAAGGAGAAGAAACAACCAAACAGCAATTATGTACAAATAAGATGTATACAGGACCAACTGGAAGTAACTTCAAAGAGTAGACACTCGCAGGATCCAACTGTAATTTTTAAACTTGTAGGTCAACCTTCCTCTTTGTTCTTTAACAATCTCTATAGATGGAGATAATTTATCAAATTAAATATTTTCCTTGGTGGCGATATTCAATTATCTTTCTTGTTTTTCCATTATTTGGGATGTTCTGTTCTTGTGCCATTTTATTCTACACAAATGTTTCCAATGCCTCTTTTTATTAAATATCCAACTCTTTTCATTGATTATTAGTTTCAGATTTACAGGGTAACTCATTTTAGATCACATATTAAGCTCCTTGGATTTAAGAAAATATTGTTGTATTTTCTCTGTGTTTTTAGTGGATATCAAATAATCCTCAGTTATTTGAATTTCCTTTCCATTTGTATTTGAATATCTTTCTCCTGGACATTTGAAGAATGTATTGTTCAGTTTACTATGTGTCTTACAGTTTGAAGCTTAGCTGTTTTTCTCTTATTTTTTTCCAGCAGTCAATCTATGTATTCTTTCGATTCATGCCTTGTTTTTTGATTTTGGAAATTCTATGTAATTTTCTTGTAGTATTTTCTGCATTGTAATGCTTAGTTTTTTTTTTAATCTGTCATTGAACATTTTTCTTATAGATCTAGGATCTTTACATTGTTGCTGTACATCCAGTCTCCAGGGTCAATGGCTTTTGCTTATACAGAGATTATCTATTCTTTCAACGTTAACATCTTTTGCTTCTCTTCTGACAGATTGTCCTTCACTTCAGTATGTTTGTCTACCAAATCTACTATTGTCTTTTGCTGCCTTTTTGGATAAATTCATCCTCATAGATTTAAGTTTTCCTAATTTGCTAATAAGCTCTGCTGTGAAACTGTAAATTCTAACATTTATAGATTTCTATTATCTTCTTATGATTTTCACCTTGATTTTAAAGCACTTGGTAACTTTCTTGTTGTTTATGCTTTCTTGAGGGATTCCACAACTTTATGTGCTTTATTAGTCAGTCATTCAATTTCCTTTGTTTTATCATGTTTATTATGGGCTGCTAGGTGGCACAGTGGACAGAGAGTCTGGCCTGGAGTCAGAAAGATTCGTCTTCCTGAGTTCAAACCTGGCCTCAGACATTTACTAGCTGTGTGACCCTGGGCAAGTCATTTAACCCTGTTTGCCTCAGTTTCATCACAAGTAAATGTCAAACAACACCAGTTATCTTTACCAAGAAAACCTTAGATGGGGTCATAAAGTGTTGGACATAACTGAAATGAGTCGATAATAACGTAATGCAATGTTTGTTAAAAGAGCTTTGTAATCCTTTAAAGGGGTGAGTATCGCACTCTCTGTTTTTAACTTGAATTTTCTTCCTTATGAAATCTTTGATGCTTCAGCCTTTTGTCTTTTTTTTCTTCCCCCCCATGACTCACTTTCTGACTCATCCTCCTTTGATGGTGGTTACACATCCCTGGCTGAACAGCAGAATTGTCTCAGCCACCCTCCATATTGGGGGATTGGCTTTTTGCTAGGCTAAGTCCTTGCCCAAAGTAGCTTTGGGATTATGAGTAAGTATTGGCCCCCAGCTGGATTTCAGATATATTTCCTGCAAGCCTGGTACGGTCACTTATGCTGGCTCCCCACTCAAAAGTCTAAAGTAGAATCTCCAGTGGAACATTTCCCTCTGTGCACTAGTGTCCTCTGTCTTTTCTCTTCAGGTACCATTTCAGTTGTCCTGTAAATCCTCCCATCCAATCCATGTTGATCCTGATCCAGTAACATCAATAGAACTGCCACCTGGTATCAGTGTGGTACAGGGGAAAGCATATTAGGTCTGGAGTCAGAAAGACATGCATTCAAATGTTACTTCAGAAAATTACTAGCCGTGTGATTCTGAGCGAGTAATTTGACTTTTCCTTGCCTCAGTTTATTCAACTGTAAAATGGGAATAATCATAGCACCTCCCTCCCTCCCAGGATTGTTGCAAGGATCAAATTAGATTTGTATAAGATGCTTAGCAGAAAGGCTGGAACATAGTAAGAGCTTAAATGTTTGTTCTCTTCTGCCCATCATCTTATTTCAGCTGAGGAATGTAGCCACAAACTCTAGACAAATAGACCCCTGAAATTTGTGTGGGTATAGATTGATTCAATTTGTGCATTGCTTGATTTCTTTCACAGCCTGGAGAAGTGTTCAAGTGTGTAACTATTAGAGTTATCATAGATACACACTCCTTACTTTTCAATCATAAATGCTTTTTGTCCCCTGAGAAAAAGCCCAGTTGGGAGGGAAAAACAAAGCTATTAATTTTTTCTCTGATGAAAGCCTTGGAAAGAATCTGGATTCCACTTGAACTCCACATGTAATCAGAGATTACATATGGGTTAATGAGTACTAGAAGTCAAGCTAATTAAAATTCTGCCTCCCTTACAAAAAACAAAAAGGATTCTACATAATTCAGCTTTGAAATCTTTTGTTGACATAATTACCAAACACAAATATTTGTGAGTTGCATATACAATTTTCAATATTATTTTAAATGAGCACAGAGTTCTCAGTGCAACAAAAGAGACAGTGAATAACCATGGAAAGCTTCCCACAGACCATTTTCTCACCATATTCATGCAAGAAACAATTGGAATATGAGATGCATTCCTATTAATAGATTCATCAAACTAGCAGAGTACCCAGGGGCTAAGAGTTTGCACTACTTTGCAACTGAATGGGAAATTGGATAAAAAGAAAGCTGCTGTATCAAAAGACATGAGGCACCTTTTTGAATAATTACTGACACTTTCACCTGCTCAGAAAGAATTTCAAACAAACTAGTGAGAAGAACATCAAACATGAAGCTGTGGGTACCTCTTTTGGAAAGTAACATATCAATGGGGTTGGGTACCATTCTTGCTCATTCTTCATCTCTCTGAGTTTTGAATTGTAATTTAAAATTGTGTAGTCTGTATATTTATTTATCTATCATCTATCTATCTATGAATATATATATATGTGTGTGTGTGTGTGTGTGTGTGTGTATATATATGTTCAATATCTAGCTCCTTCTTGATTTTTAGAATCTCTGAGTTGGTAGTAGTCTTATAGGTCATGTGGTCCAAACCATACCAAAACATCATGTGTGACAAGGGGTCCTTCCACTTTTGTTTGAAGACCTCCATAAGGGACAACTCACCATGTCTGGTAGCAGCCCATTCCACTTTAAGTTTAAGGAAGTTTCTTTTTCCTTATATCAAGCCTAAATTTGTCTCTGCATCTTCAACCCACTGCTTCTTTATGCTTCCTAGGGCTAAATAGAACAAATACCATCTCTTTTGTGCATAACATTCCTTCAAAGACTTTGAAGATGGATATCATGTGTTTCCTATATTTTCTTTTTCTTGGGTTGAACATTACTTCTCCCTTAAGTTGATCATGACATGCTATGACTTCAAGACCCTTCAACATTCTGATTGCCTTCCTTTGAGCATCCTCTAACTTATCTATACTATTAGTGTATGTGGGGGGGG
Organism: Pseudochirops corinnae; assembly: GCA_028646515.1. Lineage (NCBI taxonomy): Eukaryota > Metazoa > Chordata > Mammalia > Diprotodontia > Pseudocheiridae > Pseudochirops > Pseudochirops corinnae. The sequence goes on along the minus strand of CM053590.1, from coordinate 22,048,796 downwards.
GGGGTAATGGGGGAAGAATTGAACTACATACTCTCTCATTTTTTCCCCAATTCTAAAGTTCTGTGATTACATGATATTTGAGGACCTTCAAGCACATTCTGAAGCCACACTATGACTTATGAGGAATTGGAAAGTTCATTTTTTATATCCTGTCCCCTATTTCATCCCTCTCTGCAATGCTTCTTATGTTAGGAGTTGGCTGAAACATAACACCGGTAATAATGGAATCATTATCTTTCAAGCCATTCCTTGAAGAAGGATAATATCTATTATATGAGATACTTACTGGAAAATTTGATGTTCAAATGAAGAACTCATTCAAAGTAAGAGTAAAAAAGGAGAGAATATCATGTTAATAGAGGAAGTGATTGGAGGAATATTGTGCCGATTCCCCAGAGATCTCAAGATAATAAGTAATAAAGGAGTGAAGGATCATGGCTGTCAAAACTGGAAGCAAGATTCTTTATGGAGGAGTCACAATGCTGGGAGATAATTCAGATAATTGTACTTGGTTCCAAATGGTAAACACTGAGCAATCAGCATTTACTAAGTACCTACTATGCACCAGTCATTAGGCTATGTGCTTAGGTTTGTAAAGAAAGAACAACAAAGAAAAGTAGCTCTTGCCCTCAGGGATCTTAAACTCTATCAGGAAAAATAGCACATACACATATAAGCAAGGGGAAAGTATATACAAAGTTAGTACTACGATATAGACAAGACATGTGGTATTAAGTTTACACAAAGAAGGTTCAGATGGGTATTAATAGTTGAGAAGATGAGGAAAGGTATTAGGTTTGTTGTTGTTCAATTGTGTCTGACTCTTTGTGATTCCATTTGTGGTTTTCTAGGTAAAGACACTGGAAGGGTTTGCAGTTCCTTCTCCTGCTTGTTTTGCAGATGAAGAAACTGAGGCAAACAGGGTTAAGTGATTTGCCCAGAGTTATACAGCTAGTTAGTGCCAGAGGTCAGGTTTGAACTCAAGAAGATGATTGCCTGAGGTCTGGAACTTGACACTGTGCCACCTAACTGCCTAAGGATTTAGGTAGGAGATACAGAGGTGAGCTTTAAAGGGAGCTAGGGATTCCAAGAGGTAGAGGTTAAGAAGAAGCAGAGGCATACTAGTAAATGTTTAACAACGGGCTCTTTCACCAGAAATGTATTTATAACACTATTTATTCATTTATTTACTTATCCTCTGTCAATTTATTAATCTTTTTTTTGTTGACCTAATTATTTGTTTATCCATCCATTTACTTATTTATTTATCTATGTGGGTTTTTTTACATACATTTAAAAAAATTGAACTCCAAATTCTCTCCTTCCCTCTAGGCCAGTGGTTCTCAACCTTCCTAATGTCATGACCCTTTAATACTCGTATGTGGGTATATCTGCATGTAGGTGGACCCACCTGGAGACAGATAGAGGAGCGGTGTCTTGGTTCCTAAGACCATCGGAAATATGTGTTTTCTGATGGTCTTTGGCGACCCCTGTAACCCCTGTGAAAGGGTCGTTCAACCCCCAAAGGGGTTGCGACCCACAGGTTGAGGACCACTGCTCTAGGCCCTTCCTTATCCATTACGAAGGCAAGCAATAGATCAGTTATATATGTATAGTCTTGCAAAACATATTTCCACATTAACTCTGCTGCAAAAAAAAGTAAGAAAAGTAAAGTGAAAAAAGGATACATCAATCTGTATTTAGACTTCAATAGTCCTCTCTCTGGAGGTGGATAGCATTTTTCATCATGAATCCTTTGAACTGTCTTGGATCATTGTATTGATTGGAGTAGCTAAGTCCTTCACTGTTCACAACATACTTTTAAGTTTAATCTGTATTAACATTTTCTCCTCACTTTATTAACTCGAGAAAACTAATTTGAAAAAATAGATCTGCCCTGATTTGTAGTGTTTGTCAATTTCTGAAGTGTTAAGTTCTTCCACTGAAAATTTGATAATTGGGTTTTGGGAGCCAGGTTTAAGGGTTCAAGCTGGCTCCAGAACACCCAGGTAGGTAGCATATTTCAGTTTTGGGAAACTACCTTTATAAAGGCAGAAAAATAAGAGATAGAATGTTGAGTATGAGAAGTAGTTATAACATCAGGTTGTCTAGACCTTAGGGAAGCAAAGTAAAATAACTCTGCAGTAAACAAATACAGTAAATTCTGTCAGTACTGGCAATCTCCCTACAGCAACTGGTATTTTCCCAGGAAATGTTCATAGAATTGAATCCAAAATATTAACACAAGTAATTAACTCAATTCAAGACGTTACTGAAAGAGTTATAGAGGAACAGGTATTCCCATGCATTGCTGGTAGACTTGCAGACTTTAGAAGCTTTGTGAAAAGCAATCTTTGATTAAAAATTCTACTGGTTTGGGAATATCTGTTTAAAAAATGCCAATAATTGCAACTAAAAAGGAACTATTTTATTTATTCAGAGATGTTTATAGCAACATTATACATGATTACAAAATATTGGAAGTAACTTGGATACAAAATAACAGAAAATTGGTGAATAAATCATACTATATTAATGAAATATAGTAGCATAGTATTTCAAGGCCAACATCTTTGAGGAAGACAAAGAAATCTAGAAAGACGTTTATAAAATTGTTCAGTTTTTTTTTTTAAGCATGAAGAAAGTACAAACTAGGATCATACTGGAAGAAAAGGCAAATGAGAACAAATGAACAAAAAGAATCCTAATGAAGTTTCAGCAATAGTAAAACTGTTATGGTGTTTTATGCATTAAAATTAAGTAATTTAAATTATCTCTAAGTAGAGATACATAATGATCTAATGGACAAAGAGTTGGCCTCAGGCTCAAGAAAACCTGGATTAGAGTCCCAGCCCTGGCACAGTCCTGTAGCCAGGTGGCACAAATAGTGTTGGAATTGGAGTGAGGAAGAATTGAGTTATAATCCTTCCTCAGATACATATAAGATACAGTAGCAGAGACTTCAGATATCCTTTTCATTTTAAAGATAAGGAAATTAAGAACCAAAAGAGAGAAATCCAGTGACTTGGCCAAGGTCACATTACTGTTCATAGTTTGCCAAACTTCCATATTCATGTTTCAAAATTTTACCATACTTCACACATGTGCATAGATATTCATATAAACCCAGATGAAAACTTAATCAGAATTCCTAAAGCCAGAAAACTAAAGAACGTGGAGCAAAACATTTCTTTTAGCAAAACATTTTCAAAGGATGGGTTCCACAGGGTGTTGGATGATGAAAGACTGCTCTGCCACACCCCTGAGGAAAATGGAATTGGAAAGAGATACCTACGAACTTCAAAAAGAAAAGGGCAGAGCTCTGAGAGGTCAGGCAAACACCAGCCTGAAAGGTCAGACTGAGCTGCCAAGTGATGGGGAATGTAATTTTTCGGTAACAAATGACAATTTCACACTGAGTTCTCACCTCTATGGAAGGCTGGGATGATTTGGGGGCTGTGATTCCTCTTTCTAAGAGCCTTGCCTTGGTTTGTGAGAGGGAAATAGGGAAGGATGAAATTGGCCACAGTTTCTCATAATATGAGATGCTCTTACTACAGATCCCCTAACTAGGCTATAGAGCAGCTTCTTTATCCTCTTATTTGGGAAATCTGATCAAAATGATAGGTGGCCAATATGACACTGTGGTTCTTGAAATACTGGAATCCCTCAAGAGACGTGTGATCCTGATGTAATGTGCAACTGAGAAAATGGTCATCTCCATCAACTGGGAATGGCATGCATTAACTTTGCTAGAGGTGAGTACACCAAGGCTGTATTGTACCCATTCAAGGGAGGCAGCATATACCAGTGGAAAGGAAGTTGGATTTGGAGTCAGAGGACCTGAATTGGAGACCAAACTCTGCTACTTACTACCTACCTATAAGATTTTTGTATGTGATTGATGTTGTCAATTGCCTTGACTTTTGTCTTGTTACTGGACTTCAATGACTCTGGAAGAGATATTGAGGCTAAGGACTTTGCACAACGCTGATGCATACTGGGCAAATCCCTTAACATCTCAGTGCCCCTAGCGACTCTTTGACTTTAAATGTCAAGCTAAATGTCAATTTACACAGGTAGGCAGAGTTTCCAGTGAAATCATAAACATCTAAATAGGTGTGGTGCAGTGGATATGAGACCTGACCTTGGAGTCGGGAAGAAGGGCACTCAACTCCAGTTGCATGTTAGCTGTGTAACTGTAGGGAAATCACTTAACCACTCAAGCAACTCAGACAACTAAGACTTAAATTATAGACAACTTGCTGATATGTTTCCAAACTGGGAATTCTATATGGATGAAAGAATGGGTCCAACCTCCATCCCTTTTCTCCCCACCCTACCCCACCCCAAAGCGCAAGGCACTGTTCTAGATACTAAGGATACAAAGATGAAATAAGAAGCTATATCAAGGAGTTTGTTAATCCAGAACAGCTAGACTTAGGTGCTAGATTAGAATAACAGGTGATGTCTACTTTCACTACGAGTTAGAAATGGACAACTGGCTACACATTAGATAACCAGGAAGGAGAGAGAAAAGTGAGACTCAGTATGGACAGTAACCATAGAAAACTCTAGGAAAAAGAACAAGGAAGTAGGAGGAGAACCAGGAAGTTTCATTTTCACAAAAGTCAAGAAAAGGGATCCTATCAAGATGAGATTATCCATAGAGGTTTCCGCGAGATTTAGGCAATAGCCTTGAATTTGACAGCTTAGGTGGAGGTGAGAGATTCATCAATTCAGCCTGTGTCAAGAAAAGTCACAATATCCATTGCTTTGGTTACTTTTGTTAGTCAAAGTATCAGTAGTGCAGAGAAAAGTACACTGGTATATGAGCCAAGGGACTTGGGTTCTAATAAATCGTGATTTAGCCAGTAAGCTATTTGTATGACTTAGAAAAAGTCAATTGTCTTCTCTGGACTGAATTTTTTTCATCTACCAAATGAATGGGTTGGATTAGATTATTTCTAGGGTCCCTTTCAGTTTTAAATTTTATGACTCTTTGAGAGATACATTGAGTATCTGTAGTTTCAACTGCTTTTCTAAAAGTGACTTGAATCAGAATCACTTCATCTACACTTTTTTTGCGACCAGGGCATCCTTACATGAAATGTAAAGGGAACAAAGTCAAGCTTGGCTGAGCTCGCCTTAATTGAACCTAGTCCTCTACCCTCATTCACTCTGTGTTCCAACGAATACAGGGTGGTGTTTCACATTTGTACCCACACAGATCTGAGGTGAAGCTTTTGTAATTATTCAGGTAGTGAGATCAATGCAGGCAGACTTATTGGATGATTCAAGTCTAAGAGAATTATACTGATTCCTGATTCATCTGATGACTCAGTGATCCATTTCTACACTACTCCTTAAGAAAACCAGCTTTAGCCTTTGTGAAATTGTAGTTTAGTGTTCTAAGCAGCTGAGTTCAGCCAGCAGAGGTGACGAAGATAACCAGTGAGGCTGTAGGTGGTAATGCAAATAAGTTCCTTTGAATGAGATTTTATGATTTGTGCTTTATTGGAACCAAGTGATTTAATTGGGTGTTCCAGAGATAGTCTCTAAGTCCTATCTCTTGACTTAAACCCCACCTAATCCGCTATTTCCATGTGCTCATTTAGCCATCCCATTGAGCACAGAGCTGGGCTCAATTTCCCCAAAATCTTATCACAAATTGAGAAGTAGAAATCACCTAGTAGACCTTTATCATTTTCATATCAAGAAACTGAGATCCAGACACGTAACTGGGACAAGTTCAATATGTTAGTTACATGGCCAAGTCTGGATTCGAACCAAGGTTTTGGACCCTAAATTCATAATTCATTTCACTGGACAACGTCCACCTCTTTTTAGATATTTCCCTGGATCCCTGAAGAAGGAAAGTGTTTTTATTTATTTATTTATTTTTTGCTTTTTGGAGGGGGGATAGCAGGGCAATTGGGGTTAAGTGACTTTCCCAATGTCACATGGCTAGTAAGTGTTAAGTGTCTGAGGCTGGATTTGAACTCAGGTCCTCCTGACTTCAGGGCTGGTGATCTATTCACTGCACCACCTAGACTCCCCCAAGGAAGGTACTTTTCTAAGTCCCAAGCTCCTTCTATGCTAGCTGCCATACTATTCTCCTCCTATCCTTTAAATGAAAATCTTTCCCAGCTTGCTATTCTAGACTCTTTTCTCTCCTCTCTACATACTCATACTTGATGACGTAATCTACTCCAATGGTTCCAATTATTACCCTTTAGAGTCAACTCCCAAATTTATATCAAAACAGGTTCTCTGCATAGCTGCAGTCTCTTATTTCCAACCAATTGCCCGATAGCTTTATTTGGACGTTCCACCAGCAGGGCACAATCAACATGTCCAAAATAGTATTCATCATCTGCCCCCACTAGATCTGCCTATCCCATTAACTTATTTCTGTTACTGGATCTACAACCCTCTCCATATCTTAGACTTATGTTGTTGTTCAGTCATTTTCAGTTGTGTCAAATTCTCCATGATCCCATTTTGGGGTTTTCTTGGCAAAGATACTGGAGTAGTTTGCCATTTCCTTCTCTAGCTCATTTTATAGATGAGGAAACTGAGGCAAATAGGTTTCAGTGACCTGTCTAGGATCACACAACTAGAAAGTGTCTGAGGACAGATTTGAACTCATGAAGATGAGTCTTCCAGATTCTAAGCTTAGTACTCTATCCACTGTACCACTTGGCTGCCTCAGCCTATAGCCTCAGCCTTATATAACTCTTTCATCTCTGTCATCCCACACATTTATTCAGTGGTTAAGACCTTTATTTTGTCTCAGACAACATGTGATCATAGATTTAGAACTAGAAAGGCTTCCTAGTTCAATCTTTTACCAAAGAGGACACTGATGGTCAGAGTGGTCCAAAGGTATATCCAAAATCCCATAGGTAGTAAACAGTGTAGGTGGAATTTAACTCAGGGCATCTGATTCCAGATGCAATATTCTTTCTGCTACTCTAATTCTCACCCTTCTTTTCTCCTCCTCTCCCATATCTTATGATGGTATGGGTTTGCTGAGTTAGGAAGACCTGGTTTTGAATTCCTCCTCTGACACTGAAGAGTTATGTGAACTTGGATAAGTTATTGGCCTTTGCCTTACCTCTTTGCTAGGCTCACAGGATTATGCAACAGCATAGATTTAAAGCTAGTACAGACTTTTGAGATTAACTGGGATAGTTCCCTTTATTTACAGAAGAGGAAGTAATGCCCACAGAAGCTGCATGATTCCCTAAAGTCATACAGGTGGAGAGCTAGTGTCATAGGAACACTGCTCTAGAGTTAGAAGGAACCTTTGAAGCAATCTAGTCCAACCTCCTCTTTTAACAGAGGACAAATGAGGGTCCAGAAAAGTTATGTGACTTGCCTAATGTCACAAAGCTAGCAAGTGGCATATCTGGGTTTTAAATCCAGGTCCTCTGACTTCAACATTTTTTCCATTGTACAAAACAGTCTCTTGACTTTCCACTAAGTCATAGATGGGCTGGCCCTTCCTTTCCACTCCACTGTAACCAGTCTAAGCCTGGCTCTCATCTCTTTCCATGGTAACCGTTGTAATAGTCTACAACTGCTCTTCCTGCCTGAATAATCTTTCATCTTGTCATTGTGATTTCTACTTTAAAATTTTCAGTGATTATTCATGATTTACTTAATAAAATATGAATGCCTGAATCTAGCATTCAATGTCCTTCACATTCAGGCTCCACTTGGCCAGTTTTACTTTATAATTTCTTATTCTTGCTATATTTAACATTCCAGAGAATGTTCTTCATCTTTTGCTCTCCTCCCCCCCTCCAATTGTTGTGCCTTTGGTCACTCTCTCACCAAAAGGAAAACTCTTATCCTCAAGGACTTATGTTCTATTAAGGGAGACAGTGTGTAACATTGCAGTGCAAAAGAAATCACAGCAAGCAATCCAGAATTGAGAGGAATGACCCGGGCAGCTTTTCTTCTATGATTGTTCCACCCTCTCCATTAGGCAAAAAAATTCTTGAGAGCAGAGCACAGGCCATGTTTCTCTTTATTCTCCCAACACCTAATACAGGACCCTGTCTATTTGCTAACAAGTTTTGTTGAACTCAAATAAGTGGAGTGAAAACCTGTTGGGGGGGAGGGCAAAATCAGGTGTCTCTGTTCTCTAGGATTTTCCTCTGCCAGCGTGGCCCTGGCCTAAATCATCTAAAGGTAACATGTAACTCCCAGTGGTTTCTTACTGAACATTTGGAAAGGAAAAAGAAAAAAAAAAAAACAAAATAAAACAAAACAACCTTTAACACTTTTGTAAAATGATAGTCAATCTCAGTGGCCATTTACACTTGATTCGAAAAGCAGACCTGACCTCTACTGGAGTTTTGGGAAATTGCAACATAAACTAAAAATGTCAAATCTTTGAAAGAACAGTCTGTATTTTTGCCTTTGAAATGAAGAAGTAGATTAAGCCAGTGATGGGAAAGATAAATGAGTTGGTTTGCTCTCTGGACCTGTATATAGCCTGCAATCACCAGAATGCCCGGTGGAGACATCTGCTACCATTCCTCCAATCCAGTAGTAGCTGATTCCTTTTGCTATTGTCATTGTGGTTTTAAATTTATTTTACTCTGAAATTAAGAAATAAAACAGCATTTCCATAATGTAGTAGAATAGAAAAAAGATAATTGTCCATAAAAATGCAAATCTGTTATGTGCAACTTGCTATTCCTTTTAAATATATAATAAAGTTCTCATGCAACTTTCTTTTTTTCCTATCTTTCCCTGCCCGCCACCCTAGAGATGGCTACCATTAGACATAAATATGTAAAACCATTCTATAAATGCTTCTATTTATCAGTTCTTTCTTTGGATACAGATTCTGTCTTTCTTCATAAGTCCTTTGTAGTTAATCTGGATATTTATAAATAGAAAAAATGACTTAGTCACTCTCAGTATGATATTGAAGAAATGAATGAATGAAAAACTTTTAAGCATTTATATTCTTTTTACAATCAAATCTTAGTTTTATAATTTTATACACACACACACACATATTTTCTTCTCACTTTCCCCTTTTGCCTCCCCCCACTCATTGGCTTACATTCTTTTAAGTTGTTGACAGCACATATAGGGGAGTGGTGGATAGGGGGGGTAAGTCTGGTCTGAGAAGTACCAGGGAAGGTGAGTGGAGCCATAGGAGAGGTGATTAGCTTGTCCTTCCAAAAGCGGTGGTAGTATTGATTTTACTTGATTTGATTATGGTTCCAGAGTAAGGTAAAAATGGAGAGGGTGGTACAGCCTACATGGTAAGGAATGTGAAACTTGGGTTATGTTAGTTTGTGATTGGTTATGCTCTCACCAATCAGGACAGGTGTAACTAATAAGCCATTTCAAAGCTGAGTGTGTTGATTCTTGGAGGTCTTGGTTTCTGGTAATCCTGTCTTTTGGAGGGTACAATAGCCAGGATGTGGTGAAAATAGAGATTTGGGATGGATAGGATGGGAAGCACAGCATCTGGTCTGGAGTTGGCTAGATATATGTGGGCTATTGAGGGAAAATATAGACATTTTTGGATTTCAAAAGAGGTAGCATGGCATAATAGATCAGATGCTGAACTGGTAGTCAGGAGAAAAAAGCTCAAACCCTGCCTGAGACACTTATGCGGTTCTGAATTAGGGCAGAAGCATGGAGTAGTGGGCAGAGTGGTTCATCTTCTGGAATTCTCTCAACAGCAGGGTGCCATCTTGGGAATTCAACTTGGGACCTAAAAGATCAAGTCTTTTTCATCTTTGGTTATTGCTGCCAATTATCCAAGGAAAACCAAAGCAAGGAGGCCTGAGTCAGTGCAAGGGAGTGTGTTTGTGTGCCCCAGACAGTATGGTTTGGAAGTGTCCAGAATGTGGAGTGGTCACATGGTTCAAGTGAAGTCAACATGTCCATAAGCATAAATTAAGCCTACTATGTGTCAGATACTGTGCTAAATGCTAGGGAAACAAAGAAAAGCAAAAATCAAAACAAACAAAACAAATCAAAAAGCCAGCACCTGCTTTCAAGGAGCTGACAGTCTAATGGGGGAGACAGCAAAAACAACCAAGTACTAACAAGATGTATGGATGATAATTTGGATATAATTTCAGAGGGAGGGAGCACACTGAGATTAAGGAGGATTGGCAAAAGCTTCTTGTGAAAGATGGAATATTAGGTGAAATTTGAAGCAAGCCAAGAAAGGAGAGTACCAGGGTATTAGAGCCCAGGGTCCTGGGGGACAGAGTCTGCATTCTGGTGGGAAAGAGAGTCTTAGAAAGATGAGACATTTCCTCTAGCCTCAGTCTTCTCTAGCTGATTATGCATACTGAACTCACACTAAGCTCATTTTGCTATCTTTTCAGGATGGGCAACATCCAACAAGACTGTGGATCATTGGCAATCTGCTTAAAACTGAGCTTCATACACATGGTCTTTGAAGTTATTAGTAAGTGACATTATACTTCAAAGGACCGACTTTTATTAGTGAACATTATAATGAGTCTCTCCCTAATGGTTAAATTAGTACATTTTTGACGACCTCTCTCAGTGCAAGCCCTCCATCAGTATCCTTATGTGAATTATGAATTAACATTGGTTAATGAAAGCTAATGTATACTTTTGATCTCAATGTTCTCCAAATATTGTTGATGGACTCTGGCAAGCCTGCCTTTTCTTACTCAGTTTTTGGATCTTGGCCACCATTTAGCCACGGCTGATATCACTGAGAAATTCCGTGCCCCACTTTTTTTGCTTTTTTTTTGGAGAGGGATGGCAGGGCAATTGGGGGTAAGTGGCTTGCCCAAGGTCACATGGCTAGTTAGTGTGTCAAGTGTCTGAGGCTGGATTTGAACTAAGGTCCTCCTGACTCCGAGGCTGGTGCTCTATTTACTGTACCACCTAGCCTCCCCTCACTGAGAAATTTCATTTGATTCCATAATTCTTTGCTATTTTAAAATAATTAATAAATAATAATAACTGAATCCCAGGAAAGTTTTTAGTTCTTGAAAATTCTATGGATATGACCAGTTGGTGAGAATTTCTCTCTTCTCCAAGGCTAAGTGCATATTTTTTAATGAAACTCTATACAATCTATAGTCCTGACAGAGGCTGCACAAAATTGACCCCTGCTGATCAAAAACTTCACACCATCTTCTAGTTGATTGGACAAATTCTTTATCTTTTGTTCATATGTTATTCCAAGGTCTTTCCAAAGACGATGAGGTCATCCATAGTAGTCTAACACTTCTAGATAATTCAATCCTCCAACAACCTTTTCCAGAAACGTTCAAAACATAGCCAGTGTTTCTATGATTCCTTGGGTTGTATGCAAATTGAAAAAATCCTTCTGGGCATATGAAGCCTGTTAACCCAGGGATTTGATAATACCTACTATGTAAATATAATACTGAAAAGCAATAGCTACTTGGCAAATAGTTCAGGCTATTATCCCATCCTGAATCTTGTGAGTTATTTTTGACTCTGCCTATCCACCCATTCCTGTTTATTCTTCACACTAGCTACACAGGCCTAATCATGTCACTTACTGTACTGAGGGGCAAAACTATAGCCCGGACAAGTGAAAATTAAGTCGACCTTGAACCCCAATTCCATGTAAATGTTGTAATGAGAGCAATACTTCTGTAGAAGAGATTTAAAGTAAAGCTAGAGATGTTCATATCATGTAGTACACACATGAAGGCACATGAGTATATATAAAGGAATTTTTCATTAATTTTTCAGTTTCTAAAGAGGTCTCGCTGTATTTGACATCCTGTCTTTTAAAGGTGAGTATATAGGACAGCAGTCATCTTTGAGGACATGTAAAGCATCCACCTTTATCAGGGTGCTGATAAACTTGTAAGGGTAATCCCAAGTCTGAGCAGCCTCTTCTTTGCCCTTGAGGTGGAGGCCAAAGAGGGCAGGTTTCAGCCTCACTAAATTAAAATGCTAGATAGCTCAAAGGGGAAATTGGGAGAGAGAGATGCCAGAAAGGAAGCTTCAGAAAAGGGTGCCATAAAGTATAATGACACCAAGACTCAGCCACTGTGCAAGCTTTTTTCATGAATGAATACCTGGTGCTTTGGATCACTGTGAGACTCAGAGAAAATGGGAAGAACTGGAAAAGTACATATGGGAATGGGGGAGTCAGGTCAATCTAACATATGGATTAAATATGAACTGGTCATCTGTGGGGCGTGTTCTTCATATGTTTCTGAAGTAAAGGAGGGCAGGTTTTAGGGTCAACTAAATTCACATGTAGCTTATTTAGGGCATTCAACCCTCATTCTACTGCTAGACTCATTACCATAGTCATTCTCTTCATCTTTATTTTGAAGAAAATCTAGGGAGTATGTTTGGCTATTTCCTAATTATTAAAATTGTTTCCTCATACTCATTCATTAATTCTTCTGTTCTGAGACCCCACTCTGTTTCCTAAATATTACTTATGTAATAAAGTAGAGGAATCTCTTTTTTTCCATAATAAGGTGCCTCTATGCCCCCCTCTCTCCTCCCTCTCCTTTCCCCTCCCCTTCCCTCCCATCCCCTCCTCTCCTCTTCTTTTCTCTCTCCATCTCCTTTCCTCTCCTCCCTTGTCCTTTTTTCTCCTCTCTCTCTCTGTCTCTCTCTCTGCCTCTCTCTGTTTTTCTCTCTCTCTGTCTCTCTCTCTGTCTGTCTCTCTCTCCCCTAAACTTCTCAAATAAATGTTATATCATTAATTTGGAAATGTCATCCCATGATGCAGACCACAATCGATATATACCTGCCCATCTTGTGTAACTCTAGTCTGTGTCCTCTCAAAAGTTCACCATAGGGTTTTTGGCTGATGTGTCAGAGACCTTCCAAGTTTTATTCTATGGTTGTGAGGTGACACTTTCTAGTCATCTCCTTGCCATCCCTCTTTCTCTCTATTTGACTAGCTCATCATTTTTTTGTCGCATGATCCTGAGATGACAAACTTTACTCCTGTTATTCAGAGTCCCTCAGTTATATGTCATAGACACCCATACTCACTCCCATCATGGCCCCATTCATTGCTCTCTGTAAGATGCTTAGCTTTGGTTCCTTGGAGACACTGATTTTCCAAGTTTCACTTCTACTCAGTAACACTGGCAAAAATGTTTGTATTGAAAAAAATGGTCCTTTACTGTTATGGGAAGCTTCAAGTCAATAAAAGTTGCTTTCCAATTTCCTTGAAAGCAACCAACACATTTTTTTCCTCCTTTTTCAACCCTAATCTCCTAATTTCTAAGTCAGCATTGATATAATTTGTTAACAGTGTAACAAATAATAAAATGAAAGCATGAATACTTATTTAAAATGACTTAGCTATGAGAGAGATCACAGCCAGAGTAGATTCTAAGCATCCCTGTTTGTTTTCTCACTTCTGGGACACAGATCCATGATAGATCAAGGAGAGAACCTATGCCTAGGGGTGATGTTCCAGCTTGAAGAGAGGTTGTAGGTCCTATGTCGTATATTGAGCAAAGAGAAGGTTTAGAAGCAAGCAATAACTGTCTGACTCTGACTCCGAGAGAGGTAGGGTTTCAATTTCAGCCTTCAACTCAATTTGAAGCCTGCAGGAGAATAACCGGGAAAGGAATTCCAGATCTTCAGTTCTGTCAGTATGAACCCACAGAGCTTTCAATCTAGCTGATAGTCTTGTATCAGTCTACTGGGATTCCAACTAAGGACAGGCCCAGAGGAGGGCAGTCATCAGACTATGCTTTGGATCAAACCACTTTGGGAGATTTTACATGTCCCAGCCTAAACTGTCTCTGAAATTCTGGAATGACACACATTTCAATGTCCCAGGAAAGCAGCAGAAGAACCTGAGGACACAAGCTCAGCACAGACATTCCCTCCAGCAGTATGTGGAGTCTAGTCCTAAGTCTAAAGTCAGGAAATAGACTGGAAGGCTGAAAAACAAATGCCCCTCTACCACCAGCCCCCAAAAGAATTCCACCATAAAAATTGTTATATTGAAAAGGAGTCTTAAGACACAAAGAATTATTTCAAACATCTACAGGCAAAGCCTTACAGAAAAATACAGCTTGAGCACAAATTCAGCTTCTGATTCCTGATCCTAGCTTCCCAAATGCTAAACTTCACTTCCAGGATGAATCTATTTAAAGCTTTTCGTGATATAGTTCATTTATTTTTGACATAGCCAATGACATTGCTCCTTTATGACTTAACCAGAAAGATATTAATATTTCATAGAGGGCTAACAGTGTCTTATCACCTCCTTTACCTATTAAAATTTCGTTAGTTGGGAATATATCCCATGACTTCTTCAACTGAACTGATAGGGAGAAATCCCTCACTCACATTCACCTCTCTAGAGATCACAGTTCAGATTCTCCATTTCCTCATAGATTCATCAAGGAATGGTACGTATGTGTGTACATGTGTATATATGCATATATACTTATGTGTTTATGTTCACGTATATATGTATTTATATATGTCTATATGACTCTTTGAGATTCCAAAGTTTTTTAAAGAGATAGTCTGTTTGGAAGAAGCTACTGAAAGGTTATATTTGTCTTATAAAAGTAAATCAAAGACACATATGAGTGTGTGTATGTATTTCTATATCTTTGTTGTTTTTATTTCTATGATCGGGAGCAGTATAATTTTTCGCTGAGGTACAGAGTTCTGAGTTGAGAAGAATCATGTTCTCTTATGTTGGCAAAGGACTCATAGGTTCTGTGTCATGTGAGGAACAACATTAGACATTTTCTCTAATTCCTGTGATTTATAAAATCTTTCAAAACAGAAATTATGTGCCAAAGATAAGGTCACCTCAGTCTGTATCCATGTGTAGGACACCCAAAATCCAAAAGAAGATTGAAAAAGAACCCCTAAACCCATGAACTGACATTCACTGACCCTGAGCTCACTCAGCGCACCTCCCTTCTTCATATGTTATTGGCAGCAAGTTTGCACGAACAGATCAAAAATGTGAGTCAGGCTTATAACCAAACTACCCCCACATCTTATTCTTTCCTCCTTTTTGCCAGTGCCATGGAGACACCGACTACAGGCTGCGGAAATTTTCCCTGACCACAAAAGACAGCTAAGTAATTACAGTTCATCAGGATCAAAAATCTGTTGGAAGTCACAGCCCCAGAATACCAGCACTGCAAAGGTCTGAAGTCAAGATTTGGGGCCAAAGAACTAAAGAACAAAGGGGGTCAGAACACCAAGATAGGACATTTTGTGTGTGTGTGTGTGTGTGTGTGTG
>CM053590.1:22005501-22033034 GCA_028646515.1 Pseudochirops corinnae | reverse complement strand
TGAGATGTAGCGTAACTTCCCTCTGAACTATTGGTGAGGTTTTCTCCTTAGCTCCAAAGAGAGCAGTCAGTTGCTGTACACCATCTGTCCCAACTCATTTTGGACTGCTGCAGCTGCAGCTCAGTGTCTCTAATCAAAGCTCTCAGCCCTCTTCATCCTAAATACAAAGTGTGCAGCTGCCTGTCCAGCCAAGTCCACTGAGGGCTGCTTTTACTCTTCTCTGCAGGTCTAAATTTCTTAGAGTACCTCATCAGTCCGTCATCCGTAGGCCAAAGCACAAGGCACATGTTTGGGAACAAGTTCTCACTCTTTTCACCAAGACCCATAGTGTTTGGGCTATGTTTGGACCTGAAAGTGCCATTGTGTGTGTGTGTATGTGTGTGTGTGTGTGTGTGTGTGTGTGTGTGTATGCGCATGTGTGAGAGAGAGACAGATGGACAGACAGAGACAGAGAGAGAAAGAGATAGAACTGGGTAGAGGGGAAGGTAACAGGGAGAGAGAGGAAGAGAGGGAGAAAGGGAGAGAGAGGTAGATATTTTTGAATCAAAGTCAAGAAATTTTTTTTCTTTCACTATGTATATTTTTTTCGAAGAGTTTTCTTTTTGCTTTTCAATTGGAGGTGAGGAAAGAAAATGGATTTTTGTCAATTGAAAATACTGAATTGAAAAATGAAGGAGAGAGAAGACAGAATGAGGGGGAGAGAAAGAAAAGACTAGATCATGTATCATTTTAATGCTGGCAAACCCCAGGTGGGAATGCAATAATACTCTTGTCTCTTTCTTTATTGCCTCTAGCCCAGACCAGAAGCATTATACCCTCACAAGGAGATGTTATTCATGGTTGACATGTTCTCAGTCGGTTTAGATTTCTAGAATCAAATGTCAAAAGCTCTTCACTGAGGAAAGTCCCACATGCTCTGGAGCAATCCCCGACCTATGTTAACTCTACCATTGCTTTTGAATTTGTGTTTTAATACTGAGTCTTTTCTGGACTTTTGAAATGGGCCAGGTTATCATGACACTGCCTCACATTGATATGTCCCCCTTGCCGAGGACAGGAAGTTTTTCTACCATGCCTCTTCCATGGCAGACTCTTCTCAAGGCACTCTTCATGGCTTCAGAGCAGCCTGTCAATGGGTCAAATCCTGTTTGAACAAATGCTGAGGGACACTCTGATTGTCTGCCTGTCCTACTGATCTTATCATCTCAAATATTCTGCATTAAAGTTTAGAGAAGTATTTGATAAAAATAGTCTAGAGCAAAGGTCTGATCATTCCACAGAATTGCCCAAAAATCTTTAGGGGTCTTCCAATGCATCTAGGATCAAGTACATTTAGGCATTTAGGGTCCTTCATAGCCTAGTTCTAACTTTGCTTGCCAGAATTTTTTTCATGTTATTCCCTTTCACATACTCAGGAGTGGGGAACCTGCAGCTTCGAGGCCACACATGGCCCTCTAGGTCCTCATGTGTAACCTTTTGACTAAATCTAAGCCTGGGGTTTGCCAGTATTAAAATGATACATATCTAATCCTTTCTTTCTCTCCTCCTCATACTGTCTTCTCTCTCCTTCATTTTTAACTTAACTTTTAAGGAAGTAGGAGAGAGTTCTCTCTCTTCAAACTCTGTGCAAAGCTTAGGAAGAACTAGTCCTCTTTTTCCCCTACAGGAAGAAGAGCCATGGGGTTTTCTCCCTAGGTAGCTCTGGACAGCAGATCATATCATACCACTATAGTACCAGATATAAAACAAGTGCTTGGCAAATATGTGGAGAAAAGAGCAGATTATTAAGTGAGGGCACTCATAGTAAGGTCTTCTGCTCTTTAAGTAGACCCACCATAGTTCTTACAATGCTCAGGCCTTATCACATTCTTTTTTATGCTTCTTTTCTCTTTTCCCTTAGCATTATCTGAATGTTGAATTATATTTTAGAAGGTTTTTTTTTGAATACTTAAAAAAACAACCCAAAACCTTAGTCTCAACTATCTATGATGTGTCCACAAGTGATCATATAGTTAATATCAATAACTTAAGAGTTGACTGTGTTTGTTGAAATAATTAGACTATCTGGGGTACAATGCAGGAGCTGACATAGCCATGCTTACTAAGAAGGTTGGGCATTGACATAGGTGCAGAAAAGCAAGCAGTGATCAAAAAGAGGATGGTCACCATGTATAATCTTTCCTTGAAGTGACATTGTGTTTAGTATACTGACTATTCTCAGCCTCAGCTGCTACTTTCAATCTTTGGTAGGGGTCTGAAAGGAAGAGAAGCAAGGGAAAGTCTGGTAGAATCAGGCTAGGAATATGGAGGGGAGGGTCCCATCTTATCGCTGATTATCCTCCCTATAACACCCTCACCTTCATGACTTCAGATGACTGAGACAAGACACATTGAGTCTGTATTTATGTACGTATGTACACACACGTGTGTGTAGGTAATACCATCCTTAAAGGGGGTCAGAAAAGACATTCTAAAGGAAATGGGATTTTTTTTCTAGGACTTAAAAAAAAACCAGGGAAGTTAAGAGGTGGAGATGTTGAGGGAGAGTACTCTAGGCATGGAGCACCACCAAGGGAAATGCCCAGAGTTGAGAGGATTGCCATGTTCAAGAAACAGCAAGATCAGTGTCCCAGGAACACAGCATACATGGGGGTGATAAAGTACAAGAAGACTGGAAACATAGAAAGTTATGAAGGGATTTAAAAGCCAAAAAGAGGATTTTCTATTTTATCTTAGGGGCAATAGCATAAGGTGGTCAGATGTGTGCTCAAGATCAGTTTGATAGCTAAATAGAAAATGGTCTAGAGCAGGAGAAGACTCAGTAGAGAGGCCAGGGAGAAGTCCAGCTGTGAGGCAATGAGAGTCTGCACCAGATGGTGGCAGTATCACAGAAAAGGGAAACGTGTGTAAAAGAGTATAAAGGTACAATTGACTAGACTTGGCAACAGATTGGGTCTGAGGGGTGAGATAGAGAGGTGAGCTAAGAATGACACCTGATAGGGAATCTGGGTGACTGGGAGGGTGGTGGTTTCCTGGACAGTAATAGAGAAATTTCTTTTTTTTCCAATTTATTAATTTATTTGTTTTCAGTTTTCAACATTCACTTCCTTAAGTTTTAGAAATAGAGAGATATTGAAGAGAGGAAAAGGGAGGGGTAGATCTATTCTGTACATGTTGAATTTAAGATAGCTGTGAGGCACTATAAGACATAGGAATTTTCAAACAGAAAGGAAAAAAAATCTTGCACTGTTTGTCCATTCAATTATGACTTATTTACATGCAATTCAACTTAAAGAAACATTTATTAACATTTCACCAAGTGCTAGGCAAAGGGTGCTAAGGATACTATGATAAAAAAGAAATAAAATCTCTGCACATAGTAGGTGCTTTATGAGTGAGTGTTAATTGATTGATGAATGATATGGATGACAAAATGAAGAAACATGCCCTGGAAGCCAATTGCAGGAGATCAAAACTAGTCAGTAGGTATGGCAGAAATGATCTAACTCCACCCAGCCCTTCCACTGTACCCTCTGGAATGCCTGTTACATAGGCAATACACTTCTCTTCATCTTAAATCTATTTCTCTCCCACTCCTTTCATCTATTAGCTCTTACTGAAACCCATCTAGTTTTCCCCTGTTTTCGCTCACTATTTTCAATACTGGCTAAACCTTCAGTGTTCTCCTTGACTCACTGGTTAAGGTAGTGGAGTTGTAAAACCCCCTGCTCCCCATTTCCACTTCCAAGTTCTCCCCCTTTTTCCTTTACTCAGTCATCTCTCTTGCTATGAAGTTCATGCTATTCATATCTATTACCCAATAAAAATCCTGGTACTTGTTGTCTATAGCCACCTAGGTCACTATCTTTCTTTTCTCAATGATTTGGATACCTAGCTTAAAACTGTTCTTTCTTTCTCAACTCCTGCCTTCATGCTTCATACTTCAACATACAGAGAATATCAGTCTTCCTTCAAATGCTCAAGTCATTCAGTTCCTCCACCTATTCACCAGCCATGAACTACACCCCCTCCCACTCTAGCAACCAACAAAAAAAATGGCATACCCTTAATCTTGCCATCACCCCAAAATGTACCACCTCCATGTTCAAAAATTCTTAAATCCCATTATCCAGCTGTAATCTACTGGCCTTTCCCTTCTCTTTCTGCCTCCCCTTATGTAATGCTATTCTTCATCCTTACTATGACCTCCAACCCCTTGACCTCTTAATTCCTTTCCAGGCCATCTCTCTACATTAGCCACTCTCTCCTCTTCTCCCCATCTTGACTCCTTGGTGAGACAATTCAACTCTACATTGTCTTCCTCTTGAATCCCTTTCCCTCTTATAATATCAGTGATTATGCTCAGCCAAGCCTCAGCCTTGGATCATTCCCATTATTTGTAGCCTATTCATCTACACATATGACCTACTGAGCAAAAGTGGAGAAAGTCCTGCAACTGTTTTGACTGTGCACAACAAATTTATGTTACGAAACCTCAAATGGGCTTTCACTGCTGCTAGGCAATTCAACTATAACTCCTTTAATAACTCAACTATCCCAATCTCCGCAGTGGCTCTTCCAAATATTTTCACCCCTCTTCAAGCCTCCCATGGATCTCCCACCCCCTTTGCTTTCTGTGGAGAATTTTACCTTGTATATTAAAGAAAAAAATTGAGGCTGTGGGTTGTGAACTCCCTCTTTTCCTCTCTTCTTTATCTCCAACATTAAGGTGACTTTTGCTACTTTTTTCTTCTTCACTTTTGTTTCACATGATGCATTGATCTTACTCCTTACCAAGGTTAAGTGACTCTATTTCACCCCATCTCCTCTAACACATTGCCTCCTCTGTCATCCACATTTTTTCCACTTGTGTTTAATCTCTTCCTTTCCGCTGGCTCATTTTCCACTACCAAAACCACACCCATTCCTCCTCTATCCTGACAAAACCTCACTTAATCCTTCCATCCCTGCTAGCTAGCATCCTACTTCTATTCTGTCCCTTGTAGCTAAACTCCTCAAAAAGGTAATCTACAGTAAGTTCCTCTATTTTCTCTCCTTTCACTTCCTTCCTAACCCCTTTCAATTTAGCTTCCAACCTTAGCATTCCAACAAAACTATCATCTCCAAAATTACTAATGAGCTCAAGTTGCCAAATCTGATGGCCTTTTCTGAATCCTCATTCACCTTTGCCTTTCTGCAACCTTTGACACCATTCATCACTCCCTTTTCCTTAATATTTTCTTCTGTCTAGGTTTTTGGGACACCACTGTCTCCTGGTTTTTCCCCTACTTATCTGACCATTTTAAATCTGTCTCTTTTGCTGGATCCTCCTCCAGATCACACCATCTAACCTTAGGTGTCCTTTAGATTTGTCCTGGGCCTTCCTCTCTTCTCCCTCTACACCACTTCACTTGGTGATCTCATCAGCTTCCATGGATTTAATTACCATCCATATACTGACTAATCTGAAATCTACCTTTTTTGTTCCAATGTCTCTGTTGACCTTCAGTCTCACACCTCCAACTGCCTTTCAGGCTTCTGGAACCGAGTGGCCAGTAGACATCTTCAACTCAATATGTCTAAAACAGAACTCATTATCCTTCCCGCCCCTAACCCTCCCCCACACCTACTTCCCTTATTACTACAGAGAGCAACATCATCTTCCTGGTCCCTCAGGCTCACAAGCTTGGAGCCATCCTGAATTGCTCATTATTTCTCATTCCCCATATCCAAGTTATTGCCAAGGCCTGTTGATTTCCCCTTTGTAAAACCTCTTGAATATACCCCCTTTTCTCCTCTGACACTGTCCCTATCTTGGTGTTGGCCCTCATAATCTCATGCCTATACTATTGCAATAGGCTGCTGGTGGGTCTCCCTGCCTCAAGTGTCTCTCCTCCAATCTATCTCCCATTCAGTCACTAAAATAATATCCCTAAAACACAGGTCTGATCATATCACCCTCCTACTCCCTCACCACTCAATTCCAGTGGTTCCCTATAGCCTCCAGGAGCATCTCTTTTTGGCATTCAGATCTTTTCACAGCCTAGCTCTCTCCTACCTTTCCAGTCTTCTCACATCTTACTCCCCAACATGAATTCTTTGATGAAATCTCACAGGCTTCCTGGCTATTCCACAAACAAGACACCATCTTTCATCTTTATTCATTATCTCTGAATGTTCTTTCTTTACTCTATTGACCTATCCGGTTTCCTTTAAGTCCCAACCAAAATTCCACATTCTACAGAAGGCTTCCCCAACCCCTCCTAATTCCAGGACTTTCCTTCTTTTCATTATTTCCTATGTATCTTATACATAAATTGCTTTATACATTTTTTGTTTGCATGCGGTCTACCCCTTTAGATTTTGAACTCCTTGAGGGCAGAGACTGTCTTTTACCCCCTTTTGTTTCACTGTGGCTTAGCACATAGTAAACAATTAATAAATGTTAGTGAATTGAATTGCAATTGAAAAGTTATATTTTAAATTCTGTTGCTCAAATGTCTTGGGGCAGGGGGGCTCAAATGTATAGTTGAGAAAATGTTGGGCTTCCCAGATTTGAAACTTTATAGCTGTATAACTATAACTTCTTTCTGTGCCCAAGCCCTACTATTCCATAGGCCTTACAATCTAGTTTTGGTAGAAAGAAGGCTAGATTTTGAGTTAGGAGATTAGGGTTCAAATCTCAACTCTACTTCCTTCTATTTTTGTGGCCTGACAAATCCACTCCACACCTCTGTTTCCTTATCTCAATAACAAGGTGGGGAGGGGTGTTTACAGGCCACTGAACTTCAGAGCTTTCTTCCAGGTGTAATCTTCTGAATCTGCCAACTCAGGGTTTCATAACCTTTTGTGCATACCCCTTACACAGACTGTCTGGCAAAGCTTAGGGAGCCCTTCTCAGAAGTATGGTTTTAAGTGCATATAATAAAGTACATAGGAAATAAATTCTATTCAAATACTACTACTCATATTAGAATGATGAGTCCATTAACCTTAGATTTTAAGTTATGGACAGATCAAGATTTGTATGATTGTATGATATTGTATTTGTATGATATGTATTTCATCTTCTAATGAAATCATGGATCTTTTGAGTAATTGTCTTAAGACACAAATGTTCTATATTAAAGCCTAACAGAAAATTTAATAGCCCTTCCTTTTTCTCTGACTGAAATTTCAGCCTGTGGATGAAAAGTGGGATTAATAAAAATATAAAAATATTTTCAGAAATTATGGTGGTTAAAAAATTTAAAAATGAAAAAAAATTATGGTGGGGTTTGAATAATTCCTACCTTTGAGGTTTTCCTAAGCACTCTTTTAAAAATTAAAAGTTTAAATGGAAAACTTCTAACTTATTGCATTTCATTTTTAAAAAAAATGTGAGTCCTTATTAAAAGTCAAATGTATTTTGGCCAACAGGCTGGATGAATAACCTAACAGCCTAACTTCTATCAATTCTTCTGCTAAATATCTCTTGCAACCAGGTCGAAAGATGCCAGATGTAAGCATAATGCTGTATACAGTCACTATTCCAGCACTTAATACACTTCATGGTGCACAGAGTAGGTGCTTAATAAATGAATGATTATTCAAAAATGAAAAGACCAAGTTTTCTTCAGACAACCTTGTAAATATCTATTCAGTGTCTTCATTTCACAGATCAGGAAACTTAAGCCCAGGAAGAGGAAATGACTGTACACAGACACACACAGACACAGACACAGACAGACACAGACACACAGACACACACAGACACCTCTCTCTCTCTCTCTCTCTCTCTGTCTCTGTCTCTGTCTCTCTCTCTCTCTCTCTCTCTCTCTCTGTCTCTCTCACACACACAAACACACACACACACATACACACACACACATACATACACAAAATTGGTAAAGCTAGAACGAGAACCCATGGGTCTTAACTTCCACTTGCTCTCAGGCTAGTGCTTTTCAAAAAAATGCCAGGCACTGAGAGGCCAACTTTGGCCTTTTCTTGCTGGGTTCTAGGACTCCACAGCACTTCTTTGATCTCTTTAGCCAGGCCACTGCATCAGTACCCCACTTGTGTCCAACTCCTCCATATATATATAAAATCTTCCCTCATTAGAACATAAGCTTCGTGAGGGCAGGGGTGGAATTGTTAGCTTTTATTTGAAGACCTGGGATTTAGTACATTGACTGGCTTATAGTAAGTGCTAATTAAATGTTCTTTCTATCCCTCTTTTCATTGCATCAGGCCACTTTTCCATAAATATCCATGCTCATTTTGTAGTTCATTTTTTAAATGAAAACACACTTTTGTTGGTGTCAAAATCATAGATTTAGAGCTGCAAGAGCCCTCTGAGATCATTTGGTACTTAAAGAACTAAGACTCAAAGAGATGGTGGGACTTGCCAAGGTCTCAGAAAGAGGAAGAGGCAGAGCCAGGATTGAATCAAGGCTGTCTGATTCCAGAAGAGCACGTTTTCCCACCATAGCACATGGCCTCCAGGAACAGCCTTTTATATTGGAGGTGAGAGGATGGGGCTGTCATCACCTCATCAGCTGGGATATGTCAAGTTTTGACTACAGAGAACTCTCTGTTTCTGTAAATGTAGGTTACCTATCACACACTGGAACTTAAGAACTCCCAAGCCATATTTTAATAGGAGTCTTCTGTATTAATTTCTTCTCATTTTATAAAGAAGGAAAAGAACCCATAAAATTCCTGGGGGTCAGGGTAGAGAAGATATTCAATTGCACCTTGCCTTCCTATCTTGTCCCTTTCATGTAAAAATGATAATTTGGCTCTCTATTTGAAGTTTATGAAGACTGTGGAGGGAAAAAAAAAAAAACAGAGAAGAGATTTTTCATAGAAACACAGGGACCTTGAAGCAATCCTGAGCTTCAGAAGTGTTTTTTTTAAAAGGCTTTTATATTTGCACATGTCAATGGATCTGTGATCTCAGCAATACAGGTACTCTCTCCATGATTCAGAGAGCAAACCAACCATACTTTCTCCTTTTGTGTGACTCTTGATGATCATAGCCTCTTGGAGCTGCTTCCCAAAGTATTTAACTAAACTTTGGGGGGTCTCAAGCTTTAGGGGGAGACCTCTCTACCTTTCATGCATACTGTTGGAATCTGGGACTCATTTGAAAGATCAGAAAATAAGTCTTCCACTGAAATGGGGACAATCTAGGAAGAACGGTCCCAGGAGGCTGGAGATGTGGACTCTTGTCAAGGCTTTGCTCCTAATTCATTGATTGATTGGGGCAGGGAAGGTTGTTCAATTTCTCTCAGTTTTCTTCTCTGAAGAAAAAAATAATGGTTAGTATTTATATCATGCTTACTCCCTATAATTTATATGAAACTTTATGGTTTGCCCAGGACTTTACACTTGTCATATCATTTGGTCTTTACAACAACCCTCAGAAAGTGGATGCTTTTGTTATCTCTTATTTTATAGATAAGGAAATAGAGCCTGAGAGAGGTTAAGTGGCTTTTTCAGGGTCACACAGCCAGTAAGTACTTAAAACAGGATCTGTACTCAGTACTTAGAACAAAGTAAAAGTAATCACTTAATAAATGCTTGTTGTCTTGACTTGAACTAAAATATCCCTGACTCTAAGTCCAATACTCCATTCGCTACACCACCAGTTGCCTCTAAAATGAGAATCCCTCTTTTTAAGGTTCTTTCCAAACCCAATAATCAATGACAAAATAAAATTTTCAAATAAAACATGTCAGAATCAGTCAATGAGTTGAGTACTGCCATACAATAGTTGGAAATGTTGATACAGCAAACATATTTATGAAACCATACCATGTTCAGTCATCCAGATGTTCTGGGCACATGTTCAACACTGAGGAATTTTCAGTTTTTTTCCTTGGAAATATTTCAATACTTTCTTCATTCTTCATGACTTTCAATCATATATTCTTTACATAATCTTGATAGCCAGAGTAAGAATCTAATAAAAGTGACATAACTTCTAGTCTCTGATATGCCACTTACTTTCTGTGTCACCTTGGGGAACAGATTTCTTTGTATCTCCAATGCTTATCACAATGCCTATCATATATGAATGATTAATAAATGCTACATGTCTGATTTTCTCCTTTCCAACCTTCAGTCTCCTCAAGTATCAAATGAAAGAATTGGATTAGATTAGTTTTTTTTTTAACCAAACCAAGACATACTTTGATCTGATAAAAACATTAAAATCATCTACTGTGGATGACTAAAACTTAAGTTTCCTCTAAGAAAAAACCTCCTAACAATTAGTGGTATCCAAAAGCAGAGTAGACTGTCTGGGAAGAAGCAGGTTCTACCTTGATTAGAGTTCATACTACAAAGGTTGAATGCCCATTTGTTAGGTCAGGTGTACTGCAGAAGGGACTTCTGGTCAGAGATGAGTTGGGTTACACGTGTTTTAATTTAATTTTAGTTTAATTTCTGTGATGCTATAATCTGGTAATAGACAAACCTAATGATCCATTTATTTCTCCAAGTCATACTCTTAAGTTGAGTGTAACTTTTTTGTATACTGATATACCTAAATTTTTACTTGAAAAGATGGCTATCAACATGCTAGCATACCAAAAGCAGATTTTACACCTGAGATCCAGTTGACAAGGATTTATTAAGTACCCATTCTCTGTGCCAAGCTCTGCTACAGAATTGTTCTGTTTAGCCCTCAAAGTATGAAATAATGGAGTTATAACAGTAACATCAAGAATATTTTAGGACTAAAATTATCAGAGTGATTTATTAGAGTAGATTTCCCAACTTTAGACTTACATGGCTTTGGAAAAGGTTTTATTTATACACCCACCACCCACACACCCACACACCCACACACACACACACACACACACACACACATAAAATAGCCTATCAACCATGGCACAGTCTACTATGATTCATGTAAGTCTAAAATTATTTTTATTGAAAAAAAAACTAATTAGGTCATTTGGGATTATAGATTTAGAGCTGGAAGCTGCCTTAGAATCACCAAGTTCAACTTTTCATTTTAGAGAAGCAGAAAGTTAAGTAGTTGCCCCCAGTCACAAAGGCAGTAGGTAAAAAAAAAGTAGGGATTTGAACTCAGGTTATTTGACTCAAAATCCTTTCACTTCATCACACTAATCAGACTTTCTTTTCTGCTAGTCTTACAAAGAAGCATGAGAGCTCTCTTCAAGTATCTTAAGGGTTGTGGAGAAGGGGTTAAACCAGTTTGGTTTGATCCCAGGAGGAGTAAGAAAAAGAAAAGGGCAGAAGTTACTAAGAGGTGAATTTAAGCTTGACGTCAGTCAAGTAAACAAATCTTTATTAAGTACCTGCTCTGTGCCAGTCACTGTGCTGTGCACTAAAAATATCTTCTTAATAATTAGAACTTTTCCAAAGTCAAATAGTCCATTCTAAGGGATGATGGGTTTGCCTTCTATGGAGGTCTTCAAGCAGAGGCTGGATTCTTTTAATTTTGGGGTTGGAATAGAGGGTCCCTTCCAAGTCTCAAAATCTCTAATTCTAGCTTGTTAGCCATTAGGTCAAACTCTTAAAATATAGAATTCATTTTCATATCATTTCTCTCCTCAACGGTTTCCATGGAATTGATTAAATTATCTCAAGACCACAATCAGATATTTCAGAAAGTCTAATTGGCAGTGGGAAACAGACAGTTAAAACACATTTGAGCTTCAGCACAGAAGAAAATGAAACTAAATCCTAAGTAATAAAATACAGGGAATGTATGAAAATCTATAAACATCCCTGTGGATTAATCTTTAATAAACAATGCTTTGCTTGGTTTTCCTAGGGCTGCTGGAAGAGAACATACATCCC
This sequence comes from Pseudochirops corinnae, assembly GCA_028646515.1. Lineage (NCBI taxonomy): Eukaryota > Metazoa > Chordata > Mammalia > Diprotodontia > Pseudocheiridae > Pseudochirops > Pseudochirops corinnae. Next base: position 22,021,211 of record CM053590.1, on the reverse strand, counting down.
TTCCCTGGCTATCAGTCACTCTCTAATGATGTTTGTGCTGTAGGCTAGAGATTTTCCAATGAATGTTTTGGTTAGAGCACTCAAGGAAGGCCTGTGTCTCTTTTTGTTACGGGGTTTCAAGAACTTGAATTATAAAGTGAATGTTATTTGGTATTTGATATCATTACTTATGGCTACATACTGCCATGGTTTGAGCTAGCTATGAAACTGGAAAAAAAGAAACAAGTCCAACACAAGACCATAGTCTTTACTAAGATCCTCTTTTACAGGAAGCCCTTCCCAAGGCCTCTTAATTTTAGTGCCTTCCTTTTCTTCATTATTTTCTCCTTGTCCTGGATACATTTGTTTATACATTGTCTCCCCCATAGTCAACAGGAAGCCATTCTGAAATAAAATGGATTCTACCCCATTTTAAGATGAGAGGGAAGGGAGAGAGAGAGGGAGAGAAGGAGGGGGGGGGAAGAGAGAGAGAGACAGAGACAGAGACAGAAAGATATATAGAGAAAGAGAGAGAGACAGAGAGAGGAGAGGGAGAGAGAGAGAGACAGAGATAGAGACAGAGAGACAGAGAGGCAGAGACAGAGAGAGAGACAGAGACAGAGAGACAGACAGTGAGACAGTGAGACAGAGAGAGACAGACAGAGACAGAGATAGAGACAGAGAGAGACAGAGACAGAGTGAGACAGAGACAGAGAGAGAGAGGGAAGGAGAGGGAGAGAGAGAGAGCAAAGGGGGAGATGAGAATGTGCTATGACTTTATACACTTACTATGTGTCAAGTATTTTACTGAAGGCTGGGAATACAAATACATTTTAATAAGACAGTTCCTGCTCTCCAGGGTCTTACATTGAATGGGATAGATACCACCTAAAGTCTGACTCGAAGGTTGAGAAGGTGGCACATGGATGGGAATGACAAGGTAAGACAAAGATTCACCTCTCAGGGACAAGGGGGATTCCAGGAGCAGAGGCCAAGGTTCCAGTGGGGAAGAGGTGGAAATGAGGGCCCAACTAGAAACAAAATGACTGGCAGGGAGCCCCCAAACTGTCAATCTCTAAAAGTTCTGCTCTTTATTTTTTTCTAACAGACTGATAAAAAATCATTTCCAAGGATGAAAAATGGATAGAATATAGATAGAAGATCTGTTCAGCTGTGTGACAAGAAGTTAAAGCAGTCTGATCTGTTAGAAGCCTGTCTGCTTATCTATCCTTGGCAATGCCATGATTTTCTATTGGCATTTTGTTTACTTTTTAGTTGTTTAGAATAAGGGGAATGAAAATGTGGCCAACAGCTCCAGTGAGAAAAATAAATCTTGGGAAAAGGGACCTATGGCTGGAGACAGAAAGGAGTTTTCTGTAATTAACAGATCTGAAACTCTTTGATTCAAAATCTATCTGCCCCTTAAAAGAAGATAGCACTCTCCCACCAACTTCAGACTAGCACAGAGCTTAGAGTGTGGAAGGTGGGACCTCCAACCCATAGGAGGCGATGAAGGAGCAGACTACACCAATTGAAACAATTGGTCTGACAATACCTAAAGGAGTAGCAAGTGTAGAAGGACTCAAGCATGGCTGTTTGTGACTTCCTTTCTAAGTCTAATTTCTGAGGCACAAAAAAGGAAGTATCAGCAACAATATTCCCCCCATTATGCTTTCGGTTCCCTCTCTTTTTCTCATGGTCACGGAAGAGGCCTGGCTGAGATCAGGTGGGCATTAATTAGTCACCTAGTTCCATCCTATTATCCTATTTATAGAAACACAAGCATCTATATTTCTAGGCTGATTGTTATCCCATGGAAGAATTCTTGAAAGATTTGTATACACTAATCCTGAAGACTCTCTCTCTCTCTCTCTCTCTCTCTCTGACTCTCTCTCTGTCTCTGATGCTCTCTCTGTTTCTCTCTCTCCTCTTTGTCTCTCTGTCTTTCTATCTCTCTCTGTCTTTCTCTCTCCCTCTCCCTCTCTCTCTGACTCTCTCTCTCTCTGTCTGAATGTCTCTCCCTCCCTCCCCCTTTTGTTGTTATTCTTTTCAGTTGTCTCCAACTCCTGGTGAGCCCCAATTGGGCTTTTCTTGGCAAAGTGGCTTGCCATTTTCTTCCCATCTCATTTCACAGATTGAGGCAAACTGAGGCAAACTGGGTGAAGTGACTTGCCCAGAGTATGAGGCCACATTTGAGCTCAAGCTGTCCCAACTCAATGCCCAGCACATTATCCACTGCACCACCTAGCTGCTTGCTTTGAAATGCCCCCCAAGGACTATGCGTTAGAGACACTGCAAATAATGGCCAGCTTGGATGACCATTTGGACAGTTTTGCAGATCTGCCTCTCTCTCCGTTTCCTGTCTATTCTTTAGTATAAGGAGTAAATGTAAGGGGTAAATAGCAATGGTCCTAGAATGAAAAGACTTGGATTCAGCTTCCATTCATCTAGATAAGACATTTCACTTCTCTTGGCCTTCACTTCCTCATTTTTAAAATGAGGGGGTTGGACCACATGGTTTCTGAGGCCCCATCTAGCTTTGATTTGTCACCCAATGAAAATGGTTCAAAAAGAAAAGATAATTATATTTTTAAAAATCCACAGAATTGCTAACTGGGAAGATTGGAGGTCTGAATTTTGCACCCAAATTCTTTCTCCAAGCAGACTCATTAATAGCCTGGTGCCCAATAGCTTTATTAGCCCATCTGAATATCCAAATATCGTCTCTCAAATCTTAACCCTCCATTCCTTACAGGGCCATAGATCTAGAAGTGGAAGAGACCTTTGCAAGTCATCTAGCCCAGCTCCCTCATTTTACAAATAAGGAAACTGAGGCCTAGCAATTGCCCAGTAATATCAGATAGCTACTGACTCACACACATACACACACACACACACACACACACACAAGAGTTTGAATTCCAAAGTCAGTGCTTTCCCATCATGCCATGCTGCCCCCAGCATCATTGAAAGAACCACTTCTTCCTGACTTCTAAAAACAGAAGAAAAATCTGAGGAAAATCAAGTAAACAATGGCAGGGATGAGGTTGAGCCCATCCCAACTCAGTCAAAGGCAAGTGCTGAGAAGCTGATGAAGGCGCTGGTCACATGACTGCCAGATGGGACTTGATGGTCTTCACTTCAGAAAATGTTTACTCAGGAGAACAGGCTCCATAGCTTTGGCAGCTGCACAGTGTTTGCCACAGAATAGACCTCTGAAATGTAGTCTGTTGTCATGTGAATACCATTAAGACAGAAGAGAATGAGAAAGGAGGAGAAAGCTTTTCTAAATTTTTTCAATTTGAATTTCAGATCTGTACACACACACACACACACACACACACACACGCCATAGATATTAAGCATTGGCTCTCGCCTTGTCTGACAGAGAACTTTACAATATCTAATAGAAACAGTAATTTTATGGTGGGGCTTGGGACTATGGCTCTCTGACTTCCCTTCCTCCCTCCCTCCCTTAATGGTTAATAATGTCAGGAGGATGTTGTAATGGAAAGGGTGTCAGATTTGGGGTCATAAGATCTAAGTTTGCATCTCAGCTCCATTGCTTGCCATCTGTGTGACCTTGGGCAAGTCACTTCATCATCATCATCATCATTATCATCATCATCATCTTCATCATCTTCATCTTCATCATTACTGTCATCTTCATCATAATGATAATAGCTAAAGTTTATGAAGCACCTAGCCTACTAAATGCCAGGAACTGTTTTGAGCACTTTACAAATATTATCTCACTCCCAACAACCCTGGAAGGTAAGTATTATCCCCATTTTACAGATGAGGAAACTGAAGCAGAGGTAAAATGACTTTCCTGGGGTTGCACAGCTAATAAATGTCTGAGGCTGAATTTGAACTCAGATCTTTCTAACTCCAGGGCCAGTGCTCCATTCAGTGTATCATCTACTTTATCTAAGGGCCTGTAAACTGAGAGGGTTGGGTTAGATGATCTCCAAGGCCCTTTCCAATTTCAGATCTGAGATTCAATGATCCTATCACGCACTTGGATTCTGTCCCTTGGGCTCTGATACACCAGCTTTTGCCTTATCTTGCTTGGAACAAGGCCTCCATGTCACTTCTGGCCATCTCCATACCACATAGACTTCATTGCACTTTCTTCTACATCCCCTATATTTGTGACCTCTCTGGGAAAATGCATGAGCCTTGAGGCCAGTCTGTCATGCTTGCTTCTGTTAGTATCAAAATGAGCTTGGCACATAGTAAATGCTTAATAAGTTTTTTTTCATTCATTAATTCACCCTGCCACAAATACTGGGCACATGGTAGGTTTATACTACTATTTCTGATAACTAACATTTATGTAGCTCCTATGATGTGCCAACCACTGTCTTCAGTGTTTTATAAATACTGTCCTACTTGATCCTCTCAACAACCCTAGGAGGTAGGCATTATTATCTCCATGTTACAGAAGAGGAAACTGAGGCAAATAGAGGTTAAGTAACTTGCCCACTTATATCTGGTAAGTGTCTGGTCATACTCAAACTCAGGTTTTCTTGATTCCAGGCCTGGAGTTCTATCCATTGCACCACCCAGCTGTTTGAATTTACCACACTATTTTCATTCAAAGTACAGGAAGAAAGTACCTGTGAGTAATGAAGATTATAGTGCTATGGAAGGCTTTGCTAGGCATTCACTTGCATGATTTTGACCAAACCACTTTAAGTTCCTCTTGAGTTACTTTTATCTGTCATATATTAAGCAATTAATGAATTTTAGATTCATTCATTCAAGCCAATCCTTGACCTCAAGGAGATAATATCCTAATAAAAGAAGAAAATACATGTAGGGTTGTGGAGGTGAAGAAGTAAGTGTGTTGGGTAGGGAAGGTACATGGTGATGTTCAGAGTCATCTAAGTATCTGATTAATATGTCTTTTGTAGGATGATATGAATGTACTAACTTCCATGAAAATTAAGAGGAAACAGTTGTAATGACTCTGAGTTCAGGCAAGATAAAGTGAATGCTTAACAGTCAGATGCTCAGGGTCCCATCAGAGGTAGAACTTCAGTTCTGGATTGGAGGTATAGGTTGCAGTGTAGGACCATGGCAGCTTGAATATGGTTGGGAAATGCATCTATCTATCTATCTATCTATCTATCTATCTATCTATCTATCTCCTTCCCTCCTTCCTCTCTCCCTCCCACCCTTCCTTCCTTGATTCCTTCCTTCCTTCCTTCTCCCTCATAAAGGAGTACTATGGTGCTGGATTCAAAAAAACAATTATAGAGTTGTAATAATCTATTATGTATTCTCAGGTAGGGTCCAATGACATTATATTCTTCAAGAGAAATCAGCTTAATGGAAAGAGGTGAATGGGAAACCCACAAGACTGCCACATTGAAAACACAAGAAGAAAATATTTCATTGAGAAAAAAAGAGGAAGATCACATCTGTCACTGTACCATAAACTTAGAGATCAGAGTTTAACATAATGACTAATACATGGTAAACACTTTTATTAAAGCTTACTGACCTATGTAGATCTTTAAAAGAAGAATCTCTAGAAATATAGGGATAGGGATTAAACCTGGGATTTCATTCATTTGGGATGAGGAAACTCCCTCTATCAGTACAGATGAACACCTTCTTTGCAACTCTATCTACATTAACACATGTATTCCAATTGAAGATTTATGCAGGAAAAGGAGCATATGATGTCATCAGAGAGTTGGATGACTAAAAAAAAAGAGCTGGGATAGTGATGGAGTGAGAATCAGGGTTATGTGATGCAAAATCCATGGATTTCAGTTATCCCTATAATATTAAGATGTCTAATGGGAAGGCCTCCAGCATTTTCCATGGACCTTTAGGGAATATTAAAGTGAAGAAAAGGAAAAAAGGCACACAGAATGGGGTAGGCATGAATGGGTTGTTTATCTGTATTGTTGAAGTGAATATTAACGTCAGTAAGACACCAGATTCATTGAAGATTATACCTGTACCTACACATACGCACATGTGTATAAAACATGTTTATAATATACACACATGAACATGTATACATATATATCTGAACAGTATCTCATATTTACTTGAAATATGTATATATAAATGTGTGTAGATATATATATATATACATATATATACATACACACAAATCATTTCATCACAATAGTCTCATTATTTAATGTACATATTCTCATCCCAATTTTACATATAAGGAAACAGAGCATCAGAGAGTGGCATGCCCATACTCACATTGTAAGCCAATTTTTAAGATCCTCTGCTTTCAACACGGTACTTCATTTTTAAAGCACTATTCAGCATCAAAATAAAATGTTCCTGAGCTATTGAGGATCCACTGAATCAAGTTATCTCCCCCTAAGTCCCAAGATCAAAACCACAGGTTTCCTAGGTGATAAGCCTTTCATTTGTCCCAGCCATCTGAAATCAAGCAGTGAAAGCTGACTCCATCTCAGAGGAAGAAAGCTGAGTTCTTTCACAAGTTTCTTTGCATTTGATTTAATGATTAAGCCTTTTGATTTTTGCCATTTTGATCTCTATCATTAGGATGAGCTCCTTACGTGAATTTCAATAGCAGTTCTACCAGCAAATTTTATATTGTTTAATCCAGGGTGATGAACCCTGCAGACGCCAGAAACAGGTGTACAGAGAAAACTAACCAGACATTTATCTAGAACTGAAACTCTTAACTGGTGGTCAACAATTATTCAACCTTAGCCTACCAATATGGTTTAATGTGCCAGACACCTACTTAGAGAAACACAAATACTAGGGGACATGAGAGGAAATTGTACCAATCAATATTCCATGGAATGGCAGAAATGAAGAACAGATGAACCCACTATCATCAAGAAAAAATATCTTTTTTCCTTTTACTCTTTAGCTTCAGCATCATTAGGGCCACACCACTTATTGATCTGGGTAAGGAAGCAATCTGCCTTGCCCCAAAAGACTCAACACAAATCAACAAGAGCCAGAAGCCTGGGATGAGGCAAGCATTTATTTCTATATGCTTTTCCCATCATAGAATAGAACTAGAAAATATGACAAAAATCCAACTGCCTCATTTTACACTGATGGACACTGAGGTACAGGGAAGAGGGAGATGTACCTTAACCAAGGTACACAGACTTTGACAGAACTGAGATGAAAACTCAAGCCTCCTGATCATTGGGCTTTCTGATTTGCCAAGATGATTCTCATATTTATGCTTTTTTTATGTGCAATTTATGTAGTGGGGCGGGTAGTCAACCACAGATTTTCCTTCCTGATTACAAGTTTGTCTTTCCAATTTCTCCAGCGTTGTGCATGTGATTTTTTTTTAAAAAGGGAATTGTGATGCTTTCACTCTCCTAAGAGAATGTGTTATGTATTTTTTTTATGATTCACTTGCATCATTCTCACTTGTGATATTTTTAAAGCCTAAAAGTCAGTATTGATTTAAATTATCTGACTATCAGGCATAGAGAAGTAAGAAGGTAAGATAATTTTTCATTTAAAGGACTAGAATTGTAGAGGGTTAGCATTGGAAGAAGCATGGAGATTTTACCCTTCTCTCTCCTTCCTTTAAACATCTGAGGAAACTAAGACATATTTGGCTGAGTTTGACAACAGCTTGTTAACAGCAAAATTAAGATTTGAAAGTTTATCCCATTTCTGTAGCATTTTATTAATATTTCCTGTAAAACAATATAAGACACACATACCAAATTAAAGAAAACATCCCCTCTCCCCATCATCACCACAATAGCCTGCACCATCAACATCACCAAAGCCTAGTCATTTAAAATCCTCCAAAACGTAAAACTAGACATGTAGAACTAGAAGGTGCCAGAGAGGTCTCTGAGTCTCATTGCCCATCCACCCCCATTTTAAAGATGAGGAACGGGCAGACAAGGGAGATGAAGAGACTTACCCATGGTTACATAGGCAATAGGCAGCAGAAAGAAGCTTTGGACCCAGGTTCTCTTGACTCCATGGTCAATGCTGGCCAAGAATTCTTTTATTTGTTTTCATCACTCTCATTTTATTCATAGAACTACAGAATCATAGATTTTTGTTATTTTTTGTTTTATTATTTTTTTTTAGACCTGGAGGTCTAATAGAAGACACTGAATGTAAAGGTTTGGTTGGATTATTCCCATGGTTGATCCTTTCCATCCCAACTTAGTGGTGCTATTTCAGAGCCTCCCAAACTAAATTCTGCTCCCCCAAAGACACTGGGATCTGTCATTTCCAGATTAGTGTAAATTTAAGAGGAGAAGCAACTTTCCTGTAGTTATTTAGAGCTAAATCTATATTTCTGATAGATGTTAGAACTCACAGCAGTTACAAAGGGGCAGGAAATGGATGCAATTAAAAAAAAAAAAACCACAAGGAGATACTATGATAGAATAGATTGAGCAGGGGTTTGAGGGTTTAGAAACCTGGTTCTAGTCCTACTTCAGGGGTCCATTTGGAGGCCCGGGTTCTGGTCCTAGCTCAGGAGTCAGTCTGGAAGCTTGGTTTTAGTCCTAGTTCTAAACAGAGATAGCTTCTTAGGATAAGTTTTGTCTTTGTATCACCACCATCTTATAGTTTTTGTGAGCATGAGTCTCTATGCCTCAGTTTTCTCATTTGTAAAATGGAATTTATAATTAAAGCACCTAAATCATCAAAAATAATTCGTCTTTGTATCACTAACATCTCACATGGTATTTGGCATGGAGTAGGTACTCCGCAAATACTTTCTATGTATTGAATTAAATGAACAATGATTAAAAAATTAAATAATTTCTTGAAAATCTGAATTAATAGGTGACTTTGGTCTAGTAGTTAGTCCCCATCACTGAATCTGTAAAATGAAGAGCTTGGCTTTCAGGGCTGCTAAGTGGCTGTACAGTCTGATGATTCCACAGAGATTAATTGAGAGATGGAAGGGGCTTTAGAGGCCATCTAGTGCAATTCACTTATTTTACAGATGAGCAAACAGACCAGAGAAACCCAACTTACTTACCCCAAATCACATTCATGCTCCTGGATCTAGAGACAGAAGGGGTCTCAGAGGACATCTAATCCAAAATCCTCATCTTACAGAAAGGAAAATGGAAGCCCACAGAGAGAAAGTGGCTTGGCCATTGTCACTCAGGTATTAAAGCATCAATGGTAGGATTTGAATCCAGTTCCTCTGATTCAATAGATAGAACTCTTTCTACTGTGTCACGGCTAGTTTTTGTTTCCCTCTCCCCCACACAGAAGGTAACACACAAAGAATGCATCCAGAGTCTCCTGATGTTCTATTCTTCTATTTTCTCTCCATCTCCAGTTGGAGAAATTAGTCCTGGGTTGAGGTAGCCAAGAGAAGGACCAATTCTCCAGCCCCCTCCCCTGCTTCTGCTTCTGTCTGCCTCAGCTAACACAAAATTCTCATTCCCTTGGCTACCAAGAGTATTTTGTTTGATCCAGTCCAGGATTATGGAAAGAGAGCATTTAGTAACCAGTGAGTGCCCTAGGTCCTGGGGCTCCTTGGGGTGCAGGAAGAAGATGATGATTATCTTTTCCTGATCATTGACATAGTCCAAATACATGTTCTTCAGGCAGGGGAAGAGACCTGGTAGCACGCAGAAATAAGCTAGCTTTCTGCATATTGCTGGCATTTGGTTAAGAGCTCATAGCTCTAGAGTGCTTTGGTATTCATGAAACACTTTACAAGCTTTGTCTCATCAGAGACTCCCAACAACGCCATGGTGAGGGGGGCTGTTGCTTTAATTGTCAATACCACTTTACAAAGGAGGAAGCTGAAGCTAAGGAAGTCCTATGCTCAGGTTTACAGTCAGTAACTACCTTTGGAGGGAGGCACTTCAATTATAATTCCCATTTTACAAGGGAAGACACTGAGGCTCAGAGACTAGCTCAAACTCATAAAGATAGTATCATTCTTATTTGGGAGACTCTTCAGTTATCAACTGCATTTTGCAGATGAGAAAACGGAGAGGGCAAGTGACATTCCCAGTGTTCGAGGTGAGAACTGAACCAGAGTTTGACTTTGAGTCCAGTGCTCTATCCACTCTGCTGGCAAAAAAAAAAAAAATTTCTCTAGGTTCTTAGAACATTATAAAACATCACCTATAAAAACAATTGCTCAAATAGGGGTATGCTGCAATGGAGAAACTATACTCCTCTAAAAGTGCTCCGACTTGTGAGACAACCCAAAGTACCAAGCCAGCCTGGGTCATCTGCAGACACAGGATAATGTACAGAAAGTGCTTTGAAACTTGCACAAGACACAAGAGGAATACATAAGTCATTTTGAAATAAAATGATAGACCTCAAAGAGCCCTTGGAGATCATCTTTGACATTGCACTTTCAAAGCTTCTTAGACTTTGGTCTGGAAGGGATCTCAAAAATTGTCTTGTCCAACCCTCCCCCCTTACATGTGAGAAAAATGGGGCCCAGCAACATGGAGGATTTCCCAAGGCCAACAAGTTACAAAGCTGGAAAAAAAAAGGTGAAAACAGCTATGGGGTAGAGAGGCTGCAATGTCACAAAAAGGGTGCTATTTTCACATTTCTGATTATCTAGAGCTGCCAAAGGAAGTACAACTTAATCCCCAGGGAGAAGCATGAAACTTCCTAATGTAAGAAGAAAGCAAAAAAAAAAAAAAAAAGAATTTTTTGAAAGACAGAAGTTTGAACACATTTTTAAACACTTACTATTGGCATAGCATTATAATGGGCACTATAGGCACAAAGATGAAAAAAAGACCTAGTACCTGCCCTCAAAGGACTTCCAATCTAATAAAAATAGAACCTGCCTCCCAGTGTTGTGAGGAGCACATGCTATATGAATTATAAAGTGCTAAGTAAATGTTAGTCACTATTATTTAAAAGGAAGGCAAAGCTTTATTGGGGGGGGGGGGTGGAGGGTGGCATCAAAAGGACAGCCAGCCAAAATGGTGACTGAGTCTAAGTTTAACAGAAGGGGACAGAAGCATTATCGAGGCTCTAATAAGCAGTTTCTGCACCCCCAGAAAGTCCTAAATTCATTTGAGGTCAGCACCAAATGGATGGGAGGAAAGAACAGGCAGATCAGGCAGGGCAGGCTCAGATTAAGAAAGAACAGTAAAGCAATTTCCTATTTTAACTAATTATTTTTGCACCAATCACCCCACTCTAGTGCCTGCCAATGTGGAACAAACGAAATGAGATCAAATCTGGATGTGAATTGGGAGAATTTCTTGGCCCTAACATTTGAACTATATAACCACAGCTTGTTTTTACACTCCCCCTAGGGTTTATATATTCCAGAATTGCAAATAGGGAATGTTCTCCCAGCATTACAATTTTTTAAAAATGGAAATTAGGTTGAAAGGAAAAAGATTTCCAGCTTTAGAGAAGGGGAAAATATCCAGAAGTATGCACATGTGATATACTGGGACCTTAGCCCTCTGGTCTAACAGCTCAAAACCAAGGCTATTCTTGCAGGGATTTGCTACCCAGCGCTCCAGTGACCTCAGAACACTTGTATAAAGGGGAAAGCAGAATAAAACAATCATTAAAGGTATTGTTGAAGAGAGCTGGAGGGAAAAGGTCAGAAAAGGAGCAATTAGAAGATTTGTACAGAAGGAATCTGAATCTAAGAGCAAAAGGGCTCTCAGAGACCACACTATCCAAACTATAGCCTTAACAAAAATTTCCTTCTATGACAGACTCCCAAATCGCCCGTGTGGGGAGGAAATAGTAAGCATAATCATTTTGGAACAGTTTTATGGACTAACAATGTAGACATGTGGAAATCACCTGGTAGCCTAATATTAGAAAGTGTTCAATCCCTATCGAAGGACACAATAAAACAGATGGTCTCATCCACTGTTCTACCAACTACTTCCTTTACTTGGATAAGAGACCCTGTGGTTTTATCTAAAAGGATTTTTCCACAACTGTAAAAGTACTTGATCTTTTCCCCTTTGTCTCCTGACCTTGAACAGAAAATATTTGACTATTTCAATAATAAATCTTACCATTTGCATTCCCAATATCCCTCCTTTTCCCCTCGACTGATCTCGTGCTTTTTCTATCCCTCCCTTCTCTGAGAAATGCTTCACTTGTCTATCCTGAGTTAGAAAAGAATGTTGCTGATTGGTTGTGTTCTCTAAGCAGGCCTGAAAGGTTATAAAATCCAAATCTGTACCCTAGAAAGCTGAAGCTGCTATTCAGTGAGAATAGCCTTCCTTAGACTACTAATAAATCTCTTTGCTTTCAGCTTAGCTTCCTATCTTTGACCCAGTCGTATGACTCCTGATTATAGTAATAATGATAACTAACCTTTATTTAGTGCCTACTGTGTGCCAGGAATGCTATATTAAGCATTTTACAATCATGATCTCATTTGATCCTCACAACAACTCTGAGAGGCAGGTGCTAATATTATCCTCACTTTACAGATGAAGAAACTGAAGAAAACAGAGTTTAAGTGACTTGCCTAGGGTCTCACAGCTAGGACATATCTGAGGCTAGATCTGAACTCAAGACTTCCTGACTCCCAGTCCAGTGATCTATCTACTATGTCACCTAGTTTCTCCTATAATGATAGGTACACTGAACAAAGAAATAAAGATAATTCTCTCCTACTTGTACAAGAATATTTGTAGCAGCTCTTTTTGTTGTGGCAAAGAATTGAAAACTGAAGGGATGCCCATCAAATGGGGAATAGCTAAACAAGTTGTGGCATATGATCATGATAGAATATTACTATATTATAAGAAATGATTAGGAGAACAGATTTTAGAAAAACCTGGAAAGACTTCTATGAACTGAAGCAAAGTGAAGTGAGCAGAACCAGAACATTGTAGACAGCAATGGCAGTATTGTAAGACGATCGATGGTGAGTGACTTAGCTAGTCTCAGCAATAAAACCATCCAAGAAAATTCCAGAGAATTCATAACAAAAAAAGTTATCCACCTCCAAAGAAAGAATTGATGGAGTCTGAACACAGATTGAGGCATATGATTTTTCACTTTCTATATTTTTTTTCATTTTTCCCCCTTTGGGTGTGTGTCTTCTTTTACATCATGACTAATATGATAACATGTGCTTTTGTATGATTGAACATATATAACCTATATTAAATTGCTTGCTGTCTCGGGAAGGGGAGGGAGAGAGGGAGAAAGAAATTTGGAACTTAAAATTTTTACATGGATGTTTAAAATTGTTTTTACATGTAATAGGAAAAAATATTATAAAGAACAAAAACAAAACTGATTTAAAAAAAAAGAAAATTTCCTGACACTTTGCCCATTTTCTCAAAGACCACATGTGATAAGGAACCTACCACCTCTGTGCGCAGTCTGTTCTACTTCAGGGCAGCTCTAATTGTTATGAAATGTCCTCCCCCTCCCCAAATTTGTTTCTTTAAAGTCTCCACCTATTGCTCCTGGTTCTGCCCTCTGGAGCTAAACAGGACAAGACAAATTCCTTCTCCACAAGGCAGCCACTATAACACTCGGACAGTTACCCTGACCTCCCTGTATTTTCTCTTCTCCAGGGTAAACATCGCATTTCTTTCCATAGATCCTCACATGAAACGACCTTGGACATGACTTTAACTATCTTTAAAGTAGATGGAACATTGAAAATATCCCCCACCAATGAAGTGATGAGTATAGTTTGGTTTCTTTGCTTGTTTTTTTAAAGCTTACATCGTAGATCAGTACTTCACAAGCATGGACCTGACACTTATGACTTCTAAGGTAACCTTTAGCACTAAATCTGTGATCAAATGTGTGACTCCAAAGCAACTGACTTTACAACTATGTCTATGCAGAAAAAGTCAAGTTGGCAATTATTTCGTGAATGTGGGCTATGAAAATGGCCAAAGAGGCACAATAGTCCCTGCCCTCAAAGGAGCTGACATCTACTGGGGAAGACAAAAATCAAACAAACATATGCAATCTGGCTGTATATAGGATAAAAGAGAAATCGTCATCATAAATAAGGAATTATTTCCTTGAGGACTTGCTAATTCTTCTGCCAGAAGAACATAAGCTCCTTGGGTGAAGGCATGGTTTGGGATTTAGTCTTTCTATTAACAGCAGAAAGGCACTAGAATTAAGAGAGTTTGAGAAAGAATTTTTTTGCATGAAATTAAGAATTTTTTTGTCTTTATTTGTTTGTTTACTTTTAGTTTACAAGATTCAATTCCACAATCCCTTGAATTTCAAATTTTCTCCTCCTCCCTCTCCTGCTCCCCCCCACCATGGCGGCATGCAATCAAGGATTGCAGGATCTACAAATACTTTCACATTAGACATTAGTCAAGTTGTAAAGAAGGATTGTAACTGATGGAATGAGTGATAGGAAAGAGGAAACAAAACCAAACAAGAAAAAGAAAGAGAGCAGGTAGTTTGCTTCAATCTACATCCGAACTCTATTCTTTCTAGTTCTTTCTCTGAATGGAGACATCTCTCGCCATCACAAGTCTTTTGTCTTAGTACCTTGCATTGATGAGAAGAGTCCAGTCTATTAAAGTTGGTAATCACACATGTTTTGTGTCTGTAATTGTGTACAAATTTCTCCTAGTTCTGCTCTTCTCACTCAGCATCAATTTGTATAAGCCTCTTCAGGTAAATATGAAGTCTGTCTGCTCCTCATTTCTTATAGCATGATAATATTCCATTACATTCATATACCACAACTTGTTTAGCCATTCCCCAATTGATGGGCATCCCCTTAATTTCCAATTCTTTGCCACCACAAAAAGAGCTGCAATAAATATTTTTGAACATATGGGTCTTCCTCCCACTTCTATCTCTTTGGGATACAACCATGGAAGTGGTTTTACTAGGTCAAAGGGTATGCGATTATTTACAGCCCTTTGGGTACAGTTCCAGATTGCTCTCCAGAATGACTGAATCAGTTCACAACTTCACCAACAATGTATTAGTGTTCCAATTTTTTCCACATCCTCTCCAACATTTGTCATTTTCCTGTTTTGTCATTTTAGCCAATCTGACAGGTGAGATGTGGTACCTCAGAGTTGTTTGATTTGCATTTCTCTAATAAATAGTGATTGAGAGCATTTTTCATATGCTTATAAGCTTTAATTTCTACCTCTGAAAATTGCCTGTTCATATCCTTTGACTATTTATCAATTGGGGAATGATTTGTTTTCTTATAGATTTGACTCAATTGCCTATATATTTTAGAAATGAGGCCTTTATCAGAGACACTGGTTGTAAAAAATCTTTCATAGTTTCCCACTTTGGGGAAAGAATTCTTGTAGGTGATATTCTGTTTGAGACTTGAAGAAATTCAGAAGACAAAATTGGGGTGGGAGTGGAGAACATTCCAGCCATTGGAGATAGTGAGAGGAAATGCCTAGAGATGACAGATGGAGTATTTTGTTTGGGGAACAGCAAAGAGAGCAATATTAGTGGATAGCAGAGTAAAAGGTGATAAGAAGAGTCTGAGAAGACTGAAAAGGCAAGAAGGGGCCAAGACTTTGAATGCTAAGCAAAAGATCTTGTCCAATCATACTTTTCATTCATGATTTTTACTTCACTTTATTTTTCTTTTTTATAAATGAAAGAAAGAAAGGGAAGAGAGAGATATTACTGGTAACTGAGAAAGTTATATATACATATATGTGTATCTTTGTACATATAGAATTATATACATATACACTCATATGTCTGTCCGTCTCTCTGTATATACATATATGTGGGTGTGTATATGTATATGTATATATATA
>CM053590.1:21948510-22005001 GCA_028646515.1 Pseudochirops corinnae | reverse complement strand
TATATATCTGCATCTGTGTATGTGTGTATATATGTATGTATGTGTGTATATATGTATGTATGTGTGTATATATGCATGTATGTGTGTATATATGTATGTATGTGTATATATGTGTGTATGTATGTATATATGTATGCATGTGTGTATATGTATGTATGTGTGTATGTGTGTATATATATGTATGTGTGTGTGTATGTGTGTATATATGTATGTATGTGTGTATATATATTAAGACAAGGGAGAGAAAAACTTGTGCATGATTTGCCTGAATATACTATGGTTCTACATGATTCTATTCAGAAAATATTTGCAAAGCATTTATGAAGTGCATAGTACTAATGAATTAATAAATGCTTTCCTACTGAAGGAAAAGAAAGGATGTAACAAGAAAGAAAGGTTTACTAGACTGCTTGTTATAGTTCCAGGTTGCTAACAGAGACCATGAGAGGTGGAGAATCAACGTCTTTGAGGCAGAAAGAGAGAGGGAATGCCAGCTGTTTTTAAAGGATACTGACTAATCCAGTGTTTATGACTCAGGGAATTTATGTGCTACATAAACATGGACCAAAATCTTATCTAGAAAAAAACATATTATCTGGGGAATTCCTCCCATCCCTCCCCAGTGTGGTATGTGTGCTCTGTGGATGTCTCTGTCTCTCTGTCTTGGTCTCTCTTTGTATGTCTCTCTCTGTCTCTGTCTCTCTCTGTCTCTCTCTCCTGTCTCTCTCTCTCTCTGTCTCTGTCTCTGTCTGTCTGTCTGTCTCTCTCTCAGAAATGCACATTTATACACACAATTCTTGAAATTGACATGAGAAGAATGTCAAGCTTGCATCACACATTTTCTTTTTCATCTAATTACCACTTTCTTATCCTTTCAAATATGTATTTCTATGCTAATAATACTGCTCATATGGCCTCTGTCAAAACATTACCAGACTATGTTGCTAATCATAGAATAAATTAATGTCTTGCTGTGATTTGTTGATAACTCAACCTAGAGGAAACTGTGTCTAATCTCCCTTTATCAGGCAACAAATCAAGTGACCTTTGATTTCAGCTTTGCTTACCAAATCAAGTGTGCATGATATCTTTTTTAATCATTGCTATTATTATTTTTGGATATTTTATTAACATGTTAATGATAAATTCTATCATATTGTCTTATAGAGGAGTGAATCCTCAACTCAGACCATTGTTCTCACTAATGCAGGCATTCCCCCTGGGACTACAGATTGAAACTCTTCTATACCTGTCCATACTGTACTAATCTCTATGTCTTCCCAAAAATAACCACAAAGGGGCTCACCAAGGTGGTGGAGACCTTTGATTTCTCTTGATAGCTCAGGGATACTAATAATGCATAAAGACCCTTGACATACGACTGGCTTATCTTGTTTATTCTTCCTACTTTTCTTTGGTTATATTCTATACATTATTTTTTCTTTCTCATTCCTTATTTGTAAAACATTGTAGCCTGCTCACACATACCACATACTTATCCATGCACCTTTGGGTGATTGTCAAATCTATCCTGCAGAGATTGTAGTGTTCTATGATTCATAGCCACAACACAGTTTTAAAAAATAATTTTATCAACATACAAGTGGTAATTATAATGATATTAATTTCATCTTCCTAACAATATCAAGGACTTAAAAAAAACTGGTAGGTTAATTAAAATTTTAAAATCTAGAAAATATTTGGTATTTAACTACAGAACTTTATAAGGCACTCATCACAAAGTGATACGTATTGAGACAATGAATACATTGACATTTATGCTCAAAGAATTGTGTAAAAGAAAAAGCTAATGACTAGGAAGTGGACAACCCCAGATTTTGCCGGAGTTGGAAAGAACTTGGAAATGCATACAGTCCAACTTTCCTTGAAAATTTATCATTATTATAACATAATTAATATGTGATTTTTCAAAGCCTGAAGATCTCCAGTAAGGGACAACCTACTACTTCTTCAGGCAGTCCATTATACTTTGACAGCTCTTTCCTTCTCCTATTCCTATTGTCATTGTATAAGACTCTAAGGTTCCAGAGAAAAACCATTTGAGGAAGCCAGACTAAATGATATCTAAAGTTCTTTCCAAGTCTTACATTAAAAGATTCAATTATCTGCTTTTGGAATTTGAGACAAGAAACTAACCACTAACTCAGTCCTCACTCTCAAGACTTTAGGAAATAATGTTCTAAAATCTAAAGCGTATAAAATTAAAGGCCAGTATCTAGTCATTTAAACTCTGAACTAACACTTGCTAGCTGGTAATAACCAATTCCTACTTCCATTGGTTAGAATTATTTAGTCATTCTTCCTACCTCTTAATGCACAGTAGATGTCTTCATAATCAAAACCAGAAGGATTGACTATTTCCCTATGATTTAGGTTTTCCAAAATTACCCTCTTATTCATTCTAATTCTATTATAGAGCTTTAGAGTTGGAAGGGATTTCAGAGGCTATCTAGTCCAACCCATACTCCAAAAAGAAGTTTCTTCCTCTAGAACAGTGATTCTCAACCTTCCTAATGCTGTGACCCTTTAATACTCATATGTGGGTGCATCTGCCTGTGGGTGGTCCCGCCTGGAGATGGATAGAGGAGCCATGTCTTAAGACCATCAGAAATATGTGTTTTCTGATGGTCTTAGGTGACCCCTGTGACCCCTGTGAAAGGGTCATTCAACCCCCAAAGGGGTCGCGACCCACAGGTTGAGAACT
This sequence comes from Pseudochirops corinnae, assembly GCA_028646515.1. Lineage (NCBI taxonomy): Eukaryota > Metazoa > Chordata > Mammalia > Diprotodontia > Pseudocheiridae > Pseudochirops > Pseudochirops corinnae. The sequence goes on along the minus strand of CM053590.1, from coordinate 22,002,276 downwards.
GCTGCTCTAGAATATACTCAACAAATGAAGATGCCTACCACAAGTATATGAAGACTTCCCCTGGCAAAATCGACAGATAAGAACAATTTTCTCCAGCAGCCAGGAAGTTGGCTGAAACAGGTGCTGTAGAGTGCTTAGTGCTTGGTCAGATATCAAAGATGCCAAAGTCATCCACTGGATCCTAGTTCATCACCAGTCATTTTGGCTTCTGTCCTGACACTGGACTTCAATGATTCAGGAAGTCATAGGGTAGATAGGGTAATGACAATATGCAATTCTCATTCACTTAAAGCCAATTCATGTGCATTTCAAGACATCCTTGTAATGTCATCGGTCCTTTTTGTAAAATGGAGGATGAAAAACAATTCAACAAATTTTCACCCAACCTGTGCTTGAAGATCTCTAATAAGGCAAATCATTAATTTGCAAGGGTAGCCTGTTCCACTTGTGTGTTTTAAATTTGACTTAAAAAAAATACCTAACCATGACTTCTGTTTCTGCCTTCTAAGGGCAAGGAGAACAATTTCATCCACTTTCTAGGTGCTAGTACTTCAAATACTTGAAGACAACTATCACATCTATCCTAAGCCCTTTTGTTTCCAGGTTGCTTTAGCTATTTCTCATTTGGCATGAATGTAAGGGCCTGCACCATCTTGTTTACTCTCCTCAGGATCTACTCCAGCTTATTAGTATACTGCCTAATAGATGGTGAATATAGCACTTGAAATGTATTCAGACCAGTGCTCAGTATTGTGGGATCAGCAAGTAATACGGGTGTCAGCTTTATGCATTTATGTAGTTTCTTTAATTATTTTTACTACTTTAGTTCTCTTCAAAAATGATTGTATTCCCCCTTCCTCCCACTGTTACACAAAAGCATCCTGAGTCAAATAATTCACTTGTTCAAAGTCAAAATTTTTCTACAGAGGTGGCAAGATACAATGGGAAGAGCAAAAGATTTTGAGTCTGATGACCTGTATTCAAGTCCTGTCTTTGCCACTAACCACTTATGAGACCTTGAACACATCATTTAACTCTTCCTCTTTCTGACCTCAGTGGTTTTTTAAGAGACTCCAGGGAAAAAGATTATAGGATCATTGATTTAGAGTTAGAAGGTACCATAGGGGTCTAAACCTTAGATTTAATTGGTTTAGGGAAATCTCAAGTAAGGAAATTCCTTATGCCTATGTACATCAGCACCTTCTCTGCAAATTTCAAAGCACTTAAATGTTAAGTGACTTGCCCAGGGTCACACAGTCAATATGTGTCAGAAGAAAGACTTCTAACACAGGTGTTCCTAGCTTCAAGACTGGCTTTCCAATTACTATACCACACAGAAGTTCAACAAAGACAACAACTGAATTTATTGTACATGACTGGACCCGTTCTTCCAAATGGGATGTTCCTTATGAGTTACAACTGGAAGACTCCGTAGGAACTGATCTGACAGCTCTGTTATGTCTTTGATTTGACATAGTTTATAATTGTTCAGACAACATTCATTATTGAAAAATGCATTTTTCTTAACCCATATGTGAAGAAAGAATTAAGATTGGTAATTTTATAATTTTTACCTCTGTTTTTTTAATGAAAAATGAAACTACCTTATGAATGGTAAAAATTATATGCAGTTCATCTTGTGTACAGAGTTTTTTTGAAAAAGTAAAACATGAAAAAATACCAGGCATTTATATTTTTAACTGTAAACATAGATCCAAAAGATGCCAGTCTCAAAAAATTTCAAACCTAGTACGATTCAGGATTATTATGACATAGGAAGATATGTTTTTTTAAACTTCAGGGTTAACAGCTTCTACAAAACTGTGAGGAGCTCAATCCCACTTGTATGACATTATGTACAGGCAGACCCCAATTTGCAGATGGTTGTGTTTCAAAAGTTCATTTTTAAACTGATTGTTTTGTAACTCAAAATGCATTTACTCATGAAGACAGTATCACATATGGTGCTTAGGACTATAGGCCAGCATATAAAAGTTTCAAAATATACCTTAAGTGAAAGACTGTTCTAAAAATACTGGATTTTGGCCAATGAGGGGGAAGAAATTATTGGATAAAAAATTACGGGAACCTAAGAAAAAAGTAAACATTCAGCTTCTCTATTTATAATGAACTAGATGAAGCCTAGCAGGTGCCCATGACTTGTAGAGACCTAAATTCAAGGCTTCAGAGAGAATATTGGTAGGTCCCGTAGCCTAAGACCACAGAATTTGACTGAAGAGGGCTAGTATGCCACATTACCCGAAAGAAGATAAAGTTTTTGAAATTGTGGATTATCCCACCTCTGTCTTTATATTTCCAATGTCTAGTTTACTCTCAGGCATACATGAAGAACTTAATGAAAGTCTGTTAATGAATTGATTTGAAGAACTAAATTCTGACCACACAAACACAAATGATTCAGAAATCCTAACCTTCCTGGAACTCAATTTCTTCATCTATAAAACAGAAGCACTGAACAAGATGGCTTTGATGTCTCTTTCAGTTCTACATTTATGATCCTGAGAATTTATGACTCCAGCAAAGAAGAAATAAGGAAAATGTTGAAAGAGATCAATGTGGCTTCACAGGGAACTCATTGACTTGCATAAATTTTAAGGATACATTCAAAATACAAAACCAAGGGAAGATAATTGAGGATGAGTACAGAAGTGTCTTAGTTCTGTAACAATATTAGGAATTCTCAAAGCTATTAAAAATGGAGACTTTCTAGGAATGATGAGGACAGAATTTTTAAAGTGTAAGAGGAGGAAAGAAAATATTAGACTGCTTGCTGCCTGAGGCCAGTGAGGAAATCCAAAGAGATGCTGGAAAGGGCCTAAAGTTAATAATTATATACTTTTTTTTTCTTTTTCTTTTTATCACCAAAGTGAATCAACTTTGTATTAAGGAGTATAGAACAAAAAATGGTGAACAGAGTACTAAAGTTCTAGTTAAGTGAGATATTAAGACAACATATGCCTGTCCTCAATGACTGAAAGTCAGGAGGAATGAATGAACTACATTGCAGGGTACTCACAGAATTAGTAGAGGATTGCTTAGCTGTTCTTGGTGACCTTTAAAATCATAGAAAATAGGAAAGTGCTACAGGATTGGAGATGGGAAAATGCTCCAGTGTTGAAAAGGGTAGATTTTTGAACAATACTCATGCAAATTTGACCTTGATTACTGACAAAAATGTAGAATGTATTGATAAAAGGCTGGCTTATGAGTACTCGTACTTGGATTTCAGCAAGGCATTTTCAATGCCTCTCAGAAGGTCTTCATTTTGGGGTAAGACAGAGGTAAGGTGAATGCTGGTGTATTTAGGTGGGATTGAAACTTTTTAAGAAAGTTGATTTAAAGTTTGTCAATTAGTGAATGTATATCAAGCTAGATAGATGACTTTAGAGCACTGCTCATGAGATCTGCCATTTGTACTGTGCTGTTCAACTTTTTAAATCAGTGACTCATTTGAGAGAATATGAGATACCTTGACAATTTTTCAGGTGTCCTATAGCTTAGAAGGATAACTCACATGTTGCATGACAAAACGAGAATCCCAGAAGAATTTAGCTAAAATCATCCTTTGTTTTGAATCCTAATTTTCAAAAATAGTCCTACCAAACTCTGCTTTGGTAAGACCAATTCTAGGGTATTATTTTTAGTTGAGGGGGCATTTTAGAAAAGATCATTGAGAAGTAGCATACATTCAGAAAGGGATAATCAGCATGGTGATGACATGGAATCATGCCACATAACAATGAGTTTAGGGAACTGAGTATATTCAGTGTAGAAAAGAAAAGCTTCAATTATTGGACTCATGGTCAGTAAGACAATAAGAATTTATTGCATACCTACTATGTTGGGGGCAGCTAGATGGTGCAGTGAATAGAGTACCAGTCCTGAGGTCAGGAGGACGCGAGTTCAAATTTGACCTCAGACACTTAACACTTACTAGATGTGTGACCTTGGGCAAGTCACTTAACCCCAATTGCCCTACCTTCCCCCCTCCAAAAAAAGCAAAAAACAAAAAAAAATACCTACTATGTTTCAGGCACTGTCTTACATACATTACCAAGAAAGGCAAAAATATAATTCTTAACCCCCAAAGAATCTCATAATCTGATAGTTCCCAACTTGTGTCAATGAATAGAAGTTCTAGAGAGGCAAACTCTGAATTCAAATAAAAATAGACATCCTCATAAGCTCCACAGTTAAAATCAACTTGTACATATTTTGTACATACTCTGTAAATATAGGTGATGTATGTATGGCATAGATATAGATGAAATATAGATAGATAATAGTTATAAGTCATAGATTATATGAATATAGATATGTATTCACACATACATTGTCTCACTGAGAGAATTCTTGATAACAGACTATTTAACATGGACCCCAACACCTAGCACAGTATCTGGCTCATAGCTGATGCCTAATAATTGTTACTTAATTTATTGAAGGGAGCTATTGAATAGATGGGTGGACTGTTTCAGAAGGTGATGTGTTTTCCTTTCACTTGAGATTTTCAAGCAAAGGATAAGTACCTCCCCCCCCCCCAGTTTGGTGCAGAGGGCTTCCATTTTCAGGTATCCACTGGATGACTAGGTGGCTTATGAAGCCCCTTATAGTGTTGGCATTCTAAGATGCCAGTACTATAGAGTGTGGAACAATGTATCTTTGAGAAGGGAAGAGAGTGCATATTAATACAGCATCTATTGTGTGCCAGGCACTGTGCTAGCCACTTTACAAGCACCCCATTTCATCTTCACAACAACCCTACAGAGTATTTGCTATTATTGCTCCTGTTTTACAGTTGAGGAAACTGAGGTAAGCAGAAGTTAAGTGACTCACCCAGGGTCACATGGCTAGTGAGTATCTTCGGACAATTATATCTAATGTTGTGATCAGGATGTCAGAAATGCATCTGTCCTATTCCCAACACAGCTTGCACTGCAATCAAAACTCCCTTACCCAGTGCACCATTACCTACTTATTTCTCTGACTATATGGAAAGTGTGAATAAATTATAGAAACCAGACAGCTGGAACCCTGACCATTGGTCTTTGTGCTAATTTCTCTGCTTGTATTTTCTCCACTTTCAGGTGCTGATCTTTTCCCTGAAATAGTGAATGTCATTAAAAGTAGATTAACCCCTTTTTGAACAGTATTTCCTTTATAAGCAGATCAAAGAACCTATGCCATCATGGGTATGCTACGGTGCTTGCTGTAACAGGAATTTATTCTGAGAATTGTGGACATGGAAACTCTTGGCCCTTGTGCATAAATACCCAACAGAGTAGCCAGAAGGTACAGAGTAGATCATTGTCATGAACCTAAGCTAAGTCAGTTGAAGAATTAATTAGCAACAAGATGTGAATGGGAAAAAATACAGAATATAAGTCCAGAGACAAGAGCAACCATAATAACAACAACACTAATGATGACAACTAGCATTAATATTACACTTTAAGTTTTGCAAAGCACCTTACAAGTATCTCATTTTATCCTCACAACAAATCTGGGAGATAGGTGCTATTATTATTCCCATTTTATGGATGGAGAAGTTGAGGCAATAAAAGAACTACACAGCTAGTAATTGTCTGCACCCACATTTGGACTTGGGTCTACCTCACTCCAGATCTAACTTCTAGTCAATGTTTCAACCAGTAGGAGAAGTCAATACAGTGTGCTGTATCAACTAACCCAAGGAGAGGCTACAGGAAACAGGAAGTATGGACACAGATAACTCACATCAAGCACTATGGAGAGTTGGTAGGGATTGCAGGCTCGCTTGGGCTCCAACCCATGCCTGAGAAACAGTGATATATGATGAAAGAGTATAGAATGAAGAATCTAGAAAGACCCAGGCTAGGTTCTCTGCACTGCCACTTCCTAGTTGGGTGACTTTGGGCAAATCCCATCTTTGAATCTCAATTTCCCATCTAAAAAAGGAGAAGAAGAATACTTGCAATATTTATCTCATAGCATTTAAGTAAAGGAATTCATAAACTACAAAGTGGTCTATAAATATGAATTATTCTGGCTCTCTCTTTTAAACCTATTCTTCACACCTTCTTATGCAAATGGAGCTCTGGCTCACACAGACATTCAAATATGGTTGGCCCATTTTAGCATTTAATTTTCAAGACTAACCCACAGGTTGGCTCTGTAGGTCTACAATTCATCATCCTTGTGGGGTTAAATTGAAGCATTCTGGGATAGTGGATAAAGATGTGGCTTTGGAGTCAGGGGATTGGGTTCAAGACATGATTCTGCCACTTTCTAACATTAGATAAGTTATTGAACTTATATAGACTTCAGTTTCTTTATTTGTGAAATGAGGAGGTTGAACTAGACAAACTCATGTATCTTCTAGCCCTAAATCTGTGATTCTATGTTCTGCAAAAAACCTAGCAGATGATTTTGTATATTCTGACATCTAGGAGCAACATGATGTGATGGGAAGAGCTGCAGAATCTAGACTCAGTAGACCTGTGGGCAAAGCTGCTCGCCACTTGCATACATCATACTCACGTTGTATTTTAAAGTCTGCAAACAACCCTGGTGAAGTAGGTAGGCAAGTATTTTATCACCATCTTACATATAAGGAAATTGAAGCAAGGAGATGTTAACTAACTTTCCAATGGCCACACAGCTAGAAGATACCAGAACAGATTCAAATGCAGGTCTCTCCCAATGTAACTTCTAACATTCTTTCCCTTAGGCCATGCTATGTAACTGTAGGCAAGTCACTTCCCCTGTTTGGGTCTGCTTCCTCATCTGGAAAATTAGAACACCAGATCAGAGGACTTATAAGGTCAGTCCTTGTTTGAAATCCTGTGAATCACTGTGGTCATATAGACCTGCCTTTTGGCAAAGTCATTTATGATAAATGACAAGAAAAGGAAAGATTTTTCTAAACATCTGTATACTTGTTTACAATTTTTATAAAATGTGTGTGTGGGGGGAATTTCTGTGAATGAAACTTGACATTTTAAAAAGCAGCAAGGGATCTAAAATACCATAAAAGAGCCACTGGGACTATGGTATTTACTCTTAAAGTTCACATCCAGCTGCTAATAAATGCAGCTCTGCTCTCCAGGGTGCTAGAATCCAGATTCATTATCCCTCCATGATATATGACTGATCATTTTTTTTCCTTTACATTTCATGCTGTACCAGGGAGGCAGATGTCTTTTTAAGTGAATTTCAAACACGCATTCATATTATGTAATGAACATGCCCTGCCCAGAACTGACTCAGATATGCAAGTCTGCCAAATGAGTCTCTTAAATAAGTACTAGATGATGAATATGACACAAATTTATCTCTCCTTCCTATACCACAAAGGATACAGACACCGGAGATTGAGACTATTTAATGGGACTGTATTACTTAGTTGCTATAGGAAGCAATTGAGTAGCACATTTCTAAATGCAAATCATACACATTTTGAATTATTTTCCAAAGTAGGAAAGAAACTACATGTCTGTAAATTTGCTTATTTTTATTAAACTCATCTCTTTTCCCTACCAATCCCTAATACAAAAACACTAACCCTTTCTCTTTTTTGGAGTGCAGGTTTTGGCCATCATTTTGAAACCACTGCTATAAATTATCCACACATACACCTTCCAATATGAAAAAAGAGAGGAAGAAATGAAACTAAGTTGTAGGCAGCATTTGATTAGATGTAGGTAAAAAGAATTGTCCGAGAGTATAGATGATTAAATTTTAGAATTATGTAACAAAAGAAATTATATATCTTGATATTGTCACCTGTTTTTGACATGATTTGCAATTGACTTTGATGTGAGGAAGGGATGTAGAAAATCACCAGCCTCACTTTCTCCTCCAGAGACATCTGGGTCCAATCGTCAGATATTCATCAGGATGACTGGAAATGGCCCAGGATGCATGGGAGACCCTGACCCTTTTAAGCTAAAGTCTTTTCATGTTCTCACTTTGAGTGAGGTGAGTCACGTAACCATCTCCCTGATGTCATGGTCCTCATCAAGAATGAAAGACAAACACAACCTGTGAGTAGTCTGAGCTGCCTGAATAGAGACCCAGCTGGCCAGTTCCAGTTGGGTAACTCAGGTCATCATCACCTCTCCCTTTCCCTCCCTTTCTGGGGTTTACTGGCAAGATTTCTATCTCAAAGACAAAGCTTTAAACTCAATTCACTTTGGAGATCATAGATTGGACAACAATAGGCCGTTGCCTAAGCGCCATTTAATGGCTATTTTGGGGGGCCCTCCTGGCTCAGATTGGATGTAAATGGTATCTGTTTCTCTTTTGGCCAGCAACCCAGAGGATCTTCCCCTCCCAGTTTTATTTATCTTTTATTAAAGGGACAATTCCTTGACTCACTTCTTAAAAAGGACTATTTACTGAATGGGTGTTACCTCATTCAAAGGAAGAACCTGAAAAGACCTTAACCTAAAAGGGCCAGGGTCTCTCATTGCATCCTGGGCCATCTCCAGTCATCCTGATGAGTATCTGGCCACTGGACCCTGATGGCTCTAGAGGAGAAAGTGAGGCTGGTGTCCCTGCACAGTCCTACCTCCCTCAAATCAAAGTCAATTACAAGTCATGGCATCATCTCCCTGATGTCAGGGTCCTCTTTTAGAACCAAGCACAATCACAACAGCAATGATGACATCTGTTTTTTAAGCATTTAAAAAGAACACCAGGTAGAGGGAGGATGATAATACTAGATACGGCCAAGTGCTGATGGGAGAGAGAGCATTGAATAATAGACAGAAGAAGAGAAAAACAGTTGTGGTTGATAACTCCCTGATGAGAGCTTATAGTGACTGGTCATTTTGGTGATTTATAAGGGTGCATAAGAGAGGGGTAAAAAGAAGCTAAACAGTATTGATAAGGATTTCAAAGTATTAAGTCAAAAAAACTGAAGATGTTGAAGATCTAAGTATTATTTTAATCCCTGGCACTGACTGAGAACAGGAATTCAGAAGAGAACAGCAATCAGGCAATAGCATGACCTCTGAGAATGGTATTTGGATTTGTCAGTCACATATTTCACATTCATAAAAGAATGGCAGATTGCTATCCAGGGGTGGAGTGCAGACAATGAGGGCTATCATAATATAAATTTGCCTGAAGTCTTGGAAATTGGACCCAAAGATACACTTAAAACAATGAGGAGGAGGTGGGGAAAAAAAAAAACTGCCTATGTCTAGCCACCAAATTAAATACCATAATATGTAGTTACAGTATAAGAAAAAGACAACATAGATTCTTGATATTAACCAAATATACAAGAAGAGTTTTAACAGGAAAATCAATGATTTTGGATTTCTATACATAAATGCACAAAGCAAAGGTGACAGACAAGATGAAACAAATTTTATTTTGATGTCCCACACATCACTGTGACTGTGGCATGATTGAAATATGACTCTGGCAGAATGTACCTCATTAAAAGGACAAAGAAACCAGGGAAGTGAAGCTGGTAGATTGCTTGAGTATGGGAATTCTGAGCTGTGGTAGGACCAAAGCTGATCAGTGTTCACATTAAGTATGACATTATTGTGGGAGTCCCCAAGATTGCCTAAAGAGAGTGGAAATATTATAGGTTGGAAACAAGGGTAGTAAATCAACAGAGTGGAGTCATGCTAATGAGAGATTGTTGTATTTCCAACATTGGTGAGATTGACAGACCCAACCTAAAATAATAATAATAAAAGAAGATAAGAAAAGGCAACTGGAGAGGGGTAGAATAGAATTGTATATTAAGATGTATTCATGGGAGGGAATCTGGGAAACAGAAGGGATACACATGGTGGAGAACATTAGAATGAAGATCAATGGAGGTCAACAAAGGAGACACTGAATTAAAAAGAGGAAATAGCTAAGCAGTTTGAGGAATGGATCACAACCTTGGTATGGATGAATGATACAGTATTAATAGGAAACATCAATTATCAGAACAATTTCTGGAGCCTTCTCTTTTCCCAAATCAGAGCAGGCGGCAGTTTTTTTTTAAACCTTGTCATATCAATAATGTACTTCTTCAACTGAGGGGAACTATTGTTCTAGAATTGATTCTCACCAATAAGAGGAATGAAGATCTAGGACTGAATTGATGGCAACTTTGTGGAAATGTGATCAATCAAGCTTAAGAGTTTTTGATTAGAGGGAGAAAAGGATGGACATAATACAATATGTGGGCTAGATTTGAGGAGAACAGATTTTAAAAGGTTCACAAAAGGATATCATGGACTAAAATTACTCTGGGGAAATAATCCCAGAAGCTTTCAAGAATGAAATTCTGAATGTGCAAAGTAAAATCATTCTCAGCAGGAGCAAAGAATGGATCAGGGAGGGAGGAGTCATCTAAAGGGACTGATGTGGATATGCAAAGAACTCATCAACCAATTTAGATATTACAAAGGCATGCACAGAAGCTACCAGCAAGGATGAATAGTAAAACATCATACAATTCCATAAGGATAATTTTAGGAGTGCTGAATCTCATAATAAGCTGAGATAGTCAGGAAAAGCTAAAGACATTTAAAAAGTTTTTCATTTAGCTATATATCAGGGAAAAGAGGAGGATCAAAGAAGATGTAGGACAATTGATCTGGGGTAATGGGATGAAGCTAATTGGATAACAAAAAAGAACCAGCAATTCTCAATTCTGACTTTGGTATCTCTGTCAAGAACAATGATCTTCCAGCTGGAAAGAACAGAATAAAAATGGCTAATAGGAAGACGATGCACCAGATAAATAGGAACATAGTAAGGGAGCACCTAATTGCCCTGGGTGAGTTCAACTCATTAGGACCAAATGAAACTACATCTTTCAGTACTGAAAGAATCTGAAAGTATTGACATTTATGATTGATGAGATACCATCAGTGATCTATGGAAGAATGTGGAGAATGGGAGAAGTACCATAGAATTACAAAAAGATAAAGGTCCTGATTTTTAAATGAAGTCTGGAAACCACAGACCAATTGACTTGTCTTCAGTTTCTGGCAAAATTCTAGAGCGTATTATCTTAGGGATAATGGGTTAACATTTAAAAAATGAAAAGTTCATCTCAAAGACTCATATAATTTCATTAAGAATTGCTTATGCCAGACATATTGTCTTTCCTGGCAAGGATAGCTCAGGGAATGATGCAGCTATAGTTTTCCTAGATTTTCACAGCCCAATGGACAAAGCCTGCCTTCCTGTTCTTGAGGAAACTGAAAAGATGTGGGTGAGGCAATAGTATCATTGGGCAGATCTGAAACTGGTTGAATGTCAGAACTTAAAGTGTAGCTATTAATGGTTCACTGTAAGCTTAGAAAGAAATATCCTGAGGAATATCCCAAGGAGAAGTGTGTATATACATATGTATACATGCACACATATATACATATATATATATGTATATATACACATTTACATACTGAGACACTGCTCCTCTATCCATCTCCAGGTGGGTCCACCCACATGCAGATACTCCCACATACGAGTATTAAAGGGTCACGGCATTAGGAAGGTTGAGAACCACTGCTCTATGAAGTCAAAAGCAAGTGGAGCTGCTGATGGAAAATGGAGAGTTACCAGGAAAGTTTTGAAAATTCTGAGCCCTCTTTAAAAGAGGGTTTGAGATGTGTTTATTGCTCTGCCTTCCAATCCTCCAATCAGAGAGGGGAGATAATTGAGGAGTTGAAAAGGTGTTGAATATCAAAAACTTAATTAATCTGCATGGTGATGAGATCTTGACTGGATGGAATTAGTGAGATGAATTTTTCAAGATTAAACTCAAAGGGGAGTCATGTGATAATTTATCCTTGGACTCAAAAAAATCAACTTCTTAAGTAAAAGATTAATGCTACACAATAGCTTATATGATGAACATTTGTGGACTTCAGTACCTGAAAACTCAATGTAAATCAACAGAATAAATTCCTTCTTCAAAACCAAATCTAATTCAATCTTAGGCTGCATTAAGAAGAGCTATTAAACATGGAAGAGGGAAGTAATAGTCCTGCTCTTCTCTGCTCTACTCAGATTCATCTGGAGGATTGATTCAATTCTGGTGGCTGTATTTTAAGAAAGACACTGAAGAGACAGAGTTGGGGAAAGGGAGTAAATAAGGTGGAGGACATTGACATGATGCCTCATAAGAAACTACTGAAAGAACTGAGGATATTTAGCCCAATCGTGATTCAGGAGTTACATGGTACAACCACCACCTGAAAGAGAGTTGAGACTTGATCTGTTTGGCTCTAAACAGGCCAACTTAGGAGCAAGAAGTAGAAGTCACAAAGAGACAAAATCTCTTGACATTAGAGATATTCCAAAGTAAATTAATCTGCTTCAGGAGGTAGTAAAATTCTCTACTGGCGATCTTCAAACAAAGGCCTGCTAATGTCCTTTGGAAAATGTTATAAAGAGGATTATTTTTTTTTTCAGGTAAAGTTTGGACATAGTGGCCCCAAAGATCCTTTTTCACTTCTGATTCTATATTCCTGAGGACTCTTTGAATACTATGGTTAATACTCTTTGTCACCTTGAATAGAATTCTCACTAAAGTATCATTTTAAAAATTTCACTTATTTTATTCTGAACTTAAGAAATAAAACAAACATTTGCATAACATAGTAGAATAGGAAAATAAAGATGATTGTATGTGAAACTGCAAATCTATTATGTACAACTTGCTATTTCTTTTAAATATAAAATAAAGTTGACACATAACTTTTTCCCTTTTTTCTTCCTGTCCCCCTCCCTGCCCTGGAGATGGCTACTATTACACACACACACACACACACACACACACACACACACTCACACACACACACACACACACACACACTCACACACACACACACACACACACACACACTTCTAGTTATCAGTTCCTGAAATATCATCTTCCACAGTAGCCTCTGGGCATTTTTCCCAATAGATCTTCTCTGGTGTCCAATCTTGCCTTCCCACATTTTTAGTTCTTTTACATCATTGATTCAAGGAAGATTTGGAGTAAGAAATCTGTCTGACTGGTTCAATCAAAATAATCAACTAGCTCAATTCTTGTATGCCATTCTAACAGAGGAACAGTTGGCTTTGCCAGCATACTCTCTGTAAGTCTCTTGGGGGGAGGAATTTCTCCTTGTCTGGAAATCCAAATGCTTAGGCTTAGAAATCCACTGAAGGAATTCAAACACAACCCCTGGATGAATATAATTGAAATCTAAAGTTGGGAGGCAGATATGGATGTGGCTAATTTGCTCTTCCTTGATCTACACTCTAAACTATCTAACAAATAGTTTGCCAATCCATTAAAAAAAATAATCACAAACTTCTGTGTAAACCAAAGAAATCTAATTTAACACCATATTTAAAAATTTATTTTAACATTAATATTCTCCTTGTTATGGTAAATGACTGCAAAGCATGGCATACCACACTCTCCAAAGAATTAAGGTGGAGAATCACATATAGGGCAATGGGGAAAGACATGATGAGCAGGAGTAAGTTTCAGCATATTTCCAAAAAAATAATCAATAGAAGTGGCAGAAAAGAGTTTGTTGGGGTGACTAGGTGGTGCAGTTTCAGGAGGAGTCAGGAGAACCTGAGTTCAAATCCAGCCTCAGACACTTAACACTCACTAGCTGTGTGACCTTGGGCAAGTCACTTAACCCCAATTGCCCTGCCTTCCCCCCTCCAAAAAAAAACAAAAGGAAAAGAAAGGAAAGGAAAGGAAAGGAAAGGAAAGGAAAGGAAAGGAAAGGAAAGGAAAGGAAAGGAAAGGAAAGGAAAGAAAGAAAAGAAAAGAAAAGAAAAGAAAAAAGAAAAGAAAAGAAAAAAGAGAAGAAAAGAAAAGCTTGTCAAAGATATTTGTGATCAGAAAATCAAGTGGGCCAATCAGGTAGTGAAGGTAAGAAATACCCATTGGACAGCCTTTGTGCTCCATTAGTATCATGCAATATCAACAGATTTAGGGGATATAGATTAAGGCAACTAAGTAGTTAGAGCACAGACAATGGAGTCACGGAAGAACTGAGTTAAAATCTAGCCTCATAAACTTCTCTGATGGGTAAGACACTTAACCACTTTCTTTTTGATTTAAACATTTATAAGACCCAAATATATGTAACCACTTCCTACCTTTGTTTCCTCATCTATTAAATGGAGACAGTAATAAACACCTACCTCCAGTAGGTATGAAGATAAAATCAGATGGTCTTTGTAAAGTGCTTTGCAAACCCTAAAGTGCTATGTAAATGCTAGTCATTGTCATTGTTGTTGTTGGCTATTAATAGGGAAGGTGCCCAGAACTTTGGATGAGTCTCATGTGAAAGATTTGTGGAAGATGAGAAAGAATTGTACTAGATGAAACAACCAAGATGCCTGTGAAATGAGAGTAACTGCATCAAGGAGAACACAGATCCATCAAAATATCACAACGGTAGTAAGAAAAAGAACTTCTTTTATATACCACATTATAGCTACAAAGTATTTTTATATATCATCTTACCTGAGTCTAGGAAAAACTCTAGAATGCAAGTAATGCAATGGCTATTATTCCTATTTTACAGATAAAGAAAACAAGTCTTCAGGGGAGTAATTATTTGTCTAGTATCATGAAACTCATGTTGATATGGACAGGAATAAAAGATACAAATATATCCAGATTATCTCAACTTCAGCCCCTTTGGCATGATAATGAAGTGAAGAAAGGTCTAAAAAGTTTGCGGATATAAGCTATGGTTACCCAGGAGAGTTTAATTATATTCTTTGAATAAGGATTAATGTGTAGGAAAGAGTAAAACATGCTTGGCTAAGGCAGGTATATTTTAATTTGATTTACCCTTTCAGCAACTATTCATTAGTATGGATGATGTCCACTGGAGGAATAGGCTGACTTAAATGTATCTGTTTCTAGATAGCCTCAAAATAATAATTGATTAATAAGTGTTCTTGTTCAATATAATTTGAGAACAGTAATGCTGAATCAAAGTATTCAGGGGATGAGTTTCCCAACCAAGTGATTCAGTGGTTAAGTTTCTTTGCTCATAATCTATGCAACTTCGTCTTGGGTTCTGCCAACAGCAGATGTCTCTGCCTCCTACTTCACAGAGAAAATAGAAGCCACAATGAGCTTCCTCTTTTCCCCCATGCCATACTTCAAAATGCTTTACGTCTTTACTCATCTTCTCTTTTTGATATAATTCCTGAAACAAAGTGGTCCTTCTTATTGTCAATGTCAGACACCCTATTTGTGTCCTTGATCCCAATTCACATCTTTCTCCAGGAACTTTACTCTTTCTTCTTTGCCCATCTGTCCTCTCTTCTTTGATATCTCCTTATTCAGTAGTCTTTTTTCTGATGCTTGTAAACATACACTCTTCTACTCTATTCTTGAAACACCATTACTTGAATATCATCCTTTCAAGCCATGATGCTGTATTCCTCCTCTCTTCACTGCCAAAGTTCTAGGAAGAATGCTCCATACTCACCTGCCTCTGTTTGATCACCATACATTAATTTCTCATCACCTTGCAATCCCATTCACAATCCTAGCACTTCATTAGTAAGATTTTCTCCAAAATTACCCAACTATCTTTAGCTGCTCAACTAAATGGTCTTTCTTCAATCTTCATCCTTAATTTCTTTGCAACTTGAATCCTCTTGATTATCACCCTTCTAGGCACTTTCTCCTTCCTTTGCTTCCATGACATACCTCCCCCCCTCCCTCTGTCCTTCCCTCCCTCTCTCCCTACTTCTTCTCAGTCTTCTTTGCTGAACCGTCTTCTGATTCTCTTAACATGCCTGTTTATGAATGCTCTATCCTGAATCTTCTTTTGTCTCCTCAGTCTTTCCCTTGGTAATTTGATTGACTCTCAATTATTCAAGTATTATCTCTATGCAAACAAGTACTCCCAAATATATGTATCCAGCCTTCATCTCTATCCAAAATTCCAGTTATGCATCCTAAACTGCCTTACTGTAGATTTCTTTCCGGAAATGCCATGGGAATATCACATGACAAGTCTAATACTGAATTCATTATCCTTCCATTTAACCTCCTTCCAAACTTCCTTCTATTTGTCGAGGAATCCATCATTTCCCTATTACCCAAGTTTCTTACCTTGGAGTAATCATGAACTCATTTTGGTTCCTGAAAAACATATCTCTGCTCACATAACTCAGGAAAGAATAATGCCCTAATGCTGTTTAAAAAAATCTACATTTTTTTATGTGTTTCTCCATGTGAATCCATTAAGAGCATCAAACCAGGAATCATGTTTCAGTCTTCACAATGCTATCCTCTCTCTCTAAGAGAACTAGCCTCTACCTACAATCAAACACTTGCACCATTGAATAAGTTAATTTTTCTACTCTGGGTATAATGACAGAATAGAAATGGGATTCTGAACAGGACCACTGCTTTTAAAAATAGTAATTATTTAAATCTTAGAATGATTTACAATTGAAGGACATTTTTTCTCACAATAATCCCATGAAGTGAACATTATAATTTTAGTGACGGATTAGTCAGGAGGATTTCAGACCAGTAATATTACCATTCCTACTTGATGAAATTATAAAATTATTTTAAAAATTATAAAATTATTAAAAATTATAACCCACCAATAACCTGGACAAGCATGCTAGATCTATTGTGGAGTACATAAATTAATCAATATTTATTAAGTACCTACTATGTGCTAAGCACTGGGGATACAAAAAGAGGCAAAAAATGGTCCCCCACCTGCTGAAGAAGCTTACTAATAGGGTAAACAATATACAAACATACATGTGTATATACATACGTATGTATACCTGCATATATACACACGTGTTTATATGCATATTCATGTGTGTATATGTAGGTATATACATACATATATATGCACATATCAAATGATATATATGAGAAATAGGAAAAACTTAATAGAGGGAAGGTACTAGAATTAAGAAGGATTGGGGAATGCTTCCAATAGAAAGTGGGATTTTTGTTGGGACTTAAAGCAAACCAGGAAAGTCAATGTTCAGAGCAGAGGGGTAGCATTCTGATCGTGGGGGGACAACCAGACAAAATGCCCATAGATGAGAGGTAGGGTGTTTTGTTCATGGGATAGGGAGGACGCCAATGTCACTGGAAAAAGAGTATATGTCATGGAATAAGGAATATGAAGACTGGAAAGGCAGGAGGGGTCTAAGTTATGAAGGGCTTAGAATGTCAAACAGATCATTTTATATTTGTTCCTGGAAGCAATAACCACCGGAGTTTAGTGAGTAGGGGAATGACATGATCAGACTTGGACTGGAGAAAGTCATGGCTCAAGAGAGGGTGAATTAGAGTGGGAAGAGACTAGATTCAGGCAGACTCATCAGAAGGCTATTACAATACTCTAGGTTTAAGGTGATAAGGGCATGCATCATAGTGGTGGCAGTATCATAGAAGAGAAGGGAATATAGTCAAGAAATGTTGCAAGTATGAAATGGACAGGTCTTGGCAACAGATTGTATAAGAGGAATGAGAGATTATGCAGAATCCAAAATGACTCCTAGATTGTAAGCCTGAAGGACTTGGGAAAACAATTTTGTGCTGTATAGTAATAGGGAAGGTAGAAGGGGAATGTAGGGGCAAAACAATTAGCTCCATTTTAGACTTTTTGAGTTTAAGATGTCTACTAGACATCCAATTCAAGATGTCTGAAAGGTAGTTGGAGGTGTGAGACCAAAGGTCAGCAGAGAATTTGGGGCAGAAAAGTAGATTTGAGAATTATCAGCATAGAGATGGTAATTAAATTCATGGGAAATGATGAGATCACCAAGTGAAGAAGGAGAGAGAAAGAGAAGAGAAGAGAAGAGGGACTATGACAAAATCCTTAGGGGCACCTATCCTTAGAGGGCATTATCTGAAAACTTATCTATCAAAGGAAGCTTCACTTAGTGATTGTTGTCTTTGTTGTTTAGTTTTTCAGTTTTATCTGACTTCATGACCTTATTTGGGGTTTTCTGTGTAAAGATACTGGTGTGGTTTGCCATTTCCTTTACTAGCTAATTTTACAGATGAGAAAACTGAGGCAAATTAGGGTAAATGATTTAAATGTCTGAGGCTGGTTTTGAACTCAGGAGGATGAGTCTTCCTGGCTCCAGACCCAGTTCTCTATCTACTGTGCCACAAAGCTGCCCACTAAGTAGATACAGCAATATTTATTGGCCTCCATGACCAGGAGGTTGTATGAGAGCTCATCAGCCATTGAAAGTCAGGAGGATAGATTCTTGTGAAATGATCCCATTTTACTGGGGAAAAGCCTGAGGCTCAGAGAACTTAGAAAACTTGCCCAGCTGGCATCTTTACCCAGGTCTTTCCCCACTCCCATTTTAGCTCTCTTTCTATTACACTACCCTGTCTCTGGAACTTCCATATTTCATTTTTCAACCACATGATAATGAGATATCAGATGCCATTATAATTAATGCATTCTTCTTATTAATTAAATGCCACACTGGAATTAACATAATGATATATTTAAAAAAAAACTAAAGTGGGGCACATGTAGACATGGGGAAATTAATTTTCATCTCTTGGGATTCCTTCCCACGAAAACCACTTTATTCTTCCTCAACAGACAATTTTCTGTCAATGGACTGGATGTTTTAAGCACAGCCCCCAATCACTGAGCTGAATTACTAATGATGTCCCTTCCAAGAGTTCAGGATAGCAATCAATGAAATGCTCTGTTAGCTGGTACTTAATACTTACACAAAAGCAGAAAGGTACAGTACTATGGGATTTTCTGAGGTCAACAGTACTTTCTTTCCAAATCTCCTTTTTCAGAAATATGAAATATAATTATATAAACATAACATGTGGCCAATATCCAGTTTTTGCTATTTTTTAAAGGTTACAAATGGACATAAGTTAGCACACATTCATTGGGATTCCCTGGAACACATTCAATGTTCAGATGCATTTTTTGGTATTATTATAAAAACATTTTTACCTGTATTTGCCTTATGGTCACTGAAATTTCCATGATGGAAGTAATCAGAACAGTCATCTTACCCTAGATAAACCTATTTAGTAATTCACTCAATGTCTCTAACTAATGTTTGGGAGACTTTTTGTATCTAGACACCATTACAATAACTCCAGTGGGAGGGGAACTCCACTATCACTCCAAATAGCTCATTCCACTTTGGGAGAACTTCCATTATTAGGTAGCATTTCCTGACATCAAGATGAAATTTGTCACCCTCCAGGGATAAGCAGAACAAGTCTAAATGGTATTCGAAATGACAGCTCTTTAAATACATGAAGACTACTAACATGTCCTTCCAAAGCCTTCTCTTCTCCAGGCTAAATATCCCCATTTCTCCCAACAGATATTTATATGGCATGATCTGGAGGTTGTTCACCATTGTGATTACCCTGCTCTAGATTCTTCAGAACTTATCAGTATCTTTCCTAAAATTCCTAAAATATATAACCATACATAATACTGTGTAATAACTACTCAGTACTCCATTTAAATTGCCAAGTATCCTCAAGGAAACTAGAGTATTGTGGAATTCCCTATATATCTCAGGAAATTGTACTTGGTTATAGATCTTGGGTGGCTAGGTGGCTCAGGGGATACAGTACCAGGTCTGGAGTCAGGAAGGCTTGAGTTCAAATCCAACCTCAGACACTTACTAGCTGGGTGATCCTGGGGAAGACACTTAACCCTGTTGCCTCAGTTTTTGCATCTGCAAAATGAGTTGGAGAAGGAAATGACACCAAGTATCTCTGCCTAGAAAACCCTAAATAGGGTCATGAGAATGAAACCACTGAATGACAAACAGCAACATAAGTCAAAAGCTTGGGTTTCACCAAACTACACCCAAATTTGCATGATGAAAGCAGACCCAAGTCACCAAAGTGGCAGTAGAACAAATAAGCCGACCACTTATTGCTTTTGTCCTTCTTTCTAAGAGGACCATGACTTCAGGGAAATGATCCCAAGACATGCAAGTGAATTGGATTTAAGTGAGGGAGGGTTATGCAAAATCACCAACCTTGCTTTCTCCTCCAGAGTCATCTGGGTCCAGTGACCAAATATAGATCAGGACAATTGGAGATGGCCCAGGATACATTGGTGGACCTTGATCTTTTTAAGCTAAAGTCTTCAACAAGTCTCACTTTGACTAAGGCAAAGTCCATTCAGTGATTAAGGCTTAATAAGAAATGAGGCAGGGGCAGCTAGGTGGCACAGTGAATAGAGCACTGGCCCTGGAGTCAGGAGGACCTGAGTTCAAAGTTGACCTCAGACACTTAACACTTACCAGTCCTGTGACCTTGAGAAAGTCACTTAACCCTAATTGCCCTGCATTCTCCCCTCCAAAAGGCAAAAATAAAAAAAAAATGAAAAATAATATTAAAAAAAAAGAAATGAGGCAAAGAATGTCCTCTAATAGAAAAACAGGTACATGTTTTTGCTTTAAATTCCAATGATCCTTCCCTCCCCTTGCTCCCCCTCACCCACTCTTTAGTACTTGATTGACCAGGGTAATTCATGCATTCCCCCTTCTTTTTTTCTTCTCCTCTACCCTTTTATGCACCCACCCTTCCATTCCTCAGTTTAGAAACACAACACAGATTCATTCATAGACGAGTTTGAGAAATTTACTCCATAGTGTTTCAGACATGTTCCTTCACCATTAGTTATTCCATTTAAATTCTGCTTTCACCCTTGTCTTCTTCTGTACTTTTCAAAAAGAAATCTCTGCTATTTTGTTTTTGTTGTTGCTATTGTTTTTTTAACTCCATAGTTATCTTTCTCTTTCTAGTTTTTCCCCCACTGTACTAATTCATTATGTTAATTATACATTCCTTTTCTTTGTATTTGTTTACGTTTCTTGTATTTCTGTTGTCTTGTGTGCTTCCAAAGCAAATAATTTACTTCTATCTGTTTTTCTCCTTTGCTTTGTAGAAATGTTTAAAATGCTCCTCTTTTATTGAACCTCCTCCTTTCCCCCATTTATGATTACATTCAGTTTTCAGGGTAGTTCCAGTTTGAGTGCTTTTGGTCTTTGGGACACATTCTATTCCCTTCTCTGATTTCTGATAGATGAAGAATAGTGTTTGTTATTCAGCATTTCTTCCTTTTATATTTGATGGTCTTTCTTCTGATTGTTTATTTGTAAAATATATTGATTGTCTTTAGATTTATTAAATTTAACCATGATCTATGAGTTTGTTGAAAAAGTTCACCTCTACCCCAAAAGTGATCTGTGGATTCTTAGAACTGACATTCTGTATTTTATGTTTAGGAGTTCTGGACAGGTTTCTGTCTTTTTTTTTTTTCTTTTCTTTTCTTTTCTTTTTTTTTTTTGGAGGTAGGGAAGGCAGGGCAATTGGGGTTAAGTGACTTGCCCAAGGTCACACAACTGGTAAGTATGTCAAGTGTCTGAGGCTGAATTTGAATTCAAATCCTCCTGACTCCAAGGTCAGTGCTCTATTCACTGAGCCACCTAGCTGCCCCTGGACAGGTTTCCTATGGGATTCCCCCTTTATATCATGGTATTCAACACTTCTGCTTCTTCTTTTTTTGGGGGGGGGGAGGGGCTAGAATCCTTAAGTTGTCTCTATGCATCCTGTCTTCTAGGTTAATATTTTTTTGCTTGTATAAAGATCATGTGTTCTTTTAACATTATTTATTTTTGTTTTTGTTCTTTTGTGTTTTCCTTCACTTTGATGTATTTTCATTCCCAATCAGTTGTTCTCTCTTTTGTTTCTTTGGTGAGTTTAGCCACCATGGATTCAAATTTTTTTGTTCTACTGATCATATCTGCTGTACAGGTCATATAATTGTCATTTATGGTACATATTTCTCTCAACGGAGAAATAAGGAAACATCCCATTATGGTTTCATGGTCTCTTGGGAATTGACAGGGTTCTCTGCCTCTTCAAGTGTTGGTTCATTTTCCTTTGTTGTGATATTTATCCAGAAGCAATAGTTTTTTTTCAGTTTCTTTATCAATTCAGTTCATAGTCACCATGTTGGTGACAGCCACTAAGAGTACAGCAGGAGAATGTTGGCAGAGTATTCATAGACTTTCAATGGCTCCCTATTACCTAAAGGACACAATATAACATATAACATCTTCAATTCAAAATTTAAATCTGTTCACATTTGGCTTCAGTTTATATCTCCAGTACCATTTCATACTGTCCATCTTTAAGTATTTCTGCCCTATACATATTATTCTATCTTCCACATTCATGACAAGAAGAACAAAGAAGCCACCAAGACATAATGGAAAGAAATATGGACTACCACATTCTGAGTTCAGATCTTGGCTCTACTATATGTGTTTCCATGCACCAATCACTTAATCTTACCATCCCTCAGTTTCATTAAGATGAGAATAATGCTGCTTATATTTTCTATCTCACAGAAGTATTGTGAAAAAAGCATAGTTTATGTCACTCTTGAAATGAGTTGTTATTATTGCTAACAATTGTTCTTATTTCCTAACCAAGAATAATATCACCAGGAATTTAACTTGCTGTATTTTAGATTCTGTCAAAATTGAATTTTTACATGTTTTGGCAAAAATCAGGTTTGGCCAGAATTCAGAATTTTATTCAGTCGCTACTCTCCATGTATTTGACATATTATTCCCCATGTCTTCCTTTTTAAATCTGTGTTTTCCTTTAAAGTTCATATTAGTCATATATAGAAACCTTTTTCTTATTCCTCCAGCTACTAGTTCCTCTTCTACACAATTGCTTTGCATTTATTTTGCATCTTTTAAAATATTCTTATGAATGTATATATTTTCTCACATGTTGGAATAAATCAATCAACAATCATTTCTTAAGTACCTACTATATGCCAAGTACTCTGAGAATTCAATGTTCCTTGAGGGCAATGAATATTTCATTTCTGTACTTTCATGTCTGGCATCCCAATGCCCAGCAAAGCTTACCTAACATACAGTAAGGATTTAATAAAGTATGGTTTGTCATTTGCCTACTCTTTACCCTCAAGGGGATTCCCATTGCCTCCAGAAGGAAATATAAAATGCTCTTCGAAGACCTTCATCTACCTATCTATCTCCTATCTTTCCAGTCTTCTTATATCTTACTCCCCAAAAGGTACTCATACATCCATTGACACTGATCTCCTGGCTGTTCCACAAACAAGAGATTTCAATTCTCAGCTCTAGGCATTTGCTCGGGCTGTCCCGCATGCCTGGAATGCTCTAGCTCCTCTGTTCTTACTACTGCCCTCCTTGGCTGCCTTTAAAGCCTAAATAAAATCCAGCCTTGTATAGAATGCCTTCCCCGATCCCTCCTCATTCCAATGCTTCCCCTCTTTTCTTCATTATTTATCCTGTACATGCACGCACACACACACACACACTTTTATATATACACATATATACACATATATGTATACATATATGTGTGTGTATATACAAACGTGTTTATACATGTATATATATATATATACACACATATATATGTGTATGTGTGTGTGTGTGTGTGTATGTATTTGCAAGTTCTCTTCCCAATTAGATAGTAAGCTCCTTGAAGGCAGGGACTGTCTTTTGCCTCTTTTTGTATCCCCAATATTTAGCATAGGGTCTGGCACATAATAGACACTTCCCAAATGTATATTGAGTTGAATTGAATTGACTTTCAAGGCCAAGGTGCTTTAGTGCAAAGAGCACCATGTCTGGAATCAAAGGAGCTGAATTCAAATCCCAATTGTCTCATTTTTTACTTCTGTGATTTTGGCCATGTCTTTTAACTTCTCTGGGCCTCCATTTCCTTATCTATAAAACAAAGATGTTAAACTTGAGAATATCTTTAAAGGACTTTTCCATTTCTAGTATTCTATGATCCTTTAAAATCAGCTACTGATTTAACAAACTTGGGGAAAAAAATTAGGCAACAAATTCATTAGAAAGCTAGAAGCTGGCCCTAGTGGGGAAGTATAATCTATTGATTCATACTCAGATTGCACATGATTTTGTCATTAATTGAGAGGCTAGAAAGTTATAATTAAACCCATATTAATGTAACTCAGCAATTACTGCAGACCCTCATTGGCAGATTGCAAGTAGATGATATAAATAATTTTTGGTCTAGAATCGCCTCCCTTGTTTATTCTTGGAAAAAAAATGTAGTCTGACTCACACAATGACAGCTTTTTAAATTTTAACAAATCATAAGACAAAGTGGCCATAAAATTAGGGGAATTTATTAATAACGTACAATTGAACTTTCTTTTTTTCTTCAGAATTATGTTTCAAGGTACACAGTTTTAATCGAAAGAAATAGCCCTTTGCATTAGTTAATTGAAAACATAAATAAAGTTCAAGCTTGGGAGAGAGCTAATGTGGGTCTAATTTACCTTCCAGACACTACTAATCTCTTGTGTTTAGAAAACTAGGTGCAAATATTTCTTCACCAAGTAGCAGGTGAACCACAAAATGTACTTTATAACTTCAGTTTGACAAGCACTGTGTGGATTGTGGGGCTGCAGAGAGAAAACACACACAGTGGAAGGTTACAAAAAGCATAGTCAATATTGTGGGACAGTAGGGCAGGAAGAACTGGGTTGAAATCCTGCCTCTGACACTTTAATGACAATTATTAAATGCTTACTATGAGCCAGGAGCTAAGTAAGGAACATGGGATAGAAAGATGAAATTGGAAGGATCTTTGCCCTTAATTTCTTCATCTCAAAAGTCAATTAACCAGCAAGTTATCTATGAAGAGTTAACTGTGTTCCTGCTACTGTGGTAAGTGCTAGGGATGCATATAGAGCACCCCTTCTCAGCTGCTCCCCCAGTTGGTACTTGGGCTAAAAAGTTAAGGCCCCCAAAGATGACTAACTATTTCTCTTTTTAGGATTCTAGAGGTAAACATGAGATGTGGTTTCTGACACTTTAATGCTTCAGCTGTTGCTGTAAACCTTCCTTTTTATCAATCAGATACCATTAAACTCCATTAGTTTTTAGAAAAATCATATGCATGGGCAGCTAGGTGGTGCAGTGAATAGAGCACTAGCCCTAGCGTGAGGAGGACCTGAGTTCAAATCTGACCTCATATACCTAACCCTTACTAGCTGTGTGACCTTGGGCAAGTCGTTTAATCCCAATTGCCCTGCCTTACCCCCTCTAAAAAAAGAGAAATCATATGCTGACAAAGTATGATGGTATGATACCATTCACACACACACACACACACACACACACACACACACACATACACCATACTTTGTGGTTCATTATTCCCTTACATATACAAGAGCCTTGGGAACTCTGAGCTCATAGGCAAAATTTAAAGATATTGTAGTACATGTGTAGGAAACACATGTGACCAAGGGTTATTGCCCAATTCCTAGATTCAAAAGTCCTATCCACCATTCATGGAGTCCTATTGAGGCTTTTCTTTAGAATAGCTCTCCTTTGGACCAGAGTCCATGTTCAGCATTTCTCTGTACCATTAAATATCACATTCCCTCAAGTCATTATTTTCCTTCAGTGACTGTCTTTCCATATCTATCTTCAATGATTTCCTCTGAAATAAGTCCCTATTATCATACAACATTAGCCTCTGGTGGACTCTGCTGCTGACTCATGATGTTGGTGGAACCTCTAATGCTTCTTCTGACCTTTTCAAGCTCAGAAGGTCATCTGGACATTACTACCTAGGGATGTTTATTGACCCAAGATGAGGGGAAAAAGCAAACACACAAATCACCAGAGGGAACATCTGATTATGGATATTGGCTGCCACTCCCCCATCTGGAAACTTCCAACAGTTTTTGCTTGTCTCTGTGCAAGGAAAGAAAGGAACAAAGGTCTTAAGGATGAATGTGCTGGTATCTAGGAGTGTTCTGATAAATGTTTAGCAATTGGCTCCCTGGGGAAAAAATATGTATGACACACTTTTAAGTGTAACCTGAATTTTAAAAAATTTTCCCATTATTTTCTTTAGCCTAGATATTCAACAAAAGAATGAAGTGAGCCCTGGTTTGTAGCATTTGACAGTGTCTGAGGTGTCACACTGGTCACACTGAAAGTGAACAATTTTTTCTCATGAGCTAGCATGGGCTGGCTCCAACACACCCCTGAGGAGATTTCTTCCTCTGTGTACACCTTCAGTTCCAGATCCGATATTTCTGAGTCTTTAGATCATCTACTTCTTCAGCCAGTCTTAAGACTCTTCATCACAACATCACCCCCAGTAGAAGAGTTGGGACTTCAAAATTTGTGCTCATTCTATCACACCACAATTTATAATTTCCAGTCATTATTATATTAGTGTAACAACTGAGGTTTTACTGCAGTGGACTCTTAGATATCTGCCCACCAGTTACCTGTTTCTCTGGGTCATCTGGTCTATTTCTTGGACCAGGATGAAACAAAGAACAAGTACAAGAACACAAATTAGAATCCACAAGGAAGCCAGATGGAGACGTGAGGAGCCATGGGAGTTAATTAGAAGTTTTCCAACAGAATTAAAGAAGTGGGAACAAGGGGACAAAGTTATAGAATTAGGTAACCTAGGAAAGAGTTGGGGAAAGATAGAAAATTTGAGCAATGGAGAAGATAAATTCAGATGGTCCTTTCCCATTGTATAGGCCAATTCAGGCTATTTGAGTTTGCAAATGGGCCAAATGGTGTAACATGTGTAAAGCATTTTATAAACCATAAATCACTTGTGATGAGGGCATACATACTCCATGAGATGGAATCTGCTGGCCCCAATTCAAAATATTAGCTCTTCTCTAAGTACTTCTATTACTAAGTATGTAGATGACAGTTATTATTCTCAAGGCAACTAGCTGGCACAGTGGACAGAACACTGGACCTGGAGTCAGGAAGACTCATCTTTCTGAGTTCAAATCTGGCCTCAGACAGTTATTAGCTGTATGACCCTGGGAAAGTCACTTTATCTTGCTTGCCTTAATTCCCTCAGCTGAAAAAAAAAAAGCTAGAGAAGGAAATGACAAATCACGTCAATATTTTGTTTTTTGCCAAAAAACAACAGCATAACAAATGCCATAGAGTTGGACACAACTGAAAAATGAACAAACCATCATCATCATCATCATCATCATCATCATCATCATCATCTTCATCATGTCATCATCAATAAATTATCATCATCAAATGAATAAACCATTACATCAGCAGCAGTAGCAGCAGCATTATAGTCATTCATAGTAGCAAAGTAAATTGTTGGACAGAGCCTTGGATTCAAATCAGGAAGACCTGGATTCAAATCCTGTTTCTATCACATGCTCTCTGTATTGATCATGGGGCAAGTCACTTAAGTTCTGTAAGTTTTAGTAGCCTCCATCTCTAAAATGGCATAATAAGAATATCTATCTTACAGGGTTATCATAATACTAAAGTGAATATATCATATCTAAATCATCTATATGTTTGCCACTAATGAATATTATCCATCTAGATTACTCTTGGTCCCTAGAAACCTGAATACCTTAGGCCCTGTGATCCTGTATTATATCAATCAATCAATATTTATTAAGCACCTTTTATGTAACAAGCACTGTGATAAGAGTAATGATGTAGAAAGAAGCAAAAGGCAGTCCTGCCCTCAAAGAGCTTTCAGTCTAATGGGGGAGACTACATGCAAACAAACATATACAAAGCAAGCTATCTATAGGATTAATTGGAAATTAACAGAGAAGAGCCACCCATTGAGAGAGGTTGGGGAAAGCTTCCTGCAGGAAGTAGAGTTTTAGTAGAAATGTAAATGGAGAGTTGAAGATCTCTTCAAATAGAGGAAAATAGAAGGCTGGGGTGGTGTGGAGAAAAGGGATTGAACCCCCAAAATGACCAGAGAAGTTGCTAGAATTTTTAAAAAAGACAATAAGATAGGACGTGCTTTGAAAGTGAAAGGACAAATACACAGGTTAATTTTAGATGGCACCAGTTGAGTCTTGCAATATTAGAGTTGTGAGAGAGCTCAGAGACCATCTAGTCTAATTTATATCTGTAAAAAAATCTCCTTTACATAAGATGTATTTGGAGAAATTTAGGAAGATTTGTATAAAACAATGGAGAGTCAAATGAGCAGCACTAGGAGAATGATTTATATAATGAATACAATATTTTAAAGAAAAAATAATCATTCAAAAGACTCAAGAACTCTGATCTTTACAATGACCAATCTTGAGTCCAGAAGACAGATGGCGAATCAGACTTTCCTACAGGAGCAAAATAAGAAATACATTTCTAATGACAGTCAATAAATGGATTTTTGTTTTGCTTGATGATACTTACATGTTACACATGAGTCTGATTTTTCTTCAGAAAGCATTAATGAGAATAATCTCACCCCTCACCTCTCACTTCCCCCCAAAAGTGGACAGAAGAGTGTCAATGAAACATCTTTAAAAATACATAGAAGAGAACAGAAGAAAGTTCAGAAGGGAACATGAACAAAGAGGATGAAATTAGTATTATTGTATTAAATTTAATATATTCTTGAAAAAAAATGAAAGAACCTACTTTAACCCATCTCCAAAACATTGTCCTTGATCTTCCTTCTACTGATGGAAAAGCTATTATCCTTTGAGCCAGCTCATTCAATTCTGGAAAGGTTCTAATTATTCAGAAATTATTTTTTTTCTTTAAATCTTCCTAATTTCCACATCTGAGGCCAAAAACAATGCAACCAATTCGTTTTCCATATGTCAGTTATTTAAGTACCTGAAAATAGGCATCATGTTCTTTCCAAGTTTCTTTTCCAAGCTAAACATCCCTAGTTCCTTCAGCTGTCTGCCAGTGCTTATGTGACCTATACCTAAAACTCCTCAAGATCCTTCTTCATGTTATTCTTGTTTGAAATTGGCATGTGTACCAAAATTCCAGTGATCTTGTAGTTCATCAGCATGAATAGTCCCTCTGAGGCTGCAGATTTAAACCCCTCTATAACTTAGCATATGGTTTTCAAATGTTGTGCCTTATTTTGTCCCCCTGTGGCCAAGCTGTCAATGAACCTTGCAAAACTTAAGACTGAGTATTGTCTTTTTTATAAGAGACATAGAATTAATCTTCAAATCCATATTTGAAATCTTTCCAGCTCAGTAAGAGCTATTGGAGCTTGTGCCCCAGTGAAATGAACTTCAGGAATCTAGGGTAATCTCATCATTAGCAGAATAGAAATTTAGTGGAATAATTTTTCTTAACAATACATAAATTTTCTAATAGGTAGTGCCAAGTTGAACAAAATATTCCAAAGGTAATCTAATACATTGTACAGAGAAACAATCACTACTCCAGTCCTTGTCACCATATCTTTAAATGCTGGTTAAGATAATTTGTTCACAAAGGAGTATTAATGGCCCCTAGACTAATTCTGTTCAACAGCAAGGACCAAGAGTGGTTCCACTCTTATGATTGTACAGCCTACCCAACATCAAAGAGTGCTCCTTTCTCTGTTGAAATGTTAAGTTCTCAGTAGTTCTCAGAAAGCTGGCTACCCCTCTCTCCTAAATTTTCCCTTTTATGATGGTAACAGTGTTCATTTCATGAATTTAGGGATGTAGTCCAGTTGGATTTGTCCAGCTAGACTTGGTTTCTCTACACTAGGAAACCTCATTTTTCTTTTCATGTTGTTTCAATGAAGTCACACCCGATTAGTATGAGAGAGTTGGCTTAAATGTGTATGATTCTTTACTAAACCATATGTGCAAAAGGAATAAAACCAAATATGTTAAAAAACAACTGCTATATGAAATGTGCTCATGTTTCTTCTCCTTAACTCAGGTAGCATTTGTCTAGGCCATATACATAGATGGCTCACACCCAAGAGTTCCTGAGACATAGTTTAATTGCTTAAACACACACCTTTTTGTAAGCTACTCCCACCCAGGGGGTAGCAAATGTATTCAACTGCTTTCCTCTTCTATTTTCTGATCACCTCAACACCATGCTACCTGCTTTCCAGCCTCCACCTCTAACAACAGTATACCCTGGAGGTGTGTTTTCAACATGGAAAATTCAATGACACATGCAGTTCTCCAACATACATTTACTAGTTGCCACCTGCAACTATAGCACTTTGCTACCATTAGGAGGATAGAATTTAGAAGAGATGACTTCTACCCTTATGCAGCTTATAGTCTAAGAAAGAAGAAAAAATTAGAAAAAGAGGTTTAAACACATTTCTGAGAATGATCAAGAAGTAAGGGGAGTTCCTTTTCTTTCCTCAGTTTGTCTTTGTACAGTGCTCTTGTTGTTTAGTCATTTTATTCAGTTGTGTCTGACTCTTTGTGACCCCTGTTGGGGTTCTTTTGACAAAGACAATTGAGTAGCTTGCCATTTCTTTTTCTAGCTCACTTAATACATGAGGAAACTGAAGCAAACAAAATTAAGTGACTTGCCCAGAGTAATGCAGCTAGTAAGTGTCTAAGGTCAGATTTGACCTTACGGTCTTCCTGACTCCAGACTCAATACTAAGTGGCAATTAAGACTTATTTTACATTTCAAGTGAGCAAGACTAACTACATAAAGTTATCAAGGCCAACTGACTAAAAATAGAAGAAGTTAACATGCATCATTTTCATGGGTATGGAATAGAAAGAGCAAAAATGCTATCAAGACCAAAGAAGATTGTGTGTATCCAGTGCCTCTATTGAAAACAAAGATTAGCAACAACAACAGATGCTTTAGCACTTGAGATAGCAGAGCATTTATGTTATATTTTTCAAATGCACAGGAAATGATTTTTCAGGACCCTTTCAGCTTTGAGATTTTAAGAGTTTATAAAGCTTATTAGCCTTTCATAAACTTGACTCTTTTTAAAGTAAGGTGACAGGTTCAAAATACTTTCCATTCAGAACTAAAATAAACATTTGTACATATTTCTTTCCTTAAATCATCATACCTTCTGATAAAACATTCAATTAAAAATCCAAAACCCACAATTAAAAAAGACATTTAACAGTGATTTCTTAAAAAAAAAAAAGTGCCCATTTTTTCAAAGAGTAATAGTTCACAAGAATTAGTGACGTGCCACGAATTTTAGGTTTGTCCTAAAAATGCAAGGTCATGGGGGAAAATAGAGTTTGATAGTGACATGACTAGCTTTGAAATTTACAAAAAAAGGATACTTTAAATGTTATTGCCTGTTTCATTATATTTGGTTTGATTTCTTTTACACATCTTAGAAAGTGTTTTAGAGATTATATTCACTGATTCCTTCTAGTAGCTTAAGGAACACAAATGTAATGAGCTACTAAAAGGTACTTCCTGTTTCGTGTTCTTGATGCTCATACCATTTTGCATGATATTTACATGAAACTTGAGTGAGAAATAAACTTTTTGAGAAAGAACTATTATTTCCAAGGATTTTGTTAGACAACTGTGACCAAATGAATTTCTTCTGTCCTGATAAATTTCACTCTGCTTGTGAAGACTACCATGTGGCAGTGGAAAATACCATATTTTGAGTTTCCCGTCATTCACAGAGCCATGGAGATTAGTTATGGTCAATGGGAAAAGCTGAGTCTCATCTTTTTGTTTGTCTCATTCTTCCATAGACTAGAACTACTTTTGGTTAATTTGATGTAACATTCAAGAACTTCAAAATTTTCTTGAGATCTGGAGCCAAAGATCCCAAAGCACATTCCAATTCAATTATAAACTCATAAAAACAGCACCCCCATTATGGAGAACTAGCACTGACTGGGAAGGATGACATTCCTGGATTTTAAAAGACGTGTTTCTGTTTGATAACTTACATTTTTTTCTGGCAGGACCAGTCCTGTCATATGTGTAAGGACACCTCTGTGGAGAAAACACGCTCTACTGTCACAGATCAGTAAATGCTCTATAACTTCTGGTCTTGGCAAGTTTCCTGAGGGATAGTGAGGGGCAAAGTAACTTGCCCAGGGTTACACAGCCAGATTTTTCAGTAGAATGACTTCAAACCAGGTCTTTAGGACTTTATGGTTGGCTCTTTATCCGCTATACAGCACTGTCTTTCATTCAAATATCAAAGTACAGACAAAATGACAACATAGTGATGTTATGTCTCACTTTTGTCAGGGAAGCCAAACTGTGTATTTTTTAACATGTGAAAGTCATGAAGTCATAGGAATCATTCAATGGCCAACAATTTTAGGATATAAAGATAGGTAGAATAATCAAATAGAGATGGGTATTACAATGACATTTTCCTTTGAGGTGGAGGGGAAGTATACCCAAACAGGGATATCAAATTCAGATTCACATCTAAAACATTTCGGGGGCAATTGCCACTACATAATTCCCTCTGAGCATTAGTTTAAAACACAGATTAAACAATATCCACCATAGTAATGAAAAGATAGATGACCTGACCTATCATTTCTGTATCACAGTTACACTAATTTAAGATTATGTAAATGACTGAGGTAATAACACAACTAATTTACATAATACATTGCAGTCTCCCAAAGATTTTTCATTTACAAAATACTATTTTTTACCATCCTATAGATGATGGAGCTGAGGCTCAGAGACATTATTGTAATAATACAGCTACTGTTGGAACCAGGATTTGAACACAGAACTTTTGTTTCTAATTGCAGGGTCTTTTAATTAATTAATTGATTATCATACAACAGTTTGCAGCTTCTCTATGAGACACCAAGCTAAAAGGGGTACAGCAAGAAGATCAGGATAGTGGAAGTAATACAGGATACAGCATGAGTTTCCCTTCAGCCTCTCATTCTTGCAATTATATAAGAAATGCTAGAATGTTCAGAATTTAAAAATTAGTCCTTTTCATGATGAAAACCATCTATAAATTCATACTTCATCCCCATTCATGAGAATTTGGGAAATAGAGAACCTTTAGAACAATATAAAATATTTAAATTCATCCAAAAAGTAAAAGATGGCTCCAAGTTTAGTACACTATGAGAAAGAGATTCCTTTGGAACAATTTAATGATAGGTCCATATGGAATCAAGTAATCACAAAAATGAGAAGAAAATGAGAATAAGAAAAAGATAATACCTTAGATGCCATTTTCATTCAAAGTATATTTGAACAAGCAAGTACTAGCCACCTCCTCTGCAGAAATCTGAATCAGTGCTAGAGAAAGTAATGTGTGAGAGAAAGGATCATTGGATGAATAATCTGAAGACTTCAATTTTGTTCTGAGATCTACCACTGACTTGATCTGTGAGTTTCACCAAGTAAGTATCTTCTTGGTTATTTAATTTCCTTATTTGAAAAATAAGTAAGAGTAAAAGTGGACTAAAGCACATGAGGCCCAAACAAAATCAAAGTGTATTGGGGAATATTTAGCAAAGCTGATTGATTGATTCATTGTCATCCTTCATTCTCAAAGAGGACCAAACTGATATCACTATGTTAGGGTCAAGTTTCGCTGTGTCCAACTATAGCTGATCGGACCAAAACAAGCTCAGAATGCTCTAGCACAAGTTGGGCACAAATTCTCCATATGAACATTGGGGATGGATTCTTTAAGTTTGTGCATCTCACATTTCTTTTGAGCCACTTCAGTTCTGCTTTGTTCATAGAGTATAGCACCTTCCCTGATGAGGGCACACCATGCTGGGTGGTCCTGTGCCAGTGTGTCCTATGTCATGCAATCATTTCCAAAGTTGTTTTAAAGTAGACCACAGATAATATCAATATGTTGTGTTCCAAGTAATTATATATCAGAAGTGACCCTTATTTACTGTTTAGTAGCCTCCTTTCCAATTTGAGTTTGACAGATTGGACTAGAGCATCTTAAAGTTTCAGTATGTGATTTTCAAAATGGAATGGGTTTACACTGCAAGTGTACTCTTTTTCTCATGAAATATGTGCTGCAAACACGGCATTAATCTCTCAGTTCTAGAGGTGAAAATCTTCTATTCAGCTGCACTGTAGGTAAAGCATGAATATCATAGACTTCGCCATTGGTATTCTTCTCATGACACTTCCTTACACTGTTGTTGATAGAAATGTCAACATCATTCATTCTAACCTCTCTCCTAATGGCTTCCTTGGTATTTGCCATAGTTCCTGAAGCATAACAGAGGATCGATTTGATTGCTAAATGTAGAATAGTTATTTAAATAAATGTTATTTAATCTTATGTCTATGCCACAAAAGATGAGAGTTGAAGCAATTACCCAGAAAATTCAGGCCAACATAAATGCTCACATACACACAAACCTACATTCATCTGGGATATACAGAAAGTTGAAGCAAAAGGGTACCTTTTCTTTACTTGCCACATACAGACAGCTATGTTGATTTCCCACTCCACCTTATATGAATAAATGAATGCAATGGATACAGTGGAATTGCAAGGTTTTTTGATGATGAATTGGATAAAATACTCTAATAAATTTACATGAAAGGTAGAGATAAGGCCAGTCTTCATAAGAAGAATATAATAATAATACCAACTAACATCTATACAGCACTTACTATATGACAATGACTGTGATCTGTAATTATTATCTCATTTAATCCTTGTAACAACACTGGAAGGTGGGCGCTATCATTTTATTTTATAGATAAGAAAACTGAGGCAAACAGCCATCATATGGCCCAATAGGGTCAAAAGTAGGTATGAATCTATTACACAAAACAAGTAAAATGGAGAGATGAGGCAATTATTCAGATTATTGATCTACTTTTTTCTTACCACAAAAAAAAATCAGATGCTCATTATTGTAAGAAATGCATTTGAAGAGCTAAAACTTAATCAATCAAGACACATTTATTAAATACCTAATATGTTTCAGACATTGTGTTGATATTGGTGAATACAAAGATAAAGAAGAAAACAGTCTTTGACTTCAACAAACATACATTCTCTAGGGGAGAACAAGATGTACACATATAGATATACACAAGGCACATACAAAATAGTTACATGGTAATTTTGCCAAAGGGACTCACTATTAACAGCTAGGAAGTAAATCTGTGTTTTGAATTAGAAGGTAGAGAATTGAAGGTAGAGAAAGCATAGGGAAGAGTATACAGTGATTCAATTCATTAATTTACTTAGTTTTTTATGACCCTGAGCACATAAATTTTATTTTTTATTTTGAGTGAAGAAATAGCAAAACCAACAAAAAATAAATCCATGTAGAGTGAAAAATTCAAAAGTCCAGTAATCCCTATATGAAGTTCATGTTACTTTGGGCCAATTGCAACTGTGACAACTTGGGAACATCTTTGTGGAAATACATTATAGCATAATGGAGATTTCAGACAGGATGGAACCTTGAAGATCACCTGAGCCAATCTCTTCCTTATGAAAGTGAACAAACGGATATTGCAACAGACATTACCATTAACT
Source organism: Pseudochirops corinnae (assembly GCA_028646515.1). Classification (NCBI taxonomy): domain Eukaryota; kingdom Metazoa; phylum Chordata; class Mammalia; order Diprotodontia; family Pseudocheiridae; genus Pseudochirops; species Pseudochirops corinnae. The sequence goes on along the minus strand of CM053590.1, from coordinate 21,966,932 downwards.
ATTTCACTAATTCCACTATCTCTGTTTTTCCTTCTATCATTCATCCTTTAGCATGACATTTTCCATTTTCCAATTTTGACCTTAGAGAGTTAGTCAGTTCAACTATTCCATACTCTCCAATTCCTTACATTCATCCTATTAAAACTCATTCTTTGCCAAATCAAAATTCTAGCTTATTCTAACCATTCACCTTTTATTTTATTGTCTAGGCATCAATGGAGAAATAAGACATCTTGGCTGTCTGGTCCTACTACATTTTTATATTAGCTAATCTCAACTGAGCCCTAACTGCTTCAATTGAGTACTTTTGTTTTCTACTGATTGACCTACATAGCAACTTTGGCAAATGCCATTTTATCTTTTCAAGTCACCTCTCCCCATTTTGGCAAAATCCTTTACCCTATATTTTGAGAAATTTGAGACCATGCATCAAAAGCTCCCTCTTATATTTCATTCTATGCCTCATATATCAATATCATCTCCATGATCTCCTTTACTTGATCTCATCTTTTCCTTTTCTTCTCAACTCAGGAGACTTATCTTCTTTGATTATTCCCTTCCTGCCATTTATCCACTGGCTTCTTCTCTGTTGCTTACACATATACTCAAATCTCCCTCATCCTTAGAAAATCCTTTACCTGATGCCACTATATATGTAATTTACCTCTTCTTCCCTCAAATATATGTAATTTACCTCTTCTTCCTTTCATAGCCAAATTTTTAGAAAAAGCCATCTACACTGATTCCTTACTCTTCCTTAACTCCCATTTACTTCTCAATCCCTTAAAATATATTTTCTGATAACACCATTTGACTAAAATCATTCTCTCCAGCAGAACCAGTGATCTCTTAATAACTACTAAAAATATATATATTCTTGTCAATGCTCACTCTTTTTGACTTCTCTGCAACCTTTGGCATGATTGACCACTTCCTGCACTCACTTTCCCTGGCCTGAATTTTCATTACATTACATTACATTACATGTCATGAGCATTCATTACATGCTCACTTCTGATTCTCTTCTTACCTATCTAATAGTGCCTCAGTTTCTTGTAATGTATGATCAGTTACAGTCTTTTCCCTACATGAGGACTCTCCCCTAAGCCATGTCTTTTTCTCTCTTTGTATTCTCATTTTTAGTGATCTCATCTACCCCTACCGGTTGAATGATCATCTCTCTTCAGATGATTTCAATATGCATATATCCAACACTCATCTTCATGTTGAGTGCCTCGACTATATTAATAGCTTTCCTGCTGTATATCTTTACTTGGATATTATATCATATTTATCTCAAATTCAATATTTACAAAATAAGATGCACTTTATTTCCCACCTCCCAAATTCCATTTTGTCAAAGGGATTGACATTTTTTCCAAGTGCCAACATATATAAGTTATAAGTCATCCTTAGTTTTTTCCTATCTCTCACCCGCCTAATTCAATCAATTGCCAATTCTCGTTGATTCTACTTAGGCAACATATCTTGCATCCACCTCCTTCTCTATATTTATAGACACCACATTAGTTTAGATTCTCCCTTATCACATCATACTTGGGCTATTGAAATAGACTCCAATTATTCTGTCTGCTTCTGTTCTCCCTCCACCAATAAATCCTTCATACATCTACTAGATTGCTATTACTAAAGCACAGATCTGACTATGGCACTTCTCTGCTCAAGATGCTTCAGTGGCTCCTAATTGCTCTCTGTCATTCACACACTTAACCATTTGACCTAAGCACACCTTTTCTGATTAGTTTCATGTCGTTATCTTCCATGTTCCAGCCACTGACCTAAATATGGTGACATTTTATCTCACAACTGAGACTTTTTATCAGGCTATCTGTCATGACTTTAATGCTATCTTCATTTCCAAACTGTGGAACCCCAAGCTCCATGCAAGAATAGCTGAGATGTCACCTCCCGTAACTGGCCTTTCTTTATTTCCACAGTTGCCCCCCTGGCACTATCTTGTATTTATTCTGTATTTATGTTATATTTACCTATCTGTATATAGGTTGTATGCAACCAGGAGGATGTCAGCTCTTTGCAAGGATTATCTTGTTTTTTTACTATATCCCTAGCACCTACCATACTAGGCACAAACCAAATGCTTATTGAAGTAGCCAAATTAATGGCAAAAGTAGGATAAGAAGCTGGCTCTAGTGGTGGCTAGGTGGTACAGTGAATAGAGCACCAGCCCTGTAGTCAGGAGGACCTGAGTTCAAATCCAGCCTCAGACACTTGACACTCTTACTAGCTGTGTGACTTTGGGAAGTCACTTAACCCCAACTGCCCTCCAAAAAGCAAAAAAAAAAAGAACCTAGTTCTTCTGACTGCTTTTATTCCTACTGTATTAATTTCTCATTTGAATACACTACTATTTAAGTCAAAGGTGGAGAACCTGCAGCATTGAGGTTATATGTGGCCTTGTAGGTCTTTGGGTACAGCCTTTTGACCGAGTCCAAGTTTTTACAGAAGAAATCCTTTAATTAGGGGGATTTGTTCTGTGAAGTTTGGATTCTGGCAAAGGCCCACACTTGAGGACCTAGAGGGCCACATATGACCTCGAGGCTGCAGGTTCCTCACCCCTGATCTATGTCATATTGTTTCTGAAAGGAGATGAGAGTTTGGCTAATCATATCATATAGCTATAAAAGTTGTGAGACTGGACAGGTAGTGTAAGACCATTTTGTCCAACAAATCCCCAGTTAAGAGAACTGAAAAATAAACAATAAGTTTCCTGGACTGTGGCCCCTTCCTGATTGTTTAACTTGGCTTTTAGAAATAGTAGCCCAGAATGCCAGGCCCAAAGACAGCAGATCAAGTCTTCTGAAAGCTGTCTTGACACATGGCAAATAAATGTACCCATGTATTTCATTCAGATCTCAAAACCGACAAGAGAGAATGTCCCAAAAAAATAGAGTCAGACCCAGGAGTTTGGAGGGAAGATGTGGGATCACAATACACACACACACACACACACACACACACACACACACTTACATAATTTCCCAGACACTCGATGTTTGGGGAATGTGATTAATGCTAGATGACGTGCTCTGAACTTTTCGTTCAGATAGGTTCTTTTGCCTTCAAACCTCCTGGCAATGAAATGCCTTGTGACCTGCAGATTTCACTCTGAATAACCATCATCTGAAGCAACCCTGACATTATCTGGATAACAATTTATTTCCCTTACTGTTCTGTTCACAGGATAGTTTATTCAGAAACATCAGGACAGTCTTTATTTATTTATTTTAAATAAGGGGCTAAGACACAAAGGTGAAAAAAAATAGGTCCACAAATCCCAACACCTTCCGTCTCACAGCGGGAAGGCATAAAAGCAAGGTGAATTTTTCTTCCTAGTTAAATAAGACAGTCAATGAGAGAGAGAGAGACAGAGAAAGAGACAGAGACAGAGACAGAGAGACAGAGAGACAGAGAGAGAGATCCACACTGCTTAAAGCCCTTAGTTTTTCCCTCTCATTTTGATCCAGCTTTCACCTGCCCAGGACCAGAAAAAGGGGTTTGGGCCCAGAGAAGAGGGAGCTGTCCTGGTGCTGAATGCTTTTAGGAAGCCAGTCACGGACTTCCAGGATGGCATCCACCTCACGGAACCCAACAAACCGGCTCTTCCCCTTCATCCTCATCCCTCCAAACCGGCTTGGCTCTTGGGACATGCTGCTCCAGATGTATCAGATGTAGGCACGAAAACCTAGCTTCAGCTCATCTTTCTTCCAGCCTCCCGAGCGGCTTCCCCCGCCCCGGCAGAGACTTGACCCTCAACCACTAACAAGCCAGCTGACAGCTCCCCTCTTTACCAGTCACATAGAAAGGCAGCTGACCCAGAAGAGCCCCTCCCCTCCTCCGCCATCTCCACGTTCAACCCCAAGAACCCCACCCCTGCGCTTAAGGTAGGGACTGAGATTGTGGAGTCCCTAGCTCAGGTGTCCACAGAGAAAACAGCCTTTGCCCCATGTACCCCGCTGATCGTAGGGCTTCTGACTCGGTATTCACAAGCCCAAACCCACCCAGTTGATGAGACTCACCCATTCCAGAGCTCGCAGGAAAGCGAGGGGTTCCTTCAGTACCCGAAAGGTCCCCGAAGAGGCCAGCTGCAGATGGATTGGGGGTCGGCGGGAGGAAGAGAGAAAAGATAAAGGGGGTGAAGGGTTGAGTAGTCCAATTCCCCATTCCGTTACCCCCACCCTTGCCCTCGCCCTGTCTCAGCCTTCTTCCTCTCCCTAGCCAGCTCGCTGCCCAGAGCACGGGGTGGCGGTGGCGGTGGTGGTGGGGTGGGGGAGGTTTTGCCTACCTGATTCACAGGGTCCATGGCCGCTGTACTCTTTTCCCCTCTCCAAACACCCGCTCCTACTTTAAAAAGAGGTAGCGGTGGTGGGGGTAAAGTTCAATCTTCCCGCTCCACACACCCGCCGATTCCGGGGCTCTGAAAAGAGGGGCAGCTCGAGAAGCAACTCCCTGGGCGAAGGCACTCGCGGCCAGGAGGGCAGGAGGGCTGGCAGGCGGCCTTCCTGGGAGCTGGGGCTGAGATGCGCGCTCCGCTTAGCTGAGCTCGCCGATTAGACTCACTCTGCTCTGCGCGCAGGGAGCAGCGGCGCGCGCCCGCCAGAGACCAGAGGGGAAGGGTAGGTTGGGGGGGTAGGGGCTCGCAAAACAGCCACCAAAACACAGGGGCCGGCCCCGACTCGGCTGTCATTGGCTGGCCAGGCGCCTATTAGGGGCGGGCGGGGAGGGAAAGAGGAAGAGCCCTCCGGGATTGGTGAGGATTGGGCCGCGCGGGCGCATGGAGAAGCACAGGGGCGCTGGGCAAACTTTAAGGTCTGAGTGTGGGAGGGGGGCAGATATGCAGAGTGGGATGGAAGACAGAGAGGGAGGGGTCAGGTAAATGGTGCTTCTCTCCAGCACGGGGAGAGAAGGAGAGGGAGAGTGAGAAGGAGAGGGAGAGAGAGAGGGACAGGGAGAGGGAGAGGGAGAGGGAGAGGGAGAGGGAGAGGGAGAGGGAGAGGGAGAGGGAGAGGGTGAAGGTGAGGAACAGGGAAAAAAGAGAAGGAGAGGGAGAAGAAAAGAGAGGAGAGGGAGAAAGAAAAGAGAGGGAGAGGGAAAGAGAGAAGGAAAGGGAGAAGGAAAAGAGAGGAAAAAGGTGAGGGAAAGGGAAAAGGTGAGGGAGAGGGAACCCTAGAGAGGGCAAAGGACACCCCCAGATGAATTCGCAAGTATTCCTTGTTCCTGGATCCGAAAAGAAAGAAAACTCACTGTTTAGCGGGGGATCTGAGGGAATGTCAAGACCCCGGACGTATAGCGAGATGTCCTGGAAGAAATGCAGGATTTGCAGTCAGGGGACGTGGGTTCGAATGCGGATTCAGCTACTTATTACCTGTGTCAATGTGCAAATCAGTTAATCTCTCCCGGTCCTCAGCGTCTTCTGTAAAATGAGGAGGTGGGATACAGCCAGACCCTTTCAAATCTAAATCTGTTATCCTATGAGAGAACACCCCTCCTCACCAATGAGCTCTGAACAGACCTCCTAAAAGAGTGTTCAGTTTGTTTTCTTGAGGCTTGGAATCTTTTATGAAAATTTGGTGTAGTGTCTTGGAAAGATTTCTGGGCTTGGAGTCAAGAGAGGCCTGGAATCGAGTCCTGCCTCCCACACTCACTAGGAGTGAAACCCTGGAGAAGTCCTTAGCTCCTATAACGAGCATTCCTACAATATGAGACTAACAATAAGACCTATCTCACAGGCTTGTGGAAAGACTTAAACAAAATAATGTGTGTAAAATGCAGTCAAGTCACAGTGGAGAAGTGTATACAGAATGAGCTTGGAAGTCAGGAAAACCCTAAAGTCCTGACTCATGAGGGCTGCGTGGCCCTGGACAAGTCAATCTCTCTGTGCTCTAGTCTAAGTAAATCTTTAAGACTATCAATTGCACCCAAGGTGCTAAGCTGCATTGGTAGGGAGGATTTATTTACTTGGGAATTTCCTCTGCCAATTAAATCAGATCTCTATGTACAATGCTTAACAAACCTTAAAGTACTATGTAAATGTCAGTTATTAAGTAATACTGGGCACGCATTTCCTCCTCAACCTGCTAGCCACTCTGCTGTGTATCCACCTTTCTTCTCTCCCCCTTGGAGCAGGTTCCATATAAGAAGTGGTCTCCAAGCAACACAAATAGACAGCCCATCTGTTTACCGCTAAGCTTAGCCAAAAAGGTTTTGTGTGTGTGTGTGTGTGTGTGTGTGTGTGTGTGTGTGTGTGTGTGTGTGTGGTTTTTTTTTTTAAGGAGATGCAGCACAAAAACAATTTGCAGACTGGGAGGTGACAGGGAAATTTGGGTAAGGAAGGGTGATCCCATGTCTTCTGTCATTGCATGACATCTGCTCATGGGAATTTGTTACAAGGGAGCTGAAAACTCAGAGAGGGTTAACAATTCAAGGGCCATTCAATCAGGTGGCCTAGACAACACATTGTTTCTTCTATACTTGAAAAGAATCTACTGCTAAATGAAAATAAGACATATTTTTATAAAATATAGGTGCTTATTCTACCCTATATATGAAACAACTGAACCTGTTTCCTCATTTGTAAAAACAAACAAAAAAAGAAAGAGATTAGACTAGAAGGCCTTTGATTTCTCTTTCATGGGTAAATCAATGATTCACAACCTGCTATAAAATTGCATGAACTTTATCACTTTAATGGGTTCATGAGGGTACTTTCTTTAGTGGTATAGCTTCATTCTATATGTCTACACTTTTGTGTCATCTGTGATGTCAAGATATCCTGTTATTGCTCAATAGGGGATCTACCCACCATGGTCTTTTAGTACTCCATGGGCACCAGTGCAGAACTGGTCCATCTCTTTTCTGTTATTCTCACTGTGTGACCAGCCCACTCTACTTCTTGCACCCAGGTCATCATTGGCAATATGCTATACCCTACTTATTTCTCCATTGCCCTTTGATTCACCTATAGCCTCAATTTTCCATTGACCATGAGGTTCTATGGTTTTCAGACATTGAGTAACCCCCAAAGAACACCGTTTTCAAAATTCAAGGGATTTATATTAAGCATAATTAAACATAATTGAGGAGGTGTCAGGAACAAGGTGGATTTAAGAATATCTGCAAATTGCTTCATTTCCAGAATATGAATAAATATAATGCCAACTTTACAGTTTAAGACTATTTCTTGGTGATGCTTGGGAGATGGATAGATAAATATAAATATAGTATATGTGTATACACAAATGTGTATATATGTATATGTCCATGAAAATGTCCTTATTGGTCATTTAAATGTTTCACTACTGAGGTTTTCTGCTTTGATGTTTCCATGTGGTGACTAGCCCATGGAGGTGACCATGAACTCTCAAAGTTTATGATAATGTCACTTTCATTTACTATGTCTGTGGCCATATATAAATAACATCCTCTCTGGGTCTCTTTTGACTCCTCTTTTGTAAGAGGTTAGATCCTTTCTCCAAGATCTTAATAAAAACTAGACAAGAACATCCTAACCAAATAATCAATGACCATTGAAGGCACTTGCAGTGTAATAGGCATTGTAGAAACAAATAAGAATGAGACAGTTCTCACTCTCTGCCTTGAGTATGAGCCTGGCAATGGACTACTTATCTTCTGTATGTGGATGTGGGGAGGGGGATGGAGGAGGTAAGAGCCTAATTAAATTACAGATACGCAACACCAGGTTAGCCACAGGGTGATGAATTATTATTCATTCACAACAATGCATTAAAGCCATCTCTACTAAGTTGTAGAGCAATTATGATGTGACTGTGGAAGGAATGGTTATACCAATGAAACCACGGATGCTTTAGGTGTTGGAGTAATTTGTAATATCAAAATGGTGATTTCATAATCCCCATTGTCACTGGTCAGGGGATGCCTTTCATATCGGATTAGTTCACCAGCATCAGATGAATATTAGTAAAATAATCATGGTTCCGGAAATACCAAGAAGACTGTAGTAATAGATAGAAAGTTGGCCCCTGAAGATATGAAGATCTGAGCCTTGAACCTTCCACACCTACATACTGGCTGTATCAACCCGAGTAAACCTTTAACTTCTCAGTTCCACAGATTGTGTTTTGAGGGTGGCATGGCAGGTGCCAACTTGCATAGGTAGAAGGTCTTTCTTATTCGAGAGTTCCTTTTTCCAATGAAATCATAAATCTAGCTCTTATGATAGGAAACATTAATTGCAAAGGTTAACATTTTATTGATGCAAACTACTTGAGAGAAAGACTACCCAGCTCTGAGACCACATGATGCTCTCTGGGGGGAAATAGCAGGAGAAATGAAAGGAGCTTCAGAAGCCAATTTTGTAACTTACAGCTGCTCTCCAACTCTCCTTTCCCACCCACAGGATTTATTATTTTATTATTGTCTAGTAAAAACCTCCTTGTTTTATAGGTGAGAAAACTTGGGTCAGAGAGATCAAGTGATTTGCTTAAAATGACATAGCTAGTAAGGGGGCAGGGCTTGGATATTATTAACTCAGTCAGGTCTTCTGATTCCAAAAACAAATTCACCCACCCCTGGCACCACTACTACCTGACATTACTGCTCTCTCTCTGCTCATAGTAAGGATGTAATAAGTGATTTTTTTTTTCATTCATTCTCTTCTCCCTCCACAGAGTAAGAGAATATCTTAAATGGAACAGGACACATTCTACCATAACAGCCCCTTTGGCAATCATTTTAATATGTTTAGGAAAAGGAGGAACACATAATCATGGATTTAGAATGAGAAAGACTATTAGAGACCATCCAGCCCAACTCCCTTTTTTATATAGAAGTGGAAATTGAAGCACAAAGTTTAGTGATTTGCCCAGAGTTAAATAGCTGAGGTTAGACTTAAGTCCAGATCTTACTGACTTCAAGTCCAGTGCTCTGTTCATTGCCATAAGAATCCAATGGCACAATCTAGAAAGATCCAAATGCTTCAATATTGGAAGGGATTGTGATTTCAGTGAACTAGATATTCATTCCACTAATGTAGATTGCAACTCTCCCAGGTTCCAGAAAATGATATTCTTGTGTTTTTGAGATTGAAAAAGTCATCTCTTCATGGACAGCTCTCCAGGGCTGAATGTGTCTGAACTTAGTACTGTTGGAATTTATGATAGACCTGGAGTCACAAGAACCACAAGTGAAGCCTTTTTCAGCACTTTAGGATCTGCCTGGGTTTGTTTTCTACTGCCATAGTCTTTGAAAATGCAAACATACTTCTATACCTGGAAAAGGCATAAAAAAGAACTCCAATCAATCAGCTTCAGTAGATATATATTCATCCAATGAATTGTTCAGTCATATCTGACTTTTCAAGACCCCGTGAACTATATTGTTGATGAGATTTTCTTGGCAAAAATACTGGAGTCACTTGCCTTTCCTTCTCCAGTGGATCAAAGCAAATAGAGTTTAAGTTACTTGCCTAGGGTCACACATATAATAAGAATCTGAGGCTATATTTTAATTCAAATCTTCCTGACTCCAGGACCACCCAGCACTCTATCCACTATACAAACTAGCTGACCCCTCAACCAACTACTTCTTAAATGCCCTAAGAAGATGGAAGTTTCTTCAGGACAGGGACTATATAATTTTTGCCTTTCTTTCCTAAGCTCCTAGGATATTACTTTACACATAATTGTATTTAATAAGTGTTTTTTAAACAGAATTCAATATTTGTGTTATTTTGAACCCAGAAGGTGAAATACCTTTATTTCAGTCTTTATTTGAGTGTATAAATAAAGTATGATTTAAGTCTTATTTTTTAGACTTGAAACTTTAGGTAAAAGCAACATTTTGAACTCCCAAATGGGAAAACTATACATCAGGAACAGAAAGGTAATATCACTGTCCTAATAGAGTCAGTATCCTCCAGGTCAAATGGATTTAATTCTTATAAGATCACTCCTATCCCTAGGCTGCCTATGGCAAAGATGCAAGAATTAATTCAAACTTTCTCCATACTGGTTTCAAATAACAGTGTAAGATCACATTAGGTTTTGTTTTGGCTGACACGATGAACTATTGACTCATCTTGGCCTTACTTTCCAATAAAAACTCCAGGGTTTTGTTTTCAGATGAAGTGATATTTAGTCTCACCTCCCCAATTGAGAAGTTGATTTGTTTTCAATTCAACTTAGCAAATCCTCACACACATACTCATGTACTACCACATAGAACATACCATTCTATGTACAAAGACAAAACACAAAACAATCCTTTCCTTTCAAGATGCTGAATTCTTCTGGAGGAAAACAACATATATTCATATAAATAAATGTAAATATATAAAGTAATTTCAAGAGGTAGAGAGTTCTAATAATCTGCAAGGAAAAGGGGGGGAAGGAGGCAAGGGTGTCTATAAAATGGAGGTGAGGAGGGAGTCCATTTCAGATATTGAGAATCACTTTACAGAAGCATGCAAGCAGGAGATTGAGTGTCATATATGAAAAACTGCTACCAGACCAGTTTCACTAGAGTATATACTGTATGAAAGGAAATAATGTGGAATTAGAACTCAAAAATGTAAAGCTTTTCAACATATGTTATACCCAAACTACCAGGAATACCAAATATTGCAGAACTGGAAAGCTGAGAAGAACATGAGTAGTTATTTACCTTAATTAATAACAGTTCACTTGACTGTCTTTTAAAACCTTGACAATTTCCTCGTCCCTCCCAGTTTTCTCTTTTATCAGGCTAAGCATCCTCAGGTACTTCAGCTAATTCTTGTACGATGAGTTCTTGAAACTCCTCTTCCTCCTCTTGATCAACTTCATTGGTATGATCTCTGGATTTTAAATGTCCTTTACGAAATGTGGTATCATAACTGCACATTACTCTAGACAATTTTGTAACTGTGTAAGCACAATCCTTTAGGTAATGTATGGTGATACCAGATTCATATCAGCTCTCTTTGTAATGGCAAAGAACTGGAAATTGAGGGGATGCCTGTCAATTGGGGAATGGCTAAACAAGTTATGTTATATGATTGTGATGGAATACTACTGCACTACAAGAAAATAATGAGCTTGTTGATTATAGGGGAAAATATGTAAAAACTTGAATGAAAGTGAAGAGTGAAAGGAGCAGAATCAAGAGAACATTGTACAAAGTAAACACAATCTTGTCCTAAGAACAACTTTGAATGACTAAGTCATTTTGAATATTATAGATACTCAAATAGACTGCAAAGGACTTATGAAGACAGGCACCATTTACATCTGGAGAAGAAAGAATTGATAAATAGAAGTATGTATATATGGTTTTATATATACCTATTTATGTCTGATGTCACCTTCTGGGGAGGGTGAGGAGGGAAGGAGAAAAAAATAAAAAATACACAGCAGAAAACAAAAGAAAACATATAAGGAAGTAGAGAAAAACAGAGTAGCTTTGAAAATGATGTGTAGTATTCATTACGTGGTTTTTAAAAAGCAGTATGAAATAGAAAGTCATGGTTTTACATTGAATACTCTATGTTGTAATGTGTATGTGAAATATTCTTTTTTTTGTCTCTTTGTATTTAAATTCAAAATTAATAAAAATTAAAATAAAACAACATATTGCCAGACCATAGCATTATGAGCATATGACTTCCCATATTCTGAGCTCTATGCCTCTTCCACTGTAACTGAAGGTTACAGCTTCAGGGGCTGCATATTTCACTGATGGCTAATACTGAATTCACCTGCCATCCAGTAAAATACTCAAACCTTTGTTACACACCATTTTACCTAGTCATACCTTAATAATTTTTGAATTATGAAGCTCTTAAATTTTTAAACTTAACTAGAGTATTTTATACATATGTTCAATAATTCATCCTACTGAATTAATTTATTTTTCTAGCCTGACGAAAACTTTCGGACCCTGCCATCAAATGTATGAACCATCCCTCACATCTTTGTGTCATCTACAAATCTAATATACATGCCATATATGCCTTTATTCAAAACAGTGACAAGAAGAACATGTCAAATGCAAATACCTGGGCCAACCAGTTTGAAACTGCCCTCCCAGTTGACTTTGAGTCCTTAATGTCTATCCTTTAAATGCACAGTTTCACCCATTTCTGAACTGTTCTCTCTAGGTACTTTCTCTATACTTTGTCTGAAGGTTACCATGAGAAACTTTGCCAAATGATTTGTGGAAAACTAGGCAAACTATTTCTGTGACTCTTCAGTCTGGTAACCATCTCAAAAAACCTATTTTTTCACCATGATCTTTCTTTGAAATCAGGCAATCTTAAGAGATCCTACCTCTCTGCTCCTTTTTTGAGATGTTCCCTGACCATTTACTTTCAAGACAGGCAATGTCATATAATGGACAGAGGGATAATCAAGAAGAATGCAGTTAATCTTGCCCTGAACCTTACTAGTTCTGTGGCAATGGGCAGGTCACTAAACTTCTCTAGGTCACAGTTTCCTCATCTCTTAAGAGGGTCTAATAATACCTGTAACAGCTACCTTTAGACTCAAGAGAATCACAGGAGATAATTAATGTAAAAATGAAATTCAAGACACAATGTGTCAGTTATTATGATTACTCTTAAATGTGTTTTTAGCTATTCACTGAAGCTCAATTCCCATATTTTAAATTATGTATAAATAAACAAGAGAGTATGATAAAAGGAAATATCATTCTATATCAGTAATAAAGATACTTAGAAATCATCAAAGTCCACTATTTTAAATAAAAATTTAAGTGTACCTTAAGCTGTCTACACGTGGACATTTGAAAGAATTAGTTATTTATTAATAAGCACTTACTGGACAACCAATATATGCTGGTTGCACCAAGGGCTTCAACTCAAAGTTTGTTGAATGGATGTATAAAAAAACAAGCCTAAGTTTCCCAGAAAAAAGATCATATTGGTCCTGCTGCTCGGCCCCTAAATGATGCATAATCAAAAGATTGAAATAGGAATGGTGATAGTGAAGTTACAAACACATGTAACTGTTTATTCTGAATCCAGATTTCTTTTCTAAGGAAACCATGTTTTAAAAGTGGGACCATTATATATTGACAAATGGTTATTATCAGACTTGTCTGGATATGAAGCAGATGCCCAGATGGACCTTCAGAAGGTTAACAAGCCTGGCCTTCTACTTAGAAAAAAAGAACTGGGCTTGGTCTCAAGTAAACATGAATTGCTTTTTTTTATCTTCATAGCTTTCCAACTAGAGAATTCTACTCTTTCCACAAGAAAACCTAAGGTTAACAAATCTTAAGGTGAAGGACTTTTCATACTACAACTTGAGCTAATTTTCTTTTGTTGAAATGTAGAAAAAAGAATATTCTCTTCCCAATACGTATCCCAAGAATATCTTGAGAGCATCTTCTCATTTCTCAATCCAGATTCTCTAAGTCTTTCATCATTGGCTACGTTTTTCCAATTTTGCAGTCCTTTTCAATTTAATCCAAGAAACATTTATTTACTGGGGTGCACAATAAATAGAGCAGCAGCCCTGGAGTCAGGAGGACCTGAGTTCAATTCCAGCCTCAGGCACTTTAGACATACACACACACACAAACACTAGCCGTGTGACCTTGGGCAAGTCACTTAACCCCAACTGCCCTACCTACACCCCTCCAAAAAAAAGTAACATTTATTTAGTACCTGCTGTATTCAAAGTACTCTTGTCTAGCCCAACTTTCTCATTTTACAGATAACAAAATTGAGACCCAGGGAAATTAGATAGCTTGTTTAAATTTAATAGATAGGACTCATGACACAGCCATGACCTTAATATAGGCCTCCTGGCACCATATTGACTTTATCATATTGCCTTCTAAGCTCTCCCAATCCCTCCAACCGCTGAAATCGAAATGAATCTGTATTCAAACAAAGTCTACCCTCATATGATATTGGAAGAATTCTTTTGCCCTCTCTCTATTATTTTCCTGCTATCCCTCCAGTATAATGTATTAAACATCAAAATCTTCAGCCTTTTGGTAAATTGTCAAATTTTTACATTTGTACAATGATCTCAACCATCTTTGTTTATGTTTGCAGGGTATATGATCTAAGACCTTCCATCTGCAGCTCTTCCTTGTTTCAACTCCATGGAGCAAGATGGCCCTCCTAGAGTAGGCTATTCACTTCTAATATTATCACCTTACTTCTAATTCAAGTCCACCCTCCTCAGTCTCCTTTCCCCTCTGATTACAGACCCAGAGGGAGGAATAGTAAACTTATTCCAAAGCTTTCCTTTAGAGAGGGCAGAAAGTAGATTTCCACATCACTCCTCCTTCCATCTGGAGCTCTGGCTATTTTTAACTCTAGGTGACAAGATGTATCCCCCCACCACCAATGAATACCCCCTAGTGTCCCTTCCCCAGGTTTCTAGCTTCCTTTTATGTGCTGTCTTCTCCATTAGTTTGTAAGATCCTTGAGGGCAGGGTTTGCCTTTTTCTTATTTGTATCCCAGCACTTACCACAGTGTCTGGCACAAAATAGGTACTTAATAAATATTTATTGAATTGAATTAAATAGAATTGAAAACAGCGTGGGCAACCCAGGATACTAATGCCCTAAATGACAAGTGAACTTGGCTTTGATTCTTGGAAAAAATCTAGGTTAGATTCTTTAAAAGATGTCTGACTAGGGGAAGTAGTGGTGACAAAAAGCCAGTGTGGCTTCCTCAAGATTAAATCATCTAGACTAACCTGATTTCATTTTCTGCCAGAATTACTAAACTAATAGATAAGCAAGGAATTCTGTGGATATCATTTACCTAATTTTTAGCAAAATTTTTGATAAAAGATTTCCTATTATTCTTATGGTGAAGACAAAGACATGAAGACTATAATCCTATTCAGAACTGGTTCAAGTCATATTCAAAGAGAAGTTGGTTATGACAGAGACACAGTTTTGAAAGACCTTGGTACTCTGATCAATGCAATGATAATCCGGGAGTCCAGAGGACTGCAAATGGAAAACTCTACCTACTTCTTGCCAGAGAAGTGATAGATTTAATGTGCAGAAGCACATGTATGTTTTAACACAGCCGATGTAGGAATTTGTTTTGCTGGACTGTGCATTTTTGTTACAAGAGTTTTCTTTTACTTTTTGAATTGTTAAGGAATGGGGATAGAACAGTAAAAAATGTACATGCATATATTCATATACCCACATATGTGATATATATATATATACATATATATATATATATATATGTACAAGTATATGTAATGATAATGGAAATTTGAAGACCTTCCCTGATTTGAAGATTTTCTCTGCCCCCTAATAGGTTGAATGTAATCACGTGGAATCTGTGGTGGGAAGAGTTTGCTGAAGGGTGGAGCAGAGTCCCCTGGAAGCTGGAAGTCAGAGTAGTTAGATGGTGGGAGATAGAGGACACCCCCAGGAAGAGAGCTAGGCTTGTGAGTGTTGGTTTGTGGAAAGGCTAAAGGATGGGGTGGCTCTCTGCTGTGTTGTGGTATATTAACTTCCATGGTACTATGAAGGATTTGGCTTTCTGGTTTGGGGATTTGCTTTTCTGGTATCCAAATAAATGTTTTGCTTCTGTCTTCTATATGGAGAGACTATTATATTTTTCAGTTGAGAACTGTGCTGGCATATTTACAGTTTCCATTGGCACTGTGAATATTGCATTAGTGCTACTCTCTCTCTCTTTCTTTCCATAGTAGTAGTAGTAGTAGTAGTAGTAGTAACAGTAGTAGTGGTAGTAGTAGTCATTATTAATGGGTTAATGTCAATGTGGCAAGGAGTCTCCATGGAATATCCTAGAAATCTCTGCTTGGCCTCATTTAAAAAAAAAAACCCAACATTTTTATCAAGGCATTTCTAGGGGTGGTAGTGTAGAGGAAGCATTCAGTTAAGTTCTCCCAGCATTCCTCTCCAGATAACTTTAAAATAATGCTTCAAATAAAATTCTGGAGTAGCAGAGTCAACAGGGAATCAGAGTAAGGCATTTTTTTCAGCCCAAGGAAACTTAAATGATATGAAGGGGAAATCCATGACACAGGGAATGGTGGTTATCCCAGAACATACATGGATTCAAGTGCAGTGGTAGGACTTGGTAGCGGTGACAAAGGCAGCAGAAGCTTTAGGAGCTCTCAAGCCAGAAATTATAAGGGTATCTGGAAACTAGTCAGAAGCACCTTATGAAGGACCCCTGTGCTACTACTGGACATAGGACTGGACTCTGTTTGTCAATTCCATTCCCTATACCCACTTCCAAATCATAGTTTAAGAGTGGAGAGGAATACTTTGGTCACTAGGGAGCAGGGGCCCTGAGGAACAGTATCCCTTTTAGCCATAGGGAATCAGAGATTCTGAGTAATAGTATCATGTGACATCCCAAGTGAGCAGGAACCCTGATGAGAAGTGATATTTCTGGTCCCAAAGGATGAGGGACACTAAGGAACAGTATCAATAGTATTCCTAAGGGATCAGGGGCCCTTCATGGCCAAAGACCAGAGCACAGACAAGGAGAGAAGTGACCACACCTCTCCCCAGATCATACTACCTTGGAAGCACCAAAAATTCCAACCCCCCAGTTCTGAAAACAGCAGTGCAAAAATGAACAAATAAATAAATGAACCCTGAAGTTTGAGACAGTGCCCCTCCCCAACTCTGTGTCAGGAAGAGAACTGCACTGATGAAAATAACTCCTGGAAAAGTAGAATTGGTCAGATAGAAAAGGAAGGACACAAACATTTTGATCAATGACTTGAACAAAGAAAGACCAGAAGGTGTGTTTGTAAATTGTGAAGATGACAGACAGTTGATGACAAAGTCAAGTTCTTAAAGGTTCTTGACAGGCTAGAACCATGAATTGAATTTAATAAAATGAAAGTCAATAGGCATAAAAACATCTTCCACTTTCACAAATATGAAGTGGGAGAAACATGATTAACATTTGCTCTGAAAACCAAATAGGGGGTTTTGTGGACCGCAAATGCAATCAGTAGTGTGATGTAGTTGCTAAGAAACCCTGAGACAACTTTGGGCACCATTACAAAGGTCATAGCTTCCAGAAACAGAGAAGTGGTAATTTCACTGATGAAAGTAATCCCCCAATCTGTCCTCATCTGGAATACAGTAAGTCAGTCAGTCAACAAGCATGTATTATGTGCTTACTATAGAACAGACACCATGATTAGTGCTCGGAATTCAAAGAAAGAAAAAATGCTGTCTCTGCCCTCAAGGAGCTCACATTCTAATGGAGGAGCCAAAAGGAAAGCATAGAAATAGATACAAGATATCTGGTGTAGATGGACATTTATCTCAGAAGAATGGCCGCAGCAACAGGGAGGTGGGAAAAAAGACCTACTGCAGAAAGGGAGGTTTCAGCAGAGTCTTAAATGAAAGCAGAGAAGCTAAAGCTGAAGCAGAAGAGTATGCCAGAGAATAGGAAAGTCAATGGAAATGCATGAAATCAAAGAAGGAATGGTGTATATGAGGAATAACAAGTAGCAAGTGAGTGGAATAAAGTGGAAGAAGATTACAAAAGAACCAGATGTTAAAGATCTTTAAATGCCACAGATCACACACATTTCATTGTAGAGTCAATTAGACTCGGAGCTTGGTGAATAATGGAATGACATGGACAGAACGACACTATAGGACAATCATGTTGGTAGCTAAGTGGAAGATAGATTGCAATGGGGACAGATAAGTTAGGGAGCCCAGTGAAAAGGCTATTGTAATAATCTAGGTTAGAATTTTAATTGGTTTCCCTAACTCACCTATCTCTACTTCAATCCATATTCCACTTAGCTACTGACATTTCCCTGTAATGTAGTTCTGACTACATTTTAATAGATATAGCATTTTATGTGTGTGTATATATAAAGTCTAAATATATTTTATATGTACATATATGTGTATATATATGTAAATATATTTATGTATACATAAAATTCTGGAGTAGCAGAGTCAATGTGTGTGTGTGTGTGCGTGCATGTGCGTGTGTGTGTGTAAAACAAGGCTTGACAACACATTGGACTTTGGGGTGAATATGAGTTAGGAGAATCCAATATTGTAAGCCTGTGTGACAGAGAATGGTGGTTCTCTTGAAAGTAAGAGGAAAGTTGGGAACAAGGAAGGATTTGAGGGTAGCTCTGTTCCAGACATGTTGCATTTTAGATATCTCTAAAACATCTGAGAGGCAGCCAGGTTGCTCAGTGGATAGAGTGCTAGGCTTGGAGTCAGGAAGACCTGAGTTCAAATGTAATCTCAGAAACACACTAGCTGTGTGATCCTGGGCAAGTCACTTAATTTTGTTTGCCTCCTTTCTTCATCTGTATAATGGGCTGGAGAAGGAAATGGCAAAACCACTCCAGTATCACCCAAATGGGGTCACGAATAGTTTAATATGAGTGAACAA
>CM053590.1:21911136-21948010 GCA_028646515.1 Pseudochirops corinnae | reverse complement strand
TTTTGGGGTGGTGGGTGGGGGAAAGAGGGGGAGAAAATATGTAACTCAAAATCTTGTAGTAATGAATGATGTAAACTATAATAAAATTAAAAAAAAAAAAAGAACATGGCCTCATTCCCTTTTTTCTTTGCATCCCCAGCAATAAGTCAATTCTTGGATGTAGTAGGTGCTCAATAAATACTTGTTGTTTGATTATCTCTATTTTATTTAACAGAAAATTAAGGCACAGAACACGTCAGTGATTTAGAGCACATCCAGTGCATCTCAATAAAGGACACGTTGTGATGTGAGATGGTTGCTTCTTTGGATTTGTATTCTCAGACTTCAGCAGGATCTGGCACATGCTAGGCACTTATTAAATAATTGTGGATTGATTGATAAAGTACCTAATTGCATAGCACTTTGCTAGACACTGGAGATACCAAGACAAAATGATAAACAGTTATGGCTCTCAAAGAGTTTACAGTCTACTGAGAGGATACAACATATAATCAAATAAATAAATGTGTTATAACTTGAGGAAAGATAACCACCAATTAGGGGCCTTTAGTCACCCAGCTTTTCTTAAGTGCCTATTGTCTTGCAGGCACTCTGCTAGGCCCTGGGACTATGAAGTAGAAATGAAATGCTTCATCCTCACAGGGAATTGGAAGAGACCTTAGATGTCATCTAATCTAAACCATACATACAAATTTGATTTTTTTTTCCATTGCTCCTATGTAAATTGCTTAATTAAAAAAATAAGCTATATGTTTTGTGTTTGTGTTGTTCTTTTGGAGATGAAAGGTGTTGCATTGGAGTCTGGGTTTAGATTTAGGAAGTCTGAATTTGAATCCTGAAGCCAGAATTAATTGTGTAGCCCTGGCCAAATCATTTCACCCCCATCCGCACCCCAGAGGTTCAGTTTTTGTATCTGCTCATTAGGAATAATGTTATTTCCAATACCTAATCGACGGTATTGCACTTGATTAGATAATCCAAGTATCATTCCTGAGAAAAATCTAGCAGTGCCTTAGCTCCCATTTCAAAAGAAAGCCATGTCCTAGCAAGCTTTGGGCAAGAGCAAACTGCTGAGCTGATTAATCCATGACTCAGTAGGACATATCTAATTAAGTCATAATACAAAACCACTTTTGCACTAAAATCATATAAGTAGAATCACCTTACAATTTTTTTAAGTTGTTAACTTCATATTTGTCCAGATTGACTCGATGCCTGCAACACACTCCTTCCTCATTGCATCTGTCTCTTAGAAGCCCAGCTCAAGAGCCACCCCTTCAGGAAGCCCTCCCTGATCTCCTGAGGTATCTACCTCCACTTCCCCCAGCAACTCACTTTGTATTTTAATTTGCATTTACTTATGTGTATATGGGATTGTTCTCTGGATTGAATGGAAACATCCTAAGAACGGGCATCATTTCATTTTTGAGGGACGCATATAAATGGGGATAAGAATTTTTATGGCACTGACCATATGCCAGGCACCATGCTAAGCTCTGTACAAATATTATCTCACCTGATCATAATAACTACCAAATAAATCCTTATTGACTGAGAAAGTATGCGGTCTTTTAGAGAGATGACTTTGGAATTAGTAAAACCTGTGTTCAAATCTCGCATCATTCAGTCCCTAGTTATGTGACCCTGAATAAGTCAGTTAACAGCTATGAACTTCAGTTTCCTCACCTGCAAAATGAAAGGGCTAAACTTGACTTCTGATTGCAAATCAATGATCCAGTGATCCATTTACTGTCCATAAATGAAGGATATTATGCAGTTAGAGAGGGACTGTAGCATAGTAGATTGAGTTTTGGATTTGGAGTTAGGAAGGCATGAGTTCAAATCCTTATTTTGACACTAAGTAGCTGGGAAATACTAGTGGCTGGGTGGCTCAATGGATAGAGTGTTGGGTTTGGAGTCAGGAAGACTCATCTTACTAGCTGTGTGACCCTGGGCAAGTCATTTAATTGTGTCTGCCTCAGTTTCCTCATTTGTAAAATGAGTTGGAGAAGGAAATGGCAAATCACTTCAGTGTCTTTGCAAAGAAAACCCATAATGGGGTCACAGGGAGTCTAACATAACTGAAAATGACTCAGCAACAAGTCTGGAAAGTCATTTAAACTTCTCTGAGGTTCAACTTTCTCATCCAGAATATGTAGATAATACTTGGGGTACCGACCTCCTAGGGAGGGTGCAAAGCTGAAATGGTATAAAGTGCTTCATAGACTTTAAGGTGCTATATAGATATTGGTGATTATATCACATATATCAATTTTTAATCTTTATAAAATTTGGCTGACATGCCTCATAGTACAGTAATTTGGAAATCTCATGTTTTCCAATACTCAGTAGCTTCTCAACATTCTAAAGAAATCACCATAATTGAATCAAATTCAATAAAACAGTGCTAGGTATCAGGCACAATGCTAGAATTTTGCCTTTGTACCCTGAGTGCCTAGTTCAGTGGTTGGTACATGGTAGGCTTTAATGAATACTTATTGATTGATTAACTCAAGTCCCCAGTTTTTTTAATCTTCAACCATGCAAAGAAACACAGTGATATGCAAAATAAGGAAAGTGAAATATTTTTGGTGAGGAGAAGGTGGGGGGAATGGCTGTAAACTCAGTCTCCCTAATCTCCTAAACCTGTGTATTGATGGGGAAGAAAGAAGCAATGAGAGCCATTGTCATTTATATGACAATTCAAAGTTTTTAAAGGGCTTAACCAACTTTATTTCATTTGTAGTGTAGGTATTATACGTCTCATTAGCCCCATTTTACAGATAGGGAAACTAAGACTCAGTAAAGTTAAATGACTTTTCTATAGTCATAACATTAGGAGCTGGATTTGAACCTGGAGTTTCTCCATACTTGAAGCCCAGAGATATATCCTCTATACTCTGCTGCTTCAATGATGAGTTTAATGTCCAATTAATTGATGGTTCAGATATATCTGTACCTCATGACTCAGAAGGGTGTTTCATAATCCTACCTAGGTACACTTGAACTGTGCCTGAATTCAAGGCCCATCTCCAAAGAACCACTTAATTGGCCTCCACAAGACCTGGTAGGAGCTCCAGTTTGGCCTAGCAAACAGATCCTTGGATGCAAAGCCAGTAAGACACAGATTCAAATTTCCCCGCATTTACTGGCTATGTGACCCTCAGCTAGTCAATTAATCTGACTGTGTTTCAGTTTCCTCATCTATAAAAATGAGAAGATGGAATTCAATGGCCTCTGAGGTTGCTAAGGTTCCAGCTCTATATCTATGACCCCATGATAGTGGAAGTGATTGTTGTAGGTGCTTTTCTTCCTCCTAGGGTTACCTGGGCTTTATTTGAAAAGTTATTCCCATGGCTAGTTATGAGAGAGAAGTCTGACAGATAAGAATGAGATTTAGCTCTTTGATTTCAGAAATACTAAAATTTCTTCTTTGTGACTGCTAATACTATAAATAACACACTCAAAGATAGAATTTGAAGCCAGAGAACCTAGGTTTGAATCCTGTCCCAGTTGCTTACCATCTCTGTGAACATGGACCAAACACAACTTTCACAGATCTCAGTATCTAATTTGTAAATGAGGGAAATGGACTAGAGAACATAATCATATGATTCCGTTTGTTTAAAAAAATGTGAATGACTCTAACTCCTAAATCTCCAAGACCATACCTTGCTTTAAAGAAAAAGGGGTGATCCTTGGGAATACAAGGATCTGCCTTCATCTTAACACTAAACACCTGGATTTGGTGGAAAATTTTTCTCTATTTTCCAGTTTGAGGGTGACTCTATAAACTGCACTAGCTTGGCCACCCTTCATGACAAGGCCACATGTCTGGTACTGAAACTCACTGATCCTGTTGCCTTGGAAGAGTTAGGAAATTGTGTAAAATATGATTGGTTCACATTTAGAGGATCCTTTGCAGTGTACAAACAGCTTTGTGTCCCCAAACTCAAAGGCACCCATTTGGCAGATGAAAGACTAGAGTCAAAGAGATGAGATGACCTGTCCAAGATCACACAGCAAGTGAGCAAAGACAGGCCATAGAAGGCCTGGTTTACAGTCTCACCGGTTTGTATTTGGCATAAATTCTCAGTTTCTGATTCTATTTAATTTATAGACACAGACAAAGCAGAAATATTACATTGAAGTTATTGCCTTTCACAAAAAGGTTGTTAACCTACATATCAGCAACAATGTTTGACTTAATTACAAGAAGGAAAGCCATTTAAAATGTCTTTTGAAATTATTTCACAGAGAAGGAAAAAAAAGTAGATTTGTGGTTTTGTTATTTTTCAAATGTTATTAATTATGTATTTTTGACATTATTTTCTTTTTAAAATTTTGAGTTTCAGATTTTTCTCCCACTCCCTAAAAGGGCATACAATATGACATCAATTATACATGTGAAGTCATGCAAAACATATTTACATATTAGCCATATCACAAAACCAAGTGGAAGGAAGGAAGGAAGGAAGGAAGCAAGGAAGGAAGGAAGGGTGAGAAAGAGCAAGTAAGAAAGAAAGGAAAAGAAAAGAAAAAAAGAAGAGAAGAGAAGAGAAAATCATACTATAATATGTACTCAGAGTGCATCAGTTCTATCTCTGGAGGTAGATAGTTTTTTTTTTTTGTTGTTGTTGTTGTTGGAGTTATTGGAATTGTCCTAGATCATTGTGACATGAGAGTTGATACCTCTTTCATGACTGATCACCCTTACACCATTGCTGTTACTATACACAATGATCTTCCAGTTCTCCTCATTTCACTTTGCATTAGTTCATACAAGTCTTGCCATTTCTTTCTGAAACCACTCCCCCTCATTATTTCTTATAGCTCAATAGTATTTCCACACAATCATATGTTGAAATTTATTCAGCCTAATCTTTCACAGTTGATCATTGTTACAATATTGCCATTACTGTGTACAGTGTTTTCCTGGTTCTCCTCACTTCATTTTGCATCAGTTCATATAAGTCTTTCCAAATTTTCCCCAAAACCACCCTGTTCATCATTCCTTATAGCACAATATTATTCCATCACAATCATATACAACAACTTGTTCAGTCATTCCCCAATTGATGAGCATTCCCTCAATTTCTAATTCTTTGTCACCACAAAAAGAGTTTCCATAAATATTTTTGTACATATAAAACCTTTTCCTTTTTCTTTGATCTCTTTGCAGTAAAAACCTACCAATGATATTGCTGAATCAAAACATATGCACAGTTTTATACCCCTTTGCCTAGTTCTAGATTGTTCTCCAGAATGGTTGGAACAGTTCCCTATTCATTAATGTATCTATTTTACCTTACCTCCTCCAGCATTTATTGTTTCTGATACATGTGAGGTGATACCTCACAGTTGTTTTAATTTACATTTCTCAAATCCTTAGTGATGTAGAGTCTTTATTTATATGATTATAGATAGTTTGGTTTTTTATTCTGAGAACTACCTGTTTATAGCCTTTGACCATTCATCAACTGGAGAATGGCTCTTATTTTTATCAATTTGAATCAAATTTGAAATTTGAGGTCTTTATCAGCAAAACTTACTGTAAATTTTTTTTATTATTTCACTATCTATGGTACCTATTAGCAAAATATGGCTTCTCTGATTATCTTTTAAAATTAGGTCTATTTTTGCTTTTGCTTTGTCTGAGTTCATGATTGTCACATCTACGTTTTTATTTTATTCTTTTCTTTGAACAGTTCTGATGAGAGTGAGGCTCAGCCATTTCTTGCCTGCTCTCCATTTTCATTTTCACTGTGAAAGGTCTTCCTTCCTTGTGTGCCTTTTCATGTGAGAACATTTTCTCTATTTTACTTCTCCTTTCGCCTTTCTCCCACTGCATGACTCTTTCTCATCTTTTCATTTTCTTTTTGTGGAAATCATCGCAACACAATCAATGCATGTATCTTCTATGTAGACTTTGCCTGCCAGAATATTATTATTAATCATTATTCCAAGGCCCCCTCTTCTTTAACATAGAAGATGCCAAATCTTGTGTGATCCTGATTATGGCATCACTAGATTTGAATTGTTTTTTTTTTTTTTTTTCTGGCTGCTTACAATGTTTTCTATTTGACCTGGAAGCTCTGGAATTTGGCTACAATATTTTTAGGAGTTTTCATCTGGGGATCTCTTTCAAGAGGTTATTGGCATATTCTTTTCATTTCCATTTTACCCTCTTGATCTAAGCTATAGGGGCAGTTTTCCTTTATAATTTCTTGAAATATTGTGTCTAGGCTCTTTATTTTTTTTCAAGGCTTTCAGGTAGTCCAATAATTTTTAAATGATCTCTTCTTGGTATATTTTCCAGGTCAGTTGTTTTTCAAATGAGATATTTCACATTTTCTTTTATTTTTTTCCTTCTTTTGACTTTGTCTAATAGTTTCTTGAAGCCTTATGAATTTTGATAAATTTTGAGTATGTAATGCTATTGGCATCCTAATCAGACTCAGATCCAAACAGATTTAGATTTCAGTTAGATTTGAACAATCTACTGTTATATATGGGTGGTTGTTGTAACATAGTGAATCTAGGCTAAGAATCATTTGGAATAATCCAGATCAGACTCAGGTCATGCTGGTAATCCAGTTTTAAGATTGAAATGAAGTGAAAC
The DNA here is from genome assembly GCA_028646515.1 of Pseudochirops corinnae. Classification (NCBI taxonomy): domain Eukaryota; kingdom Metazoa; phylum Chordata; class Mammalia; order Diprotodontia; family Pseudocheiridae; genus Pseudochirops; species Pseudochirops corinnae. Next base: position 21,941,388 of record CM053590.1, on the reverse strand, counting down.
ACTTATAGGCCATTCAATAACTAACAGGAGAAAGTTTAGCACTATGTCTTACATATAATAAGTGCCTAAAAAAATACTTTTTAACTGAATGACTAAGCCATAGCATGGAAATCATGCTCAGTAAGGACAGTGCATTTGACTTGGGAAGATATATTTCCTATTATCTCTATAAAGAAATGCCTCTGGTCAGCAATCCATGGTTTATTGACTCTTGGGATAGTTGTTTGGTTTAAAAGACAATGACAACACATGACCTGGCTTCTTTTATTACTCTTCAGTGATGACAAAGCTGTGTCAATGCTACATGGTTTGAGCCTCAGACCCCTGGGTCAATCAAGGCTTTGGGACAGGTTTTGTTTGTTTGTTTTGTTTTGCTTTATTTTTGCCTTTTATGGGAAGAACTAGCTTCACCTGTGTGATGGAAGAACCTAGCAAACTCTACTATATCTTATGCCATTAGTGCCAAGATCATAAAGGTCTTCAACTACGAGTTGAAGAACAAATACAGATTTATACTGGTAAAAGGAATTTATCATGAGCTCTCCACACTTATAAAATCACAGATCTGAAAACAATAACAATAGCCACTCTTTCTTTGTTTTGCTATTACATCCTATGATCCTGTGCTTATCCCATTTCAATTGCAGTTGAAACTTCCTACATGTGTTATCTCCTCTACCAATTGAAATATAAGCTCTTTAAGAAAAGGGATGGCTTTGTTTTTCTTTTTGTATTACCAGTGCTTAAACAGACTTTATCAATAGTAAGTGATTGATAAATGCTTCCTCGTTCATTATTTCATTCAGTCAATCCATTACTTTAAGGGTTCTAAGGCTATTATTTATAACCCAATCTTGAGGCAGATTGGCTCAGACTCAGTATAATCAGGCAATTTCATTATTTCACAGCATTTGTCCACCTGAGGGTCAAGTACTAGGCATATTCCCAGATTTCTGATACTTGTAGGGTAGGAAAAAACATCCTGTCTCCCTACTTATACCTGTTTCAAGCAAATCTAGCTTTCTGTTCTTTCCACCTGCTCCTACTTCTGTGTTTCTACTCCAGAACATTTCAAATACATGGAATTTTTCTTTTAATAATTTCCTAGAGTTGTGTTAAAAACTCAAAAACCTCTTCATATCATCTACTCAAGAATAAGCAATACTTCACAGATTGGAAAGGGAACTGATTTTTCCCATTGACTGTTTCCCATTGATTGTTTATTCTTACAAAGAATAGAATGTTAGATTCTGCTTAGTATTCAGCTCTAGAATCACCTTCAGCAATCCACATTCCTGCTTTATTCTGATAGGGGTCATTTGTGCTTTTAATAAAGTGGCTTTGCACTTGGAACACTTTCCCTCTTAAAAGCTGTACTTGTAGGTCCAACTGCATACTTATGAGGCTGTATTTGCATGTCAATATAGGATTGTAAAAGAAAAATCACTGAGTGACACTAGACTGCATTTCCTGAATTTCTTCTTAAATTTCTTGCTTAAATTTCTTCTTTGATGATTCAGGAGGCATCACAATGACTTCTTAGTTGTCCCTTTTCCCTTCTCACCTACAAGTGGTTTCAGTTCTGGTTCCTTCATCTGCTAATCTAATCTCAATCCCTTTTTTCCCTTCTTCTTACACTGGAATGATTCAACCTTCCACAACTAATAGCACAACTTAAAAATTCAAATAACTTGGGAAGTCTGTGCATAATATTTTAAATAGATACATGATTATAAACAGAGGCAATTCTCAAAGACCATTAAATTGATGAACAAGTGCTATTCTACATTGGGAGATGGTGTTTCTTACCTGATGCTCTCCATATGGCTGAAATGGCAAGTCTGGTTAAAAAAACAATAATGTGTTAGAAGCGTAAACTTTTGTAAAGGGACAGGGACAAAGTAGATAATAGAACAAGAGAGGGGTGGAATAGGAAGGAGGGAAATATACAGGTACTGGGGTAGGGAGATCTATCTTGCCCTACCGGAAAGTAAGAGGGGTGATGGGGGATGATACAGGAGAGAGCTGATTGGGAGAAGGGGTATACAGTGGGATTGCTGTTTTGGAGGGGGGGGTAGGGGAAAGATGGGGAGAAAATTTGTAAATCAAAATCTCATGGAAATGAATGATGTAAACTATAAATAAACAAGTTTAAAAGAAGAAAAACAAACAAAAAACAATAATGTTCTAGATGAGAAAATGATATGAGATAAAATCTGCATTATAAGGTGGCTTAGTAATAGAGTACTGGATCTAGAGCAAAGCATATCTAGATCCCTTCTTTTCTTTTCACTAGATAAATCCTTCATCTTCTACTTACTAGGTAAGTGAACCTTGACATGTCACTGAATCTCTATGAAACTCTATTTTCTCATGTAAAAAATTTTGATAATAAACCCTGAATTACTTATCCCATACAATTGTTTTGAAGACCAGATGAGATGATTGTGTAAAATTCTCCATAAATTTCAAAGGGTTTTGTAAGTATCACGTTTCAGTTATTTTCATTTAGTTAGTACCCTTATTTGATGGTAGAAGAAATGGAGGACCAAGAGGGAAATGAAGTGCTCAGTGACATACTTTCAATCCATTGCTGGGTCCCACACCCTCCCTGGTAAACCATTAAATCCTAGTCTACCTCAGGATGTGACATCCACTCTCAAAGGGTGAAGATTTGCCATTACTAAGGATAATCAAATGAGGTAATGAAGCAGTTACTAACAGCATTCCTGTTAAGTGCTTTGAGGGTTTATACCAAGAAAGTTAATCTCAACATCCTGATTTATGATAGGTTTTTTTTTCTTCTTCTCAATATCTGTGAAGGGAATATTGGTTCATGCTGTATAGTTGGAAAAAGAAAACTGGACTAATTTTCTTTTGAATCTTTTTTTGCAATGCAATATTTCACAAGAAATTGCATGCTTTCATCCTTCTCCATGAAATGATGGAGAATAAAATTCAAATTAAGGGGAATTTACAATTGAATAGAACAAATCATAGAACCTTAGAATCTGAGAAACCTAAAGGAATATTTAGTCAAACCTGCTCATTTTAAAGGATGTTCCAAAGGTCTTAGTGCTAAACATCCTACTAAAGACTTTTGGGACACTCTGTACAAATAATCAAGTTGAATAGCAGAGAGATTATAAAACTGATCCATGGATACACAGTTGTATACTAGCAGAGATTAGACTAGGACAATGGTTGGTGAACCTATAGCCTCAAGACCATATGTGGTCCTCTAGGTCTTCAAGTGCAGTCCTCTGACTGAATTCAAATTTCACAGAACAAATTCTCTTAATAAAAGGATTTGTTCTGTAAAACTTGGACTCATTCAAAGGGCTATACTCAAGGACATAGACCTAGAAGACCACACGTGGCCTTGAAGTTGCAGGTTTCCTACCCCTGCACTAGTAATTGAACAGTGGGTTGCAGATCAGAACAAAAGGAAGGAAAATGCTATTTTAACTAATTTCAAAATGTACTATCTAGGGGCAGCTAGGTGGCACAGTGCATAGAGCATCAGCCCTGGCGTCAGTAGGACCTGAGTTCAAATCCTGCTTCAGAAACTTGACACTTACTAGCTATGTGATCTTGGGTGAGTCACTTAACCCAATTGTCCTGCTTCCTCCCTCTAAACTTTTAAAAATGTGCCATCTAGAATCTGCTACTACCTGTGTCTCAGTCATAGGATTTAGAGATAGAAGGACTCTTTAAGATTATCTAATCCAACCAATGTACTATTGGTGGAGTTATTGGAGAACAATTTGGAACTACACCTGAAATGTGCATACCCCTTGATCCAGCCATACCACTACTAGCTCTGTATTCCAAAGAGAACAAGCAAAGGGTGAAAGGACCTATTTGTACAAAAACATTTATTGCAGATACCTTTGCAGTGGCTATGGATTGGCAATTGAGGGGACACTCATCAATTGTGGAATGGCTGAACAAGTTGTTGTATATGATTACAATGGAATACTATTATACTATAAGGAATAATGAACAGGGCTGTTTTGGAGAAAAACTGGGAAGCCTTATATGAACTAACACAAAGTGAAGTGAGCAGAGTGAGCACTGACAATATTGTAGCAATGATCAACTGCAAAAGATTTAGCTACTCTGATCAAGACAACAATCTAAGGACAATCCCAAAGGACCGATGATGAAAAATGCTATCCCCTCCAGAGAGAGCTCTGATGCAGAATGAAGTATGCCATTTAAACTTTATTTTCCTGTGTTTTTGTCATGTTTTGTTTTGCAAATGGCTAATATGGAAATATGTTTTGCATGACTTCACACACATAACTGGTATCAAATTGCTTGTCTAATGTAAGAGGGGGAGAGGAAGAAGGGAAGAGACAATTTGGACCTCCAAATTAAAAAGATTGCTAAAAAATCATTTTACAAGTAATTAGGAAGTTATTAATGAAATAAGGAAAAATATATTGCAATTATCTAGTCCAGTCTCTCTCATTTTATAGATCAGGAATGCAAAGACTAGAGAATTAAGGGGCCCTACCAAGGTCATGGATCTACTAATTATCAAAAACAAGATTTAAATTTGTCTTCTACTTCAAGTACTATGTTCTCACCTCACCACAAAATCTCCCTCTATTCTTTTGCAGAAAGCTGGGCTGTTTAGAGTAAAGAAGCAATAGCAAAAGTAAATTCAAAAATGATGACTAGCTTGAGTCCTTGGCATGTGTGGTGCTGGATCAGTTAACAATTCTATTGTACTCTATCAGAATACCTTCTCTCTCCAATGCAGAGTTCATGTTCATAAAAAAGGCATTCACTTTCATCCTGTCTCTTCTGCATCCACGTGTGAATGAAGGATAACAAAATCAGTGAATATCCCCTGAGCATTTGTAATTATGCAAAGATTCCAATAACTAATTAGCACAAGGGATTGTGGTCTTAACTCTGATGTTCACACAGCATTCATTCTCTCTCCCCATGGTTCTCACTTTGTAGACTATTTATAAAAATCCTTCCCTACAATGAGAAATTTATGAAAGAAAGAAAAGAAATATAGTTAAGTATTAATTGACTAACATTTTCCCATCATCAAGATGTGGCAGTAGCTGAAATATACATATTCCTCATGAAAAGAAATTACTTTTCTCTTTTCATATTTTAACATCCCCATTCACATCTTCCAACACCCACAATATCCTATTCTGATGCCTCATCACAAATGCAGAGATGACCTTGGGTTCTCAAAACCCATGTCAGTGGAATACTAACTGTCAGGTACCTGGGCTTGAACAGGAAGTTATAGAGGATTTGTGATCAGTTACTAGAGAGTATATTTCTTGCAAAGAAATTACAGTTTCTTTTCTTCATTCAACAAACACTTATATTATGTGCCTTGAGGTGCAAGGCACTATTATGGGATAAAAAAAGATAAACATGAAATAGTCCCAAAATTCTATTTCAGGAAGGGGTAAAGAAGGCATAAGAGCGTAAGTAAATAGAAAATATATAAAAGTAAATATGAATTGCTATTGCTAGGGGGCAGGATAGAGGGTGCTTATAGCAAAGGTAAGTGGTGGCACTTGAGCTGAACCTGGAAGAGAAGCTAGGAATGTTATCAGGTAAGAGGTAGGAAGGAAGTGGGTTTCAAACATGAGAGAATAGGGGAGATTTTGTAAAGGCTCTTGGATGGGATGATGATGATGATGATGATGGAGGAGGAGGAGAAGAAGGAGGAGGAAAGAGGGGGTAGGAAGAGGGGAGGAGGAGGGAGGGAGTGAGAGGGGAGGAAAGAGAGAAGAAGGAGAAGAATTGATTGAAGTATCAAATTAAAACCCATCCTTAAAGTCCTCTTTTGGGGCATGGAGGTGACCGAGGGTTCTTGAGCAGAGCACATCTCCTGGGTTCTAGCAAGTTAGAAAGCCTTGGAGAAAAATCTGGCAGAAGACCATATGATGCCTATTATTCAAGAACCAACCTAGCTAAGTTCAGAAGGACTGATGGAGGGATGACCACCGGGTGAATTGTTTGGTTCAGGTGAGAAATTCATGAACCTTTGTGCAAGTTGCAGAAGGAAGGATTGGGTGCTCTGTAGATGGAGGGACTGCTCATACAGATGAAATTATCATTTGAGTTTTAAAGTAAGCATATGTTGTAATTGATTAATAAAAGCCCTCCTCTGTCCATCTGACCTAGAGTATACAGCATGTCATCAGCTGACAGATTTCCATAGGAGAGAAATAATGTAGTTGTTTTTTTAAGCAAGAACCTCAAAAGGTTTTAAGTTCAAAAGCAGATTGTCAATCAATTTTAAGTAGGTTAAAAACAGGGCTTGAAATTAACAATTTGTCACAGGCTCTCAAATCTAATCCCTGGTGTTGGCCATTCATACCACATGGTAACAGGAAAAAGTAAGCAGTCCTATTTGCTTTCAGGATAAGACCTTTCTTCACTAGACTGACAGCTAGCCTGGGAGGTGGTACAGAAGATAAGGAGCTGGCCAGCCCTCCAATCAGGATAGACCTGAGGTCAAATCCAGCCTTAGTTTCTTTCTGGCTTTGTGACCTAGCGATCATAACTTCTGTCTGCCTTGATTTCCTCATCTTTAAAATGAGAATATAATTTTGTGAGGATAAAATGGGATAATATTTGTAAGGCACTTTGCAAGTCTTAAAGCTCTAAAGAAATTCTGGCTATTACTCTTACTAGCAGACTGATAACCTCAAACAGATGTGGTCGTATTTCCCAGGATGCCTGAGACTAGAGTATGGGCTTAAAATAAGAGAAAGTTGGTTCTCCAGTGGGAGACTGTTGTGTGTGAGTCCTTTTATGATGCCTTACTCCTTAACTTGGTTATCTTATCAGCCCCCATGGATTGAATGCTGTCTTTATGCTGATAATTCTCAAATTTACTTTGCCTGCTTCAATCTCTCTACTGACTTCCAATCTCACATCTTCAGCCTTTCAGATATCTTGAATTGGAAGGTCAAAAGACATCTTAAGCTCAATACGTCGAAACTAAATTCTTTGCCTTCCTTCCTAAACCCACCCCCACTTCCATTTCCCCTGTTACTGTAGAGAAAAACATCATCCTCTCTGTCCCTCAGGATCACAACCTAGGCATGATCCAACATCCCTAAGTACCGTTCACACCCCATATTCAAGCTGTTGCCAAGCCCTGATGGTTTTGCCTTTGTAATATTTCCCAAATAGGCTCCCTCTGTCCTCTAGTGCAGGCCCTCATAACCTTTTGCCATGATTTCTACAATAGCTGCTGTTGGTCCTGCCTCAAATTTCTCTCCACTCAGCCACTAAAGTTATTTTCCTAAAACACAAATCTGATCATGTCACTCACCGTATTCAGCAGACTTCAATGGCTTCCTATTGCCTCCAAGATCAAATACAAATTTTTTTGTCTGGCATTCAATGTCCTTCATAACCAAGCCCTCTCCTACTTTTTCAGTCTGAATACACTTTACTTTCCAATATGTAATTGTTGACCTAGTGACATTGGTCTCCTGGTTGGTCCATGAACAAGACATACTCCATCTCTCAACTCTGGGCATTCTCTCTGGACCCTCCTACCTGGAATGCTCTCCCTCCTCCACTCTAATCATAGATCTCCCTAGCTTTTTTCAAAATCCCAGCTAAAATCCTGCCAACTAGAGAAAGCCTTCCCCCCAACCCTTCTTAATTCCAATGCCTTCTCTCTGTCAATTATTTCCTATTTATCCTGTCTATAACTTGCTTTGTATATATTTGTTTGTATGCTGTCTCCCCAATTAGAGTATAAGCTCCACGAGAGCAGGAACTGTCTTTTGCCTCTTTTTGTGTCCCCAGTGCTTAACACAGTTATTGGAACATAGAAGGTGCTTAATAAATGTTTATTGAATTAAATGATTTGCTTAGTAACAAAGTTGCTAAGTGTCTGCAGCAGGATTTGAATGCAATTCTTCCTGATTCTATATGCAGCACCTTCCTTGAGTTCTGTGCCTACCTCAACTTCCTTGAGTGCTTGATTGATCCCTTCTCAATAATCTTATGAAGGAAACAGGATATGTATTATTAACTCCTTTTGAAGAATTGGGACTAAGTTTCCTGGGCCAAAGAATCACAGAGTACAGAATTGAAAAGCTCCTCAGAAGTAATCTAATACAACTCACACCTAAACAAAATTCCTCTCTATACATATGTGGTAACTGGTCTTACTGCTTTTACTTGAAGAGTTCTAGTGAGGGAATTTCATCACCTGCAAAAGCATCTGATTCTTTTTTCGGGAGAAAACTACTCATCAGAAATGTACCAAACTCACCCCTGTCTAACATCCACCCATTGCTCCCATTTCAGTCCTCCATGGCTGACCAAACCAAGTTTAAGCTTTCACCCATCAAATTCTTGAGGATAACTATACTGTCTACCCAGCCCAGATCCTGACTCTGTCTCCCTTCCACCTTTCTATCATCTCAAGTTAGATATTTATCAAATATGCCTTTATTCAGGTTCACTGATAGCTAGCACTGAAAAAAACCCATTAACTAGCACTGGACTAAGGACAGATTGCTGGGAAGCCCCACTGTAGACTCCTTCCAGGTTGACATCTTGACTATTATTGCTTATTCTTTTGGCACAGACATTCAACTAGTTCTAAATCCACCTAAATGTATAATTTCTTGGGGTAATTTTGTTTCTACCAGAAACCTGTGATCTTAAATGAAAAGTTGTTACAAAAATATATATATATTAACCCTGTAATGGAAGTATTTGTGGCTTTTCACTGTACCTTTAAGATTTTGTTATCCAGCAATTTCAGCCACGTCTAATTCTCAGTGACCCCATCTGGGGTTTTGTGGCAAAGATACTGGATATTTCTCTTGCTCATTTCACAGATGAAGAAACCTGAGCAAAAAGTGACTTGCCCAGGGTCACACAGCTAGTAAGTGTCTGAGGCTACATGTGAACTCATGAAGAATTTTTCTGATTCTAGGCCTAGCACTCTATCTTCTTAGCACTTAGCTGCCCTACCATCTTTAAGATACAGAATGCCAAATTGAATTGTTCCACACTCCAAACCAAACCTTTGGAGATCACTATCGAATAGAGATAAGCCCCTGACATCTGAATTCCCTAGAATCATCCTTCTTCCCACCAGCCATTTTTTGAACTCTTATAGTTTACTCTTCCTATTTCCACTTATTATGCTGAAAACTGTAGTCAAATAAATAAAACTAATGCCTTTGGACAGAACATGTCAATCTAATGACTTTTCCTCTCTTGCTTGGCCACTACTTCCCTCTCGACACTGCCTCCTTCTATTAGAATATAATCACCTTTTGGGGAGTGACTATCTCATTTTTGTACTTGTATCCCCAGCACTTATCATAATATGTGGCGGATACAGACTAAGTGCTTAACAAATGCTTTTTAATTGTCAGTCATTTATTTTTCCATATTTATTTTAGATTATTATCATCGTAGTCCTAAAGATTCCACACACCACTTTTAGTAACTCTATTCAACCAACACTCACTGTCTACTCTGCGTAGAGTACTATACATCTAACATGAATACATTCTGAAAAATATGATAATTTCCTGTCAGTCAATAATAGCATTCCATATTTCTAGTGTACTTTCTAATTTACAAAGTATATTTTTTCACGTAGCTCCTAACTCTCATCTCGTCCTTAGTCCTCTCTCCATTAAGATGACCCAGATCTCAAACATAGTTCAGAAATCTCTACTTAGGTGTTTACATCTGTCACTGGGTCAGAGAGTACACTTAATTCAAGAGAAACAAATTGAATAAAATAGCATAGTAATAAAATGACATTTCCTTCACAGTCCAGAAGCTATCCTGGGTGGTATATTCTCATCTCTGAGGAAAGAGAAGACATGTGTAGGGATCATCGGTAGGACATTCGTGCATGTGGGCAGGGCATCCATGTGAAAGAGTGAACAAAAAGAGAATATGTATCACTAGGTAACATACATGGAGGGGAAAACTTGCTGATGTTTTCTGTTGATGATTTACTCTCTGTTGGGACTTCTTGCCATGTGAATATCTCTATTCCAATTGGTCTTCATATATCTAGAAATCCTTAGGCTATCTATATACTATTCATCATCTGGTGGTTAGTAAGCCTTTCTTCTGCAGAGAAGAGTAAAGTTCTTCCAGTCACATCTTTTAACCAATGACAACAAACCATTCTACTCTTCAGGCTGCTCCACAAAAGCTAGTAGCAGCCTGGGCTGAGATCACATCTGCTTTGTGAAATACTCTCAATTCTACTTTCCTCTCTGATACCCCTGGTTCAACTTTAATCTGATATATGGTTTAAACACCCATTTTAGCTCTTAGTTCTTATCATAGCCCACTGACTGGGGCATATTCTCAGGGATTCCCCTAACCAAATGGAAAATAAACATGGTAAAACTATATGGTGCAGAAACTTCTTCCAGCCTTCTCTATTATTGTCCTTGTTTTGCACAAACCTAAGGATTTATACTGGTTGGAGAAAACTAATATGTCCAGTGAGTTTTGTCTCACTTTTTCTTTCCTTTGCAAGCAAAAACTACAGCCCAATCTCCCTCTGGCCTCTCTCTACTGCTCTGTTTGTAATCACAATAGCCTTTTTGGTAGGAATTATGAGTATATTTATTCCTATTTTGTGGATGATGAAATCGATGAAAATGATGGGTTGACCAAGGTCATACTGCTACTAGGTGGTGAGAACTAGGATTTGAACTCAGATTTCATAACTACATGTCTTCTTCTATTACGAATATTCTTGGTATTGGGTGCTGAGTTTCTTAAGTAAACAAAAGATAGATGTTGAAATACATTGCTGGAATTTGTACTATTTCAGGGTATTTTGAACTTGCCCTAAATAACTATCATTGGGAAAACCTCACAGTATGTTATTTTTGCTTTCAGGAAGTTGGCTGAGTCTTCAATGCTTTGACTAGGTCTGTTTAATCATGCCTAACAATTATAAGACTAGCTATGTTTTAGGACAACCCAACTAACTACCTTTCAAGCAAGAATGATTTAACTGCTTCAAGAAGCAATCTTAATCCCTTACTCTTTGGGAAGTAATGACATTTGAACCCAGAAAAACATTTCTTCTAAGAACTCCTGCAAGTAGACTATCTTCACAGCTTTCCTTAGTCAACCAAAAGGTATGTATAGAGCACCTACTATGGGCCTTGCATTGTGCTAAATACAAAAAATGAATGGAAGGGGCTTAAAATCTAAAGAATGTGTGTGTATGTATATATGTATGCATGTGTATATGAAGTGTGGCAGGGAGGGAATGATCAGTACTTGATATCAGGAAATCATCATGCAGAAGATGGTACCTTCTTCTCACTTCTGGGTATATCTAATGATCTAACATATAATCTTACTCTGTACCTTTTGAACAATTTATGGGCACAGATGGAAAAGGATCTATCCTCAAAAGGCAAGAGCATTGATGACAACTTGAGAAAGAATTGCTGACACTTCTTCATGTGAAGAAATTTGTGGTATCAAAAAAAAAAAAAAAAGGGAACTGAGCCAGTGCTTTGTCAAATGTATTTTCCTATGTTCTGGTTAAAATATCATTTCAAGAATGCAAAGTTTAATGTTATTAGATCAAATCATTTAAGAAATTGCTTTTTTTCCTTTACTGAAGAGAATCAGACAATCTTCAGGTTGAAAAGGACCTTGGAGGTCATTTAGTCTAAATGGTGCCTGAATAGGTATCACTTCTATGGCCAACTGAAAAGTAACCATACTGGGTCACCTCATTCCACTTTCTGTCAGTGCTAATTGTGAGAAAATATTTCCTTTCTTTGAACTGAAATGTTCCTCACTGGAGTGTCTAGCTATTACTCTTCCTTCTGCTTACTGGAATAAACTGGAACAAATTTAATCCTTCTTCCACATGAAACCCTGAGGAGTTGTCCAAAGTTCTGGAAATTTTGACTGAATCCAATTTCTTGGCAAAACTGAGCTTACTTAGTTGTTGATTTTACACACTTGCTGACTTGAAATTTGTTTTTGACACACATTCAGGACCATATATAGGAGTTGTATACTAATAGAATCCCAGAAATAGTTATGGGTACAGAAATCACATGGCTCATTTTTTTTCTTTTTCTGAAAAGTTCCAATTTCAAGAGATATGTACTTATAGTGAGACTTTGTAAAAGGAATAACCTTTGTCACACCCTGTGTCTTAATTCTTGGTTCATAAGACATGGTTAGAGTAATTATGGTGCATATATGGTGCACATGTATATATTTGTGTATACACCTGTAACTATCACTAATGTGCTTAAATATTCTGGTGTAGCTGTGATTTCATAAGTGTAGATTTTTCCCTCCAATGATCCAGATCACAACCCCTCCATACTCATCAATCCTGGCCTACTTTTAACCATATCCATCCAGAAAGTCACCACAAGTGGTTTACCCCATTTTCTGAGGACCTTCTTTGCTTCCCCCTATGTATATATACACATATACATGTATGTATTAAAAAATAATATATCATATATAGAATAACACATATACTATACTATACATATACATGCATATACATTTATATATGACAAAAAATCACAACATTTAAGGGCTTACTATCTAGTCAAACCCACACATGAAAGCCAACCTCATTGTAGCCTACCTGACAAGTAATTACCACTCTCTGCTTAAAGACTTTTAAGGAGGGGGTACCAGTAATCTCTCAAGGTAGATTAATCCATTTTCAAAAAGCGTTAATTATTAAGAAATTTTTCCTGACATCAGGCTGTTGACCTCATTTCAACTTTCACTCATTGCTCCTAATTTTGCCCACTGTGGGCAAAACTAATGAGTTTCATTTCTACTCCATATGATAGCCCTTTAAATATTTAAAGCAACTATCTCCAAGTCTTTTCTTCTCTGGGCTAAATATGTCCAATTCTTCCATTTAATCCTTATATTATGTGGACTGAAAATTCTTCACTATTCTGGAAACTCTATGGCCTATTAATATCCTTCTTAAACTAAAGTTCTCAAGACTGAATGCAATGTTGAAGATGAGCTCTTGTGAGGAGCGAATACAGTGCAACTATAACTTCCCTATTTTTGGAAGCTAAACCTCTCTTAATGTAGCTGAGACAAATTACTTTTTTTCTGACTGCGTTATCACACTGTTAATTCATTTTTAACCTTGAAGTTCACTAGCACTACCACATCTTTTTGAGAACAATTGTTGTCTCAACATAGCCCTCCCATTTTGTGCTTGTAAAGTTGATTTTTTGTACCCAAATGTAAAATTTTACATTTATTCCCATTAGATTTCATCTTATAATAGCTAATGATATTTTAAAGTTTTCAAAACACTTTGTAAATATTATCTCATTTTATCCTCACCATAACCTCAGGAGGCAGGGGTTAATGTTAATGACACTTTTACGGGTAAGAAAACGGAGGCACAGTGAGGTTAAGTGACTTGTGTACAATCACACAGTGAGTGTCTGAAGTAGTATTCAAACTCACCATCTTTCCTGACTTCAGGTTGAGTACTCTATCCATTGCACAACTTATCTGAGTGAAAGTAAAGTATTTCTGAGTGTGTGGGTATATACACATACATATTTACACACATATGCATACATGTATGTATATCTATATTCTTGATGATGTCATAGGTTTTTTTCCTACTATGTTTCAGGGATACCTATGAGATCATATTTTCTTTCTTGTAGTAGGGCCTCTAGTTCTCTTTGTTTGTTGCCCCCAAATTGGGAATTTATGCAGAGATATTTGAGACTATGATTTTGATATTTCTTTTTTTTTCTCTTGTGAACTTTCAGCATTTCACATGCTATTCATCATTCTTTTTTGTAGCTCCTCTCTATGATTTCTTTTGCTGTTATTTGGTTATTTTCAGTCATGTTTTATCATTCATGATCCCATTTGACATCTTCTTGGTAGAGATACTGGAATATTTTGCCATTTCCTTTTCCAGCTCATTTTATAGATGAAGAAACTGATGTAAACAAGGTTAAGTGACTTGCCCAGGGTCACACAGCTAATAAGTGTCTGAGACTGGATTTGACTTACGTCTTCCTGATTCTAAGCCTGGCATTATATCCACTGTGCCACCTAACTGGCCGTGATTTCTAGCTTAAGGATAAACAAACAATCTTCTCCTTCCCCCAAGTATTTTAATTAAAATTTCTTTTCATTAGGCTTACAATACACCAAGAAAATACATCCTTAACAGTTCTTGTTAGAAATGTTCCATTTCTGGCCAACTCTGCAATCCCTATAATATATTTTAAACTGTAATATAGAAGACCAAATCCTTTTCTCAAAAACACCTCCATAATATTCACTTTTACATTAATTATCTCTCTACTTTCCCTCAAAGGACAATAACAATGAGAATGCAACCTGTGGTAATATGTTTTTCAGATTCTTGCGCAAGACTTTATAATGATTGGAAATACTTTGAATGTCCCATCAGGTGATATCATCCATGCTCAAAAGAATCACCAGAAATATGAAATTGTCATTCACTGTGGTAAATTTTGGATACATACTCCAAGAAGACAAAAGACTTCTCCATTGATGTTACCATGTAGACAAATAACTTCTCAAGTTTTTCTACCTTTGACCTTTCCTGGATGACATGATAGCTTTTGAGACTTTATTCTATTAGTATTTATAGGAAAAAAAAACAGCTTCTTTGCCTAACCACATTTCTATTCTTTTCAGGAAATGTACAAATTGGTTCAACAACCCTGGGAATTAGGTACACTTATAAACCACATTTTAATATACATCTATACATACACATTCATACATATATGTCATAAATGAAGTATGGTGTAGTGAATCTGGCCTCCAAGGCAGGAAGAGCTAGGTTTAAATCTCATGCCTAGAAAATAATGGATATGTGACCTCATCTCAGTATTCTAGACAACTAGACAAGAAGCATTAAGGGCAGAGAAGCAGGTGTTGACCTGCCTTCTTAGAAAGAGAACGCTCACTTGTGAGTTTCCTGTGCCAATGAAATCATAGTTCCAGGACACACACATGCACATGTATACACATATGCACATATACAAATGTACCTATATATATACCCACATACACACATATATGCTGGAATTTATTATTTGATATTCTAGATTAAATCTAATTTAATAAAATATTTTTAATAATGTTGGTTCCTACCATTCAATCAGGCAAATAAGTAAAAAGAGGAGCAGTAAATTAGGATAATAGCCTAAAAGCTGGAAGATATGTTAGAAGTCATCATTCCTCCTTGCCTCAATTTACAAAAGAGGAAATTAAAACCCGGAGAGTTGAAGTGAGTTACCCATAGCCACACAGACTTGAACTCAAGTCCTCTGATTCCAAAATCCAAGGCATTTCAACTATTTTACAGTACTCTTTCAGACACTGGCGTGTTGGGCACACAAAAAAGTTTGGTACATCACAATATCTATCTTTTTGTCCACCCCTCTGTATCGGTCTGTTCATGCCTATAAAAATCAACAGAAGAAACATTCAGAGAGATGTGGGAGAAGTTTCATTTTATGTAATTTGCCAAACCTTCTTCACTCTGGGTAACATTTAGGAATGAAGTGCTTTTGACTCTAGCATTGATCCATACTTTGGAAATGTACTATATAATTCGATTACTCAGAGTGTATACTTTAATCTGGAGAAAATTTAACGAATATTCAGATATTACTCATTGTTTGAAAGTGAGATTTCTAGACAGAATTTTTCTATCATTGTCTGAAAGACATCCAGAAGAGGGCGCTGCTGCTCTTTAGGAAATAGAACGAAAATATGCATCGTGCCTTCGAGTGATGTTCTGTTATATAATCCTTCAGAAAATCCATGATGATAGAATCAGAGGATCAGAGGTCTAGATCTGCAAAGGATTTTAAAGGCTGTGTAATCCAGGCTTCTTATTTTACAGATGATGGAATGAAGGTTCAGTGAGACTAAGTGAATTACCTAAAGTCATATGGTGTCAGAGATGAAATTTGAAAATAGGTCCTTTGACTCTTGACACCGTATTTTAGATAGATAGACAGACAGACAGACAGATAGATAAATAGATAGATTGATTGATAGATAGATAGATGATAGAGATATATATGTATATATGTAATTATATGTATATATGTATGTATATGTTTATGTGTATATACATAGAGATTATACAAAAATATATGAATAACTGTTGTGAAGAGGATTGAAGTAGTGAATTCAAAGTCATAGGCAGTTTAATGCTTCTTAATTAATCACTGTTGACTCAAGGGGCTATCTTTACTTTCTGAGAATTCAAGCAAAGTTAGAGAGCCCTGAAACACTAGCAATCAACTCTAAGAGAAAACAATAATCTATTAATATGGAATCACATAGACTCACAGAATTTCAGATTTGAGGAAGTGAACATTTAGTCCAATACATGTGAAAAAAAACAAAACAAAAATCAAACACACACAAAAAAACTTTTCCATCTACCAAATACCCAAATGTTATTTCAATCTTTGATTGAAAATCTCTAGTAAAAGGCTATCTCCCTTCCTCACCTTGAGTTGTCCATTTCATTTTTGCTTAGTTTTAAACGTGAAATTTTTCATTTGTGACTTGGACATATCCCTTATAGTTTTCCCTACTGTGGCCAACCAGATGAAGTGTAAATATTTTGCTACATCATAAACCTGAAATACTCAACCAGAAGTATCCTTTTACTCCTTAGTCTTCTCTTTCACAAGTTAAAGACCCCTGGACCCTTCAACTGATCCTCATATGGCATGCTGTGAAGGCCTTTTATTATCCTAATGATCAGTGCTCTTCTCTGAATGTCATATCCAGGGTAGGACACACTACTCCAGATACGATCACACCATGACAGAATGCTTTAGGGATATCAACTTCTCATTTCTGGGAACTATGTCCCTCAAAGCAATATATATTATGCTAACTTTATTGGCTGCCATTTCACAATGCTGATTCATATACAACTTGTCATCCACTAAGACTCAGATGTTTTTCAGAGGAACTTCTTTGTCCTTCCCTCCTTTTCCTTCTCCTTCTTCTGCCTTTCCCTCCCTCTCTCCTTCCCCTTCCTCCTCCTCTCCTCCCCCTCTCTGCAACAACAAGCACCCTAGCATACCCAGGATGGTTGCTAGCACAGGTTCTCTGTTCTGCTTTTCTAAAGGAAGGCAACTCAAAAGGGGTCAACAATCTTACTTTAATCAAACATATATATCATTTACTTAGTTCAGGGGGAAAAGTCAGTACCCTGAACTTAAGAGAAAATATAAACAGAAATTACAAGCAGAAATAATAGCATAAAGACCAACAGACAGGGCTTCTAGCCATCTGATCAAATAACACATACATCACAGATCAACAGACAGATCCAACTGTGTGACCATTACATACATACACACATACATACATACATAGTTACCAGAGAGAGAAGCATCAATATCTGGGTTTTCAAAGCCAGGGTGGGGGGCTACTTAACAGCTGCCTGGAGTTTCATCTGGCTACATCATTTGCACACTCTTCCCATGAGTAAGCTTCAAAGCAAAATGCTAACTTCAGAGTATATATATATATATATATACCTTCTTTAGGGTCAGAGGGCATCACAACCCTTGTGACCCCCTATCTAATTACAAAGTAACAAAAGGTGTGGGCCTTCCTGAAGAACAAGCCTTTCCTAATCAATCTTCTCTTATTGGGCTCTATGTGAGGCCCATTAAAGGGTAGAGATCTTTGAATTACATTAGCATTGCACTCCCCCACTCTTCTCCCCTCCCAATTTTGTGCTTCTGGAGTTGAGCTTTTGGAAGTCAAGTATAAGACTTTATATTCTCCTTATTTAATTTTGTCATACTTGAGTCAGCTTAATGCTCTATCACCATAAATGTTCCCTGGAAAAGAGTACTTTGGCATTTTAAATAGTTATGATTCATCCCAATTTTTCATAAATTCATTAATCTTTCAATAAGCATTAAACAATTTTTTTCTCCCATGCTTGATTAATCCCAACTAAAATGATGTTTTAAAGGAAAACGTCTACCTTTGTTAGATTGATTGATAGTATACCATTCAATAAAATGACTTCTTTTTGGGGAATAGCAACATTGCTCCTAGGAATTTTCCATGCCGTCTCAGCTGTGAATGCTTTCTTCTATAAGCTTATCTTCATATACACTATATGTGTTATGTACATTCCTATATAATTGCATGTTGTGATGTAGTACACTCCAGATTAGCAGGGTTTGTTTTCTTTTCTTTTCCCTTTCTTTGCAGCCCCAGTGCTTAGCACGGTGCCTGGCACATTTTTGTTGCTTTTCAATTGTTTCAGTTGTGTCTGACTCTTTGTAATCTCATTTCAGACAGTTTTTTGTTTGTTTGTTTGTTTTTTGGCAAAGATACTGTAGTGATTCACCATTTACTTCTCCAGCTCATTTTATAGGAGAACTGAAGCAAACAGTGTTAAATGACTCACCCAGTCACACAGCTATTAAGTGTGTCAGAAGTCAGACAAACTCATGAAGATGAGTCTTCCTGATTCCAAGCCAAGTGGTCTATCCACTGTACCACATAGCTGCCTCACCTGGCACATAGTCAGTATGAAATTAATGCTTGTTGGCTGAGATAAAGGAAAGTCTATGGTATGTAGACCTGCTTCTTTATGGAAGATTTTCAAGTCGTCATAGGCAACAGTTTTGTAGAATAAGGGCATAGACAGTTAACCGTAATGTGTGAGGGAGTGTGCTACCTAGAGAAATGGATAGAGTGCTGGATTTAAAGTCAAGAAGGCTTGAATTCAAATCCTGCTTCACACACTTCCCAGTTCTGCAAGCTTAGGTCAGTCACCGAGTCTCTTTGTGCCTCAGATTCCTCTCCTGAAAATGTTAGATGAATAATAGCATCTGCCTCACAGGGTTATTGTGATGATTAAATAACATGTGAAATGCTTTGCAAGTCATAAAGTGCTATAGAAATTCTAGCTCTTAATATTTTCATGAAATGAAGTAGGTCATTTCTAAACCTCTTTTTATTATATTCTATATAGACAAAGTCTTTAAAGGGATTTCTGACTAGAAATATTTCACTAATGCCCAGAAAACACATGTGATTCTCTTAGGTTCTGACAGTTTTCTGAGCTTCACTGTCCATGGTTCTGACTATTTGCCTTTTGATGAGAAATATGAAGTGGAGAAGTAATGAAAGCTGCAAATTTCCTGCAGGCCAAATAAAATGCAAATGAGGAGCTTCCGGTGTCTGACAAAGTGATGATCTTCAGAATACAAATAAGGAAAAAGCTATGCTGACTGCAAAAGCTATTTTTGTATCCTGTCACTGGCTTCTAGGCATAACAGCTTTAGGAGGACAACATCTGGATTCCAAATTCCAGGCAAACCACATGCTCTGAAATGAAGCTTATACCTAGCAGAACAGGATTGATCACAGAGAAAAAATTACTTATATTTTTTAAAAATAAAAGATAAATCTTTTTATTATTTTCCATTCAGGCTAACACCAACTAAAAACCTAAATAGGAGAAAGTCAAAACAAAATATCCTAGGGAAAAGTGGCAGGCAGTAAACCTTCCTCTGACCTGAACAAATCCACTCTCCTACTGAGAAGAATCACTGAGATATTCTTCCCTATATGGGTAGATGGGTTAAGGTATTATCCCCAGGGATTCCCTTATTCTGAAAGAATGTTTGTAGGGTGGCCTCTCCTGCCCTAGCATGACCAGATTTAAATTCTTACATAATCTCCATTAGATAGTATAAGTTAGTTTGTGAAAGAAAATGGATCTTTTAGAAATATATCCAAGTAATCTTCCTCATTTGCCCCTACCCCTCCTGCCCTTCTATATAGCCACTATTTCTTTCCCTTAATCAACAAATGAACAAACCTCTATACTTAAAAGGATCGATATAAAGTCTTTTCAAGTTCTATCAAGTCACATATTTGGAGCTGGATGGGATGTCAGAGGTAATTGTTTCTAGTTACTTCCTTTTACAGTGGAGGAAAACAAGACCCTAAGATGTGAAGTGATTTATGCAGAATAAAGAAGAGGAGAAAGAATACCTCTTTCTCTTGTACTGATGACACTGAATTGTAGAATACTGCAGTTTATTGAAAGATATTTATATACACTCAAAAAGAGTTTAGACTGACCTTTGTCATATAAAAGATCAGATTCTTGAAGAATGTCTGTTGCCTAGATTATGGCTTTCATTTGGATGGACAATGTATAAAGCTTGTTCATTAGTATGCATAACTTGGATAGTCAATCAAAATGGACAAAGGAATTGTACCCAGAATTGAACAGGAAGAGGAGGAATGTGGAGTAGATTGTCTTAAGGGAATTTTGAATCTTCTTTAATGAGCCTGAGCTTCTTTCACAAACAAAGATCACTTTTAAAATATAAGTATTAAACTGGTGTGACTACAACATGGAATAAAATAGTTTCTGAAGAATAGTAAATGTATCTCACAAAGAGAGTAATGGGGAGATGCACAGTATTTGTGAGCAATCTATAATAGATAACCAATCAAGAATTCCCAAAAAAAGGATAAGAGTAAAAGGTTTCATCAGAAAAAAATGTTTGACAGTGGGAAAAGATAGACTGGTCATATAGTTATGGGATGATATATACTCATTCACTCATGTTCTCCTGATGTCAAGAGTAACTAAGGATGACTTCCAACATATTAGACAGAACATCCCTCCCCACTTTGATAAACTTATTGAAAGACACAGACAAGAGTCACATAGAATGGGCAGGCATAGATGACATGGGATGTCAAACAGAAAACCAAAACACTTCATTAATATGTTCCTGATGTCAAGAGTAAGAAGGCTATTAACATATTGGATAGACTGTTCCTCCTTCAGTGAACTTATAGGAAGATACAAACAAGAGTTATGTAGAATGGTTAGGCGTGGATGGGTTGCAATCTGTATCTTTGGAAATCAATGAGATGACCAAATCATTGGAATATTAATGTATTTATATTTATCCAATAGACTTTCCTCCTCCTGTTCAGTTCTAGTTTCAATGCACTGTCAATTTTCCATGTCTGTACAAAATATGTATACTGATGACCATGGTCTTTAAGTTGTTTACTGACCTCTTTATTATAGTCTGGTCAATAGGTATTCTTAATTCACTTAGTTTTTTTTTTTTCTGAGTAGATAGTTAGGTCAAATCTATTTGATTATTATGGCACCAAGTTCACCTCCTGGTGAGATCCATAATAATCAAATAGATTTGACCTAACTATCTACTCAGAAAAAAAGAAAGACAAGGGAGGATATACTACATTTATAGAGAAAAAGAGATTATAGAATGTTCATGGTTACAATTCAGAAGAACTGAAGGATGATGCCATTGAAATATGTCTACAGAAGGATGCAAGATGTGAGGGTTGGGAAAGAATAATAATGTAAAGTGGGGTGTTTTGCAAAAGTAGGTAGTTGAACATTGCATAAAGTTCAAGCAAGAGGAGGAAAGTACCTGCCCCAGAGAAAGCTAAAAGGAAGGAAAAATATCAGGCAGGTCTGCTTTCCCAATTTTTTCCCCAAAGACTTTTGAGACCAGATGCCAAACATGACAGTGATATTTGATGTATCTGTGATCTCAACCATGTGGACACTCCATCCAGTGGTGCAGATTGCAACCCATTTACACTTTCTCATCCTATAGAACTCTTGTCCTTGTCATCTCATGAGTATTCCATAAATTTTTTCATCATAAATGTGGGAGGTTTCCTCTAGATAATTTAGCATAGTGTTTTACAGAGTAAACAATTAATATTTTTATTCATTCACACATTTCTTGACATTGTGTGCATACTAGTGAAGCTCATGAGTTGACTATCAATTACCCCTGATTCTTACTGCTTGATTAGTCCAGCTCATTTAAAAAATAAGGAAAAATATAAAATTTGAGATTTTCCAAAACATTAACTCCCAAATACAACATTGAGGAGACGTAAACATAGAATTCTTTTGAAAAAAGTTTGAGGGAGAGGGGTTATTCATTGCAATCCCCAAAGGAATCAGTAGTGTGACACGACAGCCAGGAAAACAAATTCAGTCTGAGGTTGGGTTGAGAGGTGTACCTTCAGTGAATAAGATCAAAGGAATGAAATTACTTTGGAATTATACTTTGACAAGGATTTGCATCTAGAATATAACAGTAGGAAGAAAACAAGATGGACCATGTTGGGCAAACTGTGTGAAACTCTCTGAAAGATGCCATACTAAGTATTAATGCAAAATCTTAACACATTAAAAGAATACCAACATTGTTCCAATTATGCTATTATTATGAATGATAATAACCAACGTGAATATTATGATTAAGGATTTTATATGATTTCTTTCATGTGAACATAATAAGAACTACTCTGTGACTTCAATACTGAAGCTATTACTGTCCCCATTTTACAGCTGGGGAAAACTGAGACTTAGAGAGAGAGGGAGAGAGAGAGAGAGAGGGAGAGAGAGAGGGAAAGAGAGAGAGAAAGAGAGAGACAGACAGACAGACAGAGAGGTAAAGTGACTTACCCACAAATTCTTTGGCTAATAAGTATCAGAGGTGAGACTCAAACCCAGGTCATTTTCATTCCAAGCTTAGAATATTATTCTTTAAGTCATACTGTTTCTCATGCATTATGGCAGAGAATAAAACTCAGACCTGAAATAATTTGAAAAAAAAAAACTTTTTAAGTCACGTAGCAGAGGATGAGAGCCAAAAAGGGATGGCTCACTCCCCCTGAGTGTCTGTAGGTTATGCATGATAAATTATTTAAACAAAGGAACAAGGGGAAAGTCATCTGATTGGCTATAGCATGGATGCAGTTCCCAGATAAGACACATGATCAGTCTTCATTCAGTTGGAAGGTTTTTAGTCAGCATAATCTAGAGTCCTGAATGCAGCATTAAACAAATCTGATTTCTAAGCAACAGGTCTTATTTCTGAGCCATGCAGGGCTAGATTCAAGCAATGTAATAAAATTGTTCCATACATACAACACTATAATCATGAAAGAATAAAAATGTGAGTGATGTTAGGGTCAACATAGAGAAGTGTGGTGGGCTAAAAGTAGGTCCCATCTTATTGCAGTGGTAATTCATGTGCAAGAATTGGCCTAGAAGAGAGTTGATCACCCATGGAACAAGAGCAAGAGATGATAGAGGAAGACTGTACTGGTCCCCACACCATGTGCAAAGACTGTGACGAAGACCTCCACTTCCTTGGGTAGATGCCATATGGGGCATTTAAATGACGTGAGACAAGAATTGCAAAAGATTGTACAGTACTAACAGCTAACAATCTACACTGCTTGGGGTGTATGAAGTATTCAAGGACCACTAGCACCGCTGGTGTGATGGTTTGAAATGTTTTTTTCAGAGCTACTCCTCTACTTTTGATATGCCATCCAATTCTTACCTGTGGCTCCAAGAAACTGTATCATGTTCAGTGTCCATACCCTAGTAAACTGATTCAGCAGATAGGGTAAACCAGGTGGAAGGTAATCAACTGACCTTAAACCCATTGGTGAGTTGGATTGAAGACTTCTGCTGGTAGAATTGGTGGATGAGAAAAATATGTTCCAACCATCATGAAGACAGCTGAAGCAGGTGCTGTGGAGCACTTAGAGTTTGGTCAGGCATAGAAGATGCCAAGGTCATCCACTGCAACCTTGGCCATTGCCAAACTTCCTGACTGGTCTTGCCACTAGATTTTGATGACTCTGGAAGAAAGAGTGAGACTTATGACTTTATGCAACTCTGCCTGACTTAAGTCCAATTTATGCATGTGTCAAGACATCTCCCTGTGATGTCATTGATCATCTTCAAAAATAAAGGACAAACAGTAACAACAACATTTTTTCATTATAAACAATCAATAAAACAATAAATTAATTCTCATTTTTTAGCATTCGCTCATTTCTGAGATGGAGATGCTTATATTATATGAAAAATGTAACAATTGGCTCACATTTGAGCTGGCTCCAGAATACCCCTGAATCTGAGGTCTCCTCTAGCTCAAATTCTTTAATCTTACTAGTAGATGATAGTTTTTTTATGCTTAAAGAAACACTCTGAAGCTTTTAGCTTAACTGATCCTTCCATCAACATGACAGGATTTTTGACTGAATCAGTCCAGTTCAATGTGGAAGGCCTTTCACCCATTTGTTATACCAAATGGTAAATCTAAGCAGTCATATAATGGCATAGAGCTACATTTTTGTATGGGAGGGCATACATTACACAATAAGTTGTTATTCACCAGATGAGGGGCCAATCTATCTATAATTTGGAGTCTTTGAGAGTTACATGTTATTGAAAAAGGTGAAAAGACTTGTCTTGGTTACAGTCAACAAAAACCAGAGTCAAGAGTTGAAACTGGGTCTTCCCAACTACAAGTTCAGTACTATAACCTATATAATATGCTGCATTTTTAATATGTCACTGGTATGTGATTATTTCATTTTCCTTAGAAAAATGGGGTGGTAGCAATCAGTCAGAAAGATTTGGTATACTGTTTTGGGTCCTGTTGGAGATTCTGTAAAAAAAAGAAAGACTTCATTCATTCAATACATATCCACTAAGTGCTTCCTATATGTACATTTCTAACATTACATAGTTGCTTACATGATGTTGCTTCCATTGAACTAGGAACTCCTTGAGATCAGGGCCCACATTTTTGCTTTTCTTTGTATCCCCAGCACAATTTCAGGGAAATGGTACCAGGGTCAATGAACTTCTCAAAGGGGAATCAGGAAAGTGACCACTGGCATGAGGAATAATTGGCACGTTTTAAAATTTGTAGGTTGTTCTAGTAATGCCCACTAGCGAAAACAACCAAACCAAGCCAAGCCAAGCCAAAATATTGTTCGAGCTTTTTCATTAATGGGCATTTTCCTTTGTTTCTCACAGTATCCTAGATTTAGATCTGAAAAAGATATGAGTCCACCTGGTCCAACCTCCTTATTTTACATGTGAGGAAACCGAGGCTCAGAGAGGCTCAGTGATTTGGCCAAGGTTACACTGGTAGTGAGTGGCCAGACTAGCAGTGTAACCTGAGTCTCCTCATTCCAAGTTTAGCTCTCATCCCACTGTACCGTGCCGCTCCATAATCAAATGACGTATTTTCCTTTCCCTTTGCTGCATCTCAAGAAAGTTCTTGTTTTCAGATGAACTTGGTCTCCTTTTGAATGTGGTCAGCACTCCCCTCCTTCCAAATACACTTACTACTTTTCCTGGTTACTGCTTCTGTTATTCTGGAAACCCCACTGGCAAACATTCTGTGGGATGGCTCTTATTGCACTTTCTACAGTGGCCACTGGGTGGAGCCAAATGGTTAACTCTAAATAAAGAAAACTACTGGAAAGCCTTCAAATAAATGACACCTGTTTTATCTCCCTACCCACCAACCAGGACAACTTACTATTGATGGTGGTTCAAACTATGTGGCATGCATGAAACCAGCTGAGCTTTTCCTAGGCTCAGAGAACTATGGCTTCTTAGGATGAGATACTTGGTTATATACTCGGGGGAAAAGCGATTTGGGGCTGGATGGGAAGTAAGAGAGAAGGGAGAAATGGGAAAAGGAAAGTTAATAGCCAATACCTGGGGAACACTCCAAGATGATTGCAATATCAATTCACCTCACTTCAATTCGATGAATATTTATGAAGTCGCTGTTTATTATGCCAGGTATTGGAGGCCCTGGGGATATAGAACAAAATTGACCATTCCATATTCTCAGATAACTTAAATTCAACTAGGGGAATACACCATGTACACAGAAAAGTAAGTTTAATTTATACGGAAAGTAAATATGAAGTAGTTTTGATGGAGAGATCCCTAACAATTGGATGGGATCAGAAAAAGATTTATGTAGTAGACAGCACTTGAGTTGAGCTGTGAAAGGCTCTGAGGATTTCAAGGGAAGAAAATGAGAAAAGAGTTCCAGGAATGGAAAACAGTCTATGCAAAGGCATAGAGGTGGGAGATAAATTAATCAACAATTAAGTGCCAACTATATGGCGTGTGTTATGCTAAAAGCTAAGGATTCAACTACAATTAATCTTTTTTTTTTTTAAATAACAGAAATCTATTTCTCTCTCTCCTATTCTCCATCACACTGGAAAAGGAAAAAGAAAAACAAATTCCTTGTAACAAACATACATAATCAAGTGAAACAAATCCCCTCACTGACTATCTTCAAAAACAGATTTGTCTCCTTCTGCATCCTGAATCTATTACCTTTTTTCAGCAAGTGGATAGCAAACTTCATCTTTGGTCTTCTGAAATCATAGATGGTCTTTGTTTTGATCAGAGCTCTTAAAGATTTCAAAGTTGTTACTTTGTTTACAATGTTGTTAAATAAATTGTTCTGCCCATTTCAGTCTTCATCAGTTTATAGAAGTCTTCAAAATGGTTCTTTTTTAATATTAATGTTATAGCATAATTTGCTTTTCTGGTCCTACTCATTTGATGCTCCATCAGTTCCTATAAAACTTTTTATCTCTCTTTGAAGTGATCTATTTCCCCATTTCTTATAGCACAATAGCATTCCATTGCATTCATAATCGCTAAGAAAGAGATAATATAGAACTATTGAAGCTTCTTGATGAGGGAAGCAAAATGGTTAGGCTTGTGTGTTGAGCAGAAATTTGGCAGAAACAAGAAATGGAAGTTTCAGAAAGGCAGATGAATGATGCTGACTCTGATGATGGTGATGGTGGTGGTGGTGGTGGTGGTGATGGTGGTGGTGGTGGTGGTGGTGGTGATGGTGGTGGTGGTGATGGTGGTGGTGATGGTGGTGGTGGTGGTGATGGTGGTGGTGGTGGTGGTGGTGGTGGTGGTGGTGGTGGTGGTGATGGTGGTGGTGATGGTGGTGGTGATGGTGGTAATGGTGGTGGTGGTGGTGGTGATGGTGGTGGTGGTGGTGGTGATGACAGCTAGCATTTATTATACAACACTATAAGTAAGCACTCCATAAAGCACTATGCAATATTATTTCATTTCACAGAAGTCCTCTGATGTGGGTGATATTATTTTCCCCATATTACAGATGAGGACACTGAGGCTGACAGAGATTAGGTGATTTGTCCAGAATTACAAAACTAATTAGAGGACTCAAACGCTGGGCTTTCTGACTCAAAGTCCAACACTATCCATTATGCCATCTT
Source organism: Pseudochirops corinnae (assembly GCA_028646515.1). Classification (NCBI taxonomy): domain Eukaryota; kingdom Metazoa; phylum Chordata; class Mammalia; order Diprotodontia; family Pseudocheiridae; genus Pseudochirops; species Pseudochirops corinnae. The sequence continues at coordinate 21,914,157 of CM053590.1, read as the reverse complement.
GACATTAGAAGTGGACTGAGATATCTTCGGATGAATGCCTCATCACAGGACTTCTTCAAATGACAACTGCATGAACTGTCACAGAAGGAATTGCTTCTCAGATCCCGATTGAACCAGATGGCAGTCATTGAGAAGGCTGGGGGACACTATGGAAAAGAATATCAAGCTTAAAGTCAGAGAACCCTCATTCAAGCCCCAGTTCTGCCATTAGGGTTTGAAGGCATTAAAACACTGAGCTTTATCTAATGTGACATGGAGTTAGCCATTGAACCTCTCTGGTCTCAACTCCCTCATGTTGACATAAAATAAGAGGGTTTCTCTAGATGGCTTCTGATGAAATTTAAAATTCTATTTTTCTTTGAAATATCAATTTAAGACAATTTACTGCTTCTCATGTGTTTTGATAAATACTAGGCAGGATACAATAAATAATTCAATGTGATTCAATTCAGCAATCATATACTAAGTATATGGTTGGTTGGTGTCTTTCATTCTCAAAGAGGACCAAAATGACATCACTAAGTTAGAGTCAAGTTACAGTGTGTCTGGCTGTGGCTGATCAGACTAATACAAGCTTGGAATGCTCTACCACTGGTCAGGCACAAATAGTTTATGTGCTCCTCTTCATTGTGGGAGTGGTACTATGACTCCAGAAAAACATGTATCCAGCTCCAACTTTGGTAAGCTGGCCTTCATTTGACAACGTTTTTTCACTCAGGGCTGCTATTTGGATGTGATGCCTGCTGAGTTCTCTTGCAACAAGAACTGTTTGTCTTTCAGATATAATGAAATTTGTATTGTGTATAAGTGTACACATCCCATGTACTGATGTTAAGTGGAATAATCTTTGCAGAATATTTTTTGCATTGTGTGTGTGTGTGTGTGTGTTTCAGATCCAGAGTGGTATCCCTGCCTACTGCAGTAGTCAGGCTAGGGTTGGGCAAGCAGACAATTTTGGGGGCACTTTTTCTACTAGTCAGGATACAAAGAATAATTTGAAGTGATCCAATTCAACAAGTCTGTGTTAAGTACAAGGTAACATACTATTGTTGAGAAAATAAAGACACAAAGAAAACTGCTCTTTCTTTAAGATGCTTGTATTCATTTTATTGAAGAGACACAATAAAGACCCAAAGTATAGAACAAAGAAAATTGACCAAATAATAAAACTTGGTGCTGTTCCTCATAAAGTTAAAAATCCAATCCAAATTTATTTGTGCTAATTGCAACTGGATGCAGAAAAATGAATGGAAACAAATGGACAAAGATGTGAGAACCCCAGGATTTGAATCTTGATCCTAAGACATGTCCACTTTCCCCCATATTGCTCTATGTAGACTTTAGTTTAGATGGCTGGAGGGAGAAGCTGAGGAGAAGAATTGTTCTTTTATTTTTCACGTGTCATTGGAGTAATGTGAAAATGAACACCCACTTTTCATTCCCAGGGCTAGGACCCCATGCCTGGCTGCAAAAATTGAAGGCTTACAAATGAATTATTCATATCGAGAATGAATCTTGTTATCTTCAGCAAATAAATAAGAATGTTGCTTCAAAAACCTAGACTCAAGGACCATGAAAACAAATAAATATCATAAAAGTAAATTTAATCCTCATCTATGTTCAACTGAGTCTCATGTTGGATAGGCCTTGGAAGCAAGAAAATCAATGAGAATGAAGAATGTGAGAGTCCACATGAGGAAGCAAGACCTCTTTTCCAATATAAGGAAAGAAGTCCTTCATTATCACTTTCTTTATGGACCTCTTCTTTTTGCTTTCTGAACCGAGATGGACACTCTTCCTACTTGAAGAACTTGAGGGCTTCAATGGCCATATTCCTTCTAGGAAGGCTTGTATGGTAGTGATCACTGGACATGGAATAAGAGAACCTGAGTTTATACCCACTTATATTACTTGCTTCCCATTGTGATGATGGTTGAGTAACCACATCTTTCTAGTCCCTAGTTTTCTCATCTATAAAATGAGAGTTGGGCAGAGCCAAGATGGTGGAGTAAAAACAGGACCTCTGTGCAGCTTCAGCTCTCACCACCTCCAACACATGTTAAAAAATGACTCTAAATAAATTTTAGAGCTATACAACCCACGAAGTGACAGAGAGAAACAAATCTCCCACTGAAGGCAGCCTGGAAAGCCAACAGGAAAGGTCTATCACAATGGCCTGGGAGCAAAGTGTAGTTCTAAGTGAGCCCCTCAGTTCCAGCCCCAGGGCAGCCCACACCATTGATATTCAAAGCAGACTTCAGGAGAGTGAATCACCAGCAGCTGTGGTGGTTTCTAGACTTCTCAATCCACAAACGCCAAAAGGAAAGTAAAAGGCAGTTGGGAACTCTGCTGGAAGGAGATGGAGAAGAGCATGGTCTGGCTCCTGCCCCCAGGATGAGAAGTGGCAGAGGCACAGTGGCTGCAGTGTGGCTGCCTCCAGAGCTCCTGGCCTGCAGATTGTAGGGGGACCAAGTGACCATTCAGAGGGCATGATAATTGCTCTCATTTTAACCTGCTTGGATCTGGATCATGGTCTTGGATGGTGGTCCTAGGGTGTGTGGCCAGTGTGCCAGAGCTAGAGGTCTGCAGAGAAGGTGCCCTCCTAATACTTCCAACAGTTGCTAAAACCCCAGTGATTTGGGACATAGCTCTCTGCAATCTGGAAGCAGAGTTCTACTGTGGCAAAGAGCTAGTCAAGTAATTAGCTGGCAATATGAGCAAGCAGAGGAAGCACAAACACACCAAAGGATCCTTTTTTGGGGACAAAAAGTATCAAAGCATGGAATGGGAAGAAGACAATGAAGTCAGACCTCCTGCATCAAAAGCTTCCAAGAAAAATATGAATTGGTTGCCGGCCATGGAGGAACTCCAGAAGGATTTTGAAAATCAAGTAAGAGAAGTGGAGGAAAAATTAGAAAGAGAAATGAGAATGATGCAAGAAAATCATGAAAAGCAAGTCAATAGCCTGCTAAAGGAGACCCAAAAAATACTGAAGAAAATAACTCCTTAAAAAATAGACTA
>CM053590.1:21868525-21910636 GCA_028646515.1 Pseudochirops corinnae | reverse complement strand
TAAAGTCATTTGCTTCCATTTGCTCCACTCTGATTCTGAAGGAATTATTCTCTTCAGAAAGCTTTTGAGATTCTTTTTCCATCTAGCAAATTCAACCTTTTAAGGCATTCTTCTCCTCATTGGCTCGTTGGGCCTCTTTTGCCGTTTGAGTTAATCTATTTTTTAAGGTATTATTTTCTTCAGTCAGGTAATTGATTCTCTTTTCATGATTTTCTTGTATCATTCTCATTTCTCTTCCCAATTTTTCCTCCACTTCTCTTATTTGGTTTTCAAAATCCTTAAGCTTTTCTGTGGCTTGTAGGCAGTCTTCATGTTTCTTGGAAGCTTTTGGTGTGGGAGTTCTGACTGTGTTGTCTTCCTCCCATTCCATGTTTTGAGCCTTCTTGTCTCCAAAGAAGGAATCTGAAGTTCGGTTGCTGGTTCTTACTTTGCTTCCTTTGCTTGCTCATGTTGTTGCCAGTCAATTACTTGACTTTTTAGTTCTGTGGAACTTTGCTTCCAGAGGAGAAAGCTCTGTCCCAAATTGCTGGGGTTTTCACAGCTGCCAGAGCTATTAGAAGGCCGCTGCAGCTCCCATCAGCTTTGGCTCACTGAAAACGCACCCCAGAACCACCACCCAAGGCCACGATCCAGATCCAGGCCACTCAATGCAAGAGCACTTAGACTCTGAATAATCGCTTGGATCCCCTGCAGTCTGCAGGCCAGGAGCTCTGAAGCAGCCACATGGAGGTGGCTGCAAGGCTGCTGCTTTTGCTGCTTCATTGCCCTTGAGGCAGTTTGGCTGGACTGCTTTTCTCCCTGAAATTTAGCTGAATTCCACTGAACTTTCACTTTGTCCTTGTTTCTTATGGCTTGATAAGGAAACTGCCACAGCTGCTGCTGATCCACTCTCCTGAAGGCTCCAGCTGTGGCTCTTCCTGGCCGCTCTGGGGCCAAGCCACGGTTTCAGGCTAGGCTGATTTCTGCTCCCAGTGTGCTGTGATGAGCCCATCCTGCCGAGCTGCCTTCAGCAGGAGATGTGTTTTTCTGTATTTTTGTGAGTTTGTGAGCCTAAAATTTGTTTAGAGTCATATTTTATGGGTATTTGAGGTGGCTATGTGGGAGCTGTGGAACCTTGTTGCTTCAACTCAACCATCTTGGCTCTCTCCCCCCTTGGCTTCTAAATATGACAATTCTTAAACATTCTGGTTTCTAGCAGCTATTTGATCATGGTACTTAGAATGTGTGTGTGTGTGTGTGTGTGTGTGTGTGTTTGTTTTTGTTTTTGTTTTGTAATTTTGGAGGTAGTAGCTATGCCCAGAGAATTTCTTTTCTAGATTATAGATCAGATGACTTTTACTGGACTACTGTAAAAATCATGAAATGTACAACAGCATGAGAAACTGCATGGACTCCAAAGCTTGGAATTGTGACTTATTTTGCACTGATGTTAACAAGTGACTCTGAAAGAGTGTCTAATTCTAAAGTCAGTGCTACACACATTTTCCCATGTCAGTCTAGGAGACAGACCACTTAATCTTTCTCAGAACAATTTACACTTGATGCCAATTACTGAATTACTATGTCTTATTATGTTGTCTGTCTTGGGGTGATTTAAATTTTAAGATGATATCTTATTACTCTATTTCTGGGGCTAATTAGAATGTCCTTCTTTTCACTCCACAATATGTTCATAGTATCTTAGATCTGCAGCTATAAGGGATTTCATAAGACAAAGAATTCAGCCCCCCTCATTTTACAGATGAAGAAACCAAGGTTTGGGCAGGTGATATGACTTACTCAAAATCATGCAGGTGGTAAGCATCTCTGATTCCAGAGTCTAGAAATTTTCCACTCTACTGCATAATTTCAATATTGATTAATTCAACTTTACATATACACTACACATTCATGGGTCTTTTATAGATCAGGAAAAATGCAACATCAATCATTACACTTTAATTGATTTCAAACAACTGTATTGAGCAAGATATTTTTGGAGACACATGGGAGACACAAAGATGAATTAGAAACAGTTCCTCCCATCGAGACATTTGTGGAATAGATGAAAAGGGTACAAATAGACATAAAAGTACATAGTTGGAATACAACATCAAATCTATTAAATTCAAGATTAAGTTACTAACGCAATTCCATGACAATACAAATAAAAATTTTATATCTTTTTGAGATTAGAGTAAGGTTCCTTGGTGACATGACTTTGAAAATGGGTCTTTAATGATGGGTTGGGTTTAAATAGGTGGGAATGGGAGAGAAAGATCAGTCAAGGTTGAAGTAAAAGGAATGCCATATGGGGGAAACAATGAAAGAAAGAAGAGTGATGAGAATATTCCCCAATGAGAAGCATGATGGCCATCTTCTGAATTACCTTCCTATTTTGTGTTTTTTCTTTATGGTACTGTCTACTTCTATTCCTTATTGTAGTTTTTGTTATCCTACCTATTAGATTGTAAGCTCCTTGAGGGCAGAGACTATTCCTTATACATCTTCATATTCTCTACATCATCCATCAATTAGCTTTCTGAAAAAGAATCTTGGAGATAATTTAACTTAATGTTTTCATTTTTACAAGTGTTCTATATTAAATTCTTCTCTAAAAGATTCAATAACCTCATTGACTTGAATTCACAGAAACTAGAATGGAGTAATGATAACTGGCCTCCACTTATCTCTCCAGCCTTCTTTCTCACTGCCACTAATCCAAATCTACTGATTCACTTATATCATCATCTCTACTATTCCCTGAAATCTACCATTTTAATTCCTACTACCAAGGCTTTGCTCCAAAAGTCCTCCCCATCCCCACCCCCTACCCATGCCATGCCATGTCTTATACTTTCTCAGCATCTCATTATTGAAAATGAACATCAATCACACAGAGGTCAGTGGAGAAAGGGCTTGGCAAGTACATATATATATATATAATGTATAATGTATAATATATTATGTATTATGTATAATATATATATTATATATTTACATAATTATATACATTATATATATATATATATTTGCCAAGCCCTTTCTCCACTGACCTCTACATATATATTATATATATAAAATCAATGAGGAACTAAGAAGAAGATGAAGAATATTATATGGGATATATAATCAATGAGGAACTAAGAAGAAGATGAAGAATAGGAGGGTGTCATCAGGGAAGAAAAAAGGAGCCAATCACAATGGGACAAGTAGATTGCCAGAGTGATCCATTGTTGGCCTTTTGTCATAAGGAAATAAAAAAGGCCTGCAGCACACTGGGGGGACCTCTAGGTCAGGAACTGCACCAAATGGGCCAGGATAGATGAGTTGTGATCCTTATTACTGGAAGGAAAATCCAACTCAATAGGTTCACAGTTGTATTTGAGTATCTAAATGTGTCACCCCAATAGGAAGTGACCCTAAATTAGGCTAATATGTTTCTTTCCTTTCAGTAAAGCACTGGACATTGTTTATTTCTACTCTCCTAGTTCTGTACCCAGGGAAGAGGATGAGGAAGTCTGGGGAAGCTGCAATGGGTCTTTTGAAGCATTTCATTTTAGACGTGAAAATATTCCAAATTCTGTAGATGACACACTGTATGATGCCATCAGGAAGGTAACTGATATCTGTTGGTGATAGCTGTAATGAGTATGAAAGAGGTTTCCTAGACACAGCTCAGTTATCATCACAAATCTGCCTCCAGAGACTTACAGAATGAAAATGGCAAGAATTCTCTTTTCAAGTACTTGTCAAAAAAGGGATATCAGCATTCCAGAAAAAATACAGAGGCTCACTTATTCAGATCCAGTGCATTATGAAAATCATTTAATTCTCTTTCATGGAAATCAGTGTTTACAGTGATAGGGGAATAACTGCCCCTTTGGAATTCCAAAGATGTACCCCTTCTTAGAAGTGGAACCGAAATCGAGAAAATTCAACTGATATGTAAGGCTCATTTTGTCTGTCTTTAAATATGAGGGCATTCTGGGGCTTGATGTGGAAAGATCATAGCAGCTATTTTCTTTGAGGAACTGTGTGGATGATCAATATCCTTAACCACAATGATCATAATTGGAATGTTAGCCATAATTTGTATCACACAAAATGCAAAATGTTTTACATATATTTGTTGAACAACATTGGTTAGAAGTAAATTAATCAGTTGGTTGGGTCAAAAGACTGGGGTTCAAGTCCTGGCTCCACTATTTCCTAACTTCCTTTGGGGAAATCACTGCCTCTCTGAATCTCAGTTTTCTCTTGTAAATGGAGAGCTGAGGTGATTTCCTACCGCCTCTAAAGTAGAATACAGAGTCCTCTTGAAATTATTTTAAAGTCCTTCACACTGACTACATTCTGTCTTCCTAGTTTTACTGTACATAACTATCTTTCATGCAATTAATACTTCTGTCAAGGTGTTTTATTTGTTTTTCCCCCAGATGTCACTCTCCATCTCTATTCTCCATGCCACTGAAAAAGCTGGCCTTTATGCCTGGAATGTACTGGTCACCACCACCTCTTAGATTCCTTTGGCTCTTTCATGGTTTAGCTCAAATGCTGCTTCCTCCCTGAAATCTTTCCTGAGTCCCCTAGTTGTCATTGTCCTGTCCACTAAACGATTTTCAATTTACTTGTGTATTTTTCCTATATACTTAACTATATATGTGCTATTTTCCCCAAGCAGTAAGCCAGTTCCTTGAGAGTAAGAAGTATTCTTTTGATCTTTGTAATTTCAGTTCCTAGAAAACTGCGTGGAACACAGTAGGTGATTAATGAATGTTTTTTGATTCAATGAATCAGGATGATAATTACTTACTGAAGGTAGCTGTAAAGAAGGCTTTCTTTCAACTATACAGCATTATATACATATTATTCATATCTTGCAGAATCATTTACAAGTGGCATCAGTTCTTCCATTCTGATTCTTAAATTCTCTTCAAGGGTAGAGCCAAGATGGTAGGATAAAGGTGTGAACTCACCTGACCTCCCCTAAATTCCCCTTCAAACAATTGTAAAATAATGCCTTAAAATCAATTCTAGAGAGGCAAAAGCAACAAAAAGATGAGATGAAACAATATTCTAGACCAAGTTAACTTAGAAGGTTGGAAGAAAAGGTCTGTCTTATTGGGGTGTAGTCCAACACACACAGTGCCTGGAAAGTCAGTGGTGAGGGTCCACACACCCAAAGCAAGCTAGCAGCAAGACCCCGGGTATCTGCACAAGGCAGCCAGTAATGGGCCACCCCTTGCACAAGTCATGTCAGGTCTGGGGACAAATGAATCTGTGGCAGTGACTTCTAGAGCTCGCGGCTCATAGACATTAAGGGAGTCAAAGAAGATTGCAAAGGACCCTTTGCTGGTACTGGGGACAAGATTCTGTTACATTGTCCATACTCTGTTCTAGGTCACAGTCCCAGAACAAGGAGAAGCACTAGCACACTAGAACTCTCAGCCACAAGGGAATGGAATCCTCAGTTACAGGTCCAGGGCAGAAAACAGTACTTGTGGTCACTCATAGAGCAAAGTATGGTCCAGGAAAGTGGTGATCACACCTCTCCTTGGATCATACCACCTCAGAACTGGAAACTTAGAAACCCCCAGAACTGCCTGTGTAAAAAGACACACCCAAAACCTGAAGCTTTGGACAATGCCCCCACTACCTTAGGAGCAGAGATCAATTTTAACAATCAATTAAAAGTTGTGAAATCGGCTGGAAAAATGAGCAAGCAACAGGAGGGAGTATTAATCACTGTTATTTATGAGAACAGACCTCAACATATGAAATGTTTTAGAAAGAAATTTATTAGGTTATTTAGTAGAGGAGAATGAGCCAGAAAAGAGGCATGGCTCTCTCCTGTCTAGGTTCTAGAAGGTTTACATTATATAGGTATTCCAAAGAGCCTGACAAAGATTTTAATCAGTAAAGCAATTTTGCCAGCTTGAAATGGATATGAGCGAATTCACAACACAAGGTCAAGAGAACTTGAAACGAGACTGGGCATCGTATTCCAAAAATAAGAATGTTTTGGCTGGACTCAGGACCTGGGGGAACCCAAAATACCTTGTAGCCATCTACAGCATTCTTGGAGAGTAACTGCAGTCCGTTACTGATTGTACACAACCTTTAATCACATATGATCATATTTAAAAATGTAATAATTTTTCCCAAACAACAAAATAAATTATTTTTCCAACAATATCCTTTTAGTTTCTAATTCTTTGCCACCAAGAGCAGAGCTGTTATAAATATTTTTGTATGTATGAGTCTGTTTTCTCTGTCTTTGATCTCTTTGAAGTATAGACCTAGAGTATATTTTGAATGGTAGACACAGTTTAGTACATTTTTGGATATGGTTTCAAATTGCTTTCCAGAATAACTTGGACCCATTCACAGCACCAACATCACTGCACTATGTACCTATTTTCTCAGTTATTTTGTCATTGCTCAATTTTATTTTTTTGTAAACTTTGCCAATCTGATGGATATGAAGTGTGTCCGAGTTGTTTTAATTTGCATTTATCTAATCATTAATGATTTACATGGCTATTGATAGCTTAGATTTCTCTTTCTGGAAACTCCCAGTATTATCTCCCCCACATAAAAATGTTAACAATTTAACCTTGTTTAATCCTTTGTGGTTTCTTGCTCATCTTTACCTCAGTTTCTAATTTTTTGCCACCAGAAAAGATCTGCTACAGATATTTTTGTACACGCAGTTTCTTTTTCTTTTTTTAAAAGTCTCTTTTTGTATTCAGACTTAGTAGTGGTAGCTTCTTTTGCCAGCAACTGTTATTACTAACATTAGTCTAGTTTTATATAACCTCTTACCAAGAATCAGTCTCTCTAATATTCACTACTGTGAAAGATAAACTAAAAATCCAACCTATTTCATCCAGGAAACAGAAGGGGGCACTCTAAGAATATTTTAAATAGTCAGGTCTTCTCTATAACAAGACTGTTCCAGTGAAATGGGTTTTGAATACTACAGTGAAAGTTTCCACCTAAACACTTCCCAGTAGGAGATAATCTCACCAGTTCCCCTTTGGAAATCTTTCCTGAGGTTTTCATAAAGACATACAGAAGTTATTAAGACAATGGAATAAGCCAGTGACTGTAACAGAAGATAGAAATGAAAAGGTTGCATTTGTCCCAGAGATAATATGGTTTATAATAACAGTTTAGGGGGTAGCTTTTGGAGACAGGAGTATTTGGCTTTGATTCCTCCCTCTAACCTCTAAGACTACCTGGTGACCAAGGGCAAGAAATGTGCCCTCCTGAGCTTTAGTTATCCCTATCACCCAAAATGACACTTGGGGCACCTACCTCTGAGGGTTGTTGTCAGGCTCAAATGGTACAATATATAGTAAGTGATTTGAAAATATGAAAAATAGCATCCAATTTATAATTTCTAAAGCAGATTCACTTCTGTTAGGTCATCTGATTCTCACAACAATCATGTGAAGTAGGTAGGAGAGTTATTTTTGTTGGTTTTGACCAGACCTATGATTGTCAGGAGATACCAGGGAAGAATTCATTCACCTCTCTGGATCACAGTCTTAGAGAGCAGTCTGGGGCACATCTTGCCCAGCATCACACAGCCAGTGTGGGTTAAAGGCTGCTTTGGAAGTCACGTCTTTCTGACTCTAAGGCTGGCTTTTCATCCGAACATGCTGGTCTGTTTCCACAGGGGTTATTTATTATCTACTTTTGACAGGCAAATGGAGAGTCAAGGAGGTTGATTGCCTCCTCCAAGGTTATACGGGTGACTAGTATGAGAGTCAGATGTTATCACTCTAAGCCTAATACAGTATTCTTTTTGTTACACAGAATAGAATTACAGAACCACAGGATCTCCTGAATGGAAGGATCTCAAAGATCATATTTCCAATTCATTACAGGGCAAGAATACTATACCCCATACTTGCTAAATGGTCACTCACCTTTTGTTTTAGGATCTCCAGTTAAGAGAAAACTACCACCTTCAGAGGCTGCCTATTGCAATTTGGGAGAGCTAGAATTGTGAGGAAGCAACTCCACTCCTTCCCCTTTGTGTAATATAACTTTGGTCACTCCTCTGGTGGATGTTGCCAAGGAGATCAAGACACAGGAGATGGATGTCTTCCAGTTTGGACCAAGATTTCCCAGCACCCCCTTCTTTAACTCCCTTAGAGAATTTTGCCCCGACTTTGAGGCTGAAAATACTTATGGGAACAAGAAGCAGGAAGAGAGAAGGACCCTTGTGATCTGCTCATTATACCTCCTTAGGAAATGGTTATAGTGTCATTGTCTAGTCTAAAATTGTTAATTGCTGATAAATGGCAGAAACCGTGTTTTGTTTTTTTTTTTTACTATAAATCCAGTCATCTCTCCCATATGATGTTGCTGAGGAGCTCTTGCTCCTCTGTCTTTTCAAGTGCATGATTTGTGCTTCTCATACCTACAGTGGAGGTGTTTGTATATGTGTCTATCTCCCAACAGATTTTTAGGTCCTTGCGAGAAGGTAGAATGTCTTAAATCTTTTGCATTTTCCCCCAGCAGGATAGTCTAGGATCTGTGATTCTAGCAGGCTTAGTCACTGGTGGCTGGGAGCATGCTGATGTCTGCACATTCCCCTGGTTGTCTGAAGGCACATCTGGGGTTCCGGTGGTTAGTACTCTCTGGTTCCACCCCCCTGGGGTTCAGGATTTCCTGCTGGCAGGCTGAGATGGGGCTTGTTGGGACACCCCCTATCCTGCACTTTAGCCTCAGCACAGCCACAGCCATGCCCTTCTTCCAGGACTCCCAAACCTCCAACTGGTTCCACAATTTCAGCATTTTACACTGGGACAATATTCTCTGGGTTTTTCTAGGTCAGAGAGGGAGATGAGAGCAGCTACAGTTTATTCCACCATCTTGGCTCCTGGAAGTTCAGGTAGGTGATTTTTAAACATCCAGACTGTGGACTGATAGCCCCAGGAGCAGCTGCTGTCACTCTTTCAGTCCCTGTCCTTGGCAAGAGATGCCTCATTCTATGGTTAGAGGTTTGGGAATCACCCTGGTGGTGGGTGAGTCAGTTCACCCACCTGGGTGCCCTCTGCTTCCACTATGGTCTGGTCTGTGCTGGTGAAGCCCATGTGTACTCCATGCTCTGTGCTCCCTATGCCTGGAGCAACAAATCCTACCCTTACACACTTTCCTGGGCTGGAAATCTGCCACATTCTACCTTCCAATGGATTCTGCCTCTCTAAAAACCATTCTGATTCACTTTTTAGAGGTTACTGAAGGAATTCAAGGGGGAGTTCAGACGAGTTTCTGCTTTTACTCCACCATCGTGGCTCTGCCCAGTAGCCCCAATCTGTGATTCTATAGACATGGAAACTGTCAATCCATTTAGTAGTTAAGGCCTGAGAACATAGAGTTTATGTGACATGCCCAGGATCACTATTCAGTGGCAGAACTGTGCTGATGTTCATCTGACTGAGTAAAGTCAACAAATTAACAAGTGTTTATTGAGCATCTATAGTGTGCTAGACCCCACACCAGGTGTTGGGAGACCAAAAAAAGGCAAAAACAGTCTCTGTCCTCAAGAAGCTCCCAAACTATTACACCATGTTGCCTACCCCCATCTCTCTTTTCTCTATCTCTATCTCTCTCTTTTTCATTTCTCTCTCATCCCCCCCCCTCATCTGTCTCAATCTCTAATCTATATCTATATAATATATGCATATAAATTCACACATGTATATATGTACTATATGTTATATATAGCATTCTGTGTGTGTGTATGTGTGTGTGAAAAAGAGAGAGAGAGAGATGGATAATTGTTGAATTGAAATCTATGATTGTAGAGTTAGAGTTGAAAGCTTTGAGGTCCTTCAATCCAATTCTCTCTCTTTGATGATGAATAAATGGAGACCTAGAGTGGGGAAATGAGTGAAAGTGGCAGAACTGAGAACTGAACCCATGCCTTCTGCCTCTGAGGCTGGCACTCTTACAAATAAAAGATCATTTTTAGAAAAAGGGAAATGTCTGGAATGACTTGAAGGCTCCATCCAACTAGCCTATTTCTCATCAGAGGCTTTGTGTCCATGTGGTTTGAGGGGAGAGGCTGAGTTTGAAGTGGGCAGATTTTTGGATTTTATTCCACAATCGAATTGATGAAAACTGTTCCAGTCTTCCATCTCCTTTATTTGAGAGTGGACTTGGAAGAAAGAGAGGGAGGAATGGGGTGGGGTACTTATGAAAGGGTCAAACTTCAGGACATAATTATAAGTATTTTCAGGAAAACAGAAGCAAAACTGTTATTCTAGCTGCCAAGTCAAGGACCAATGCCCTAGGCAATTTTTTTTTAAGAGAGATTCTTTGTGGTGAGAGGGGAGAGGCTTGAGAAGAAAATTTAGATGTCATGACACAAGGCCCCACTGGAGGAGAGACTCAGCTGTGGACATTAACCTATTAGGAAAGGTATAAATCAAGACTTTGGAAGACCAAGGGACACCCTAACTCTGCTTCTAGGTAGACTGATATTAAGAGAGAGAAAAAGCATGGGGCTAGACCATGGAGTTAGGAGGAATTAATCTACCTCCTTTCTGCTTACTTCTTATTCAATTAATCATTCAATTAATTAACAAACATTTATGAAATACCTATGTGTTAGACTATCCTGGATGTTAATGATACAAGGAAAAAGCAAAAAAAAAGAAAAGAATCCTTCCTTGAGGAGCTAATATTCTTTTTTTTTTTTTGAGGGAGAAGGCAAGGCAATTGGGGTTAAGTGACTTTCCCAAGGTCACACAGCTAGTAACTGTGTTAAGTGTCTGAGTCCAGATTTGAACTCAGGTCCTCCTGACTTCAGAGCCAGTGCTTTATTCACTGCACCACCTAGCTGCCCCCAAGGAGCTAATATTCTAATGGATAAGACAATATACATATAAATTATATAGAAATATACTTTTGAGGGGAGAGGTGGGAAAGATGTACAAAAAGTGCTGTTTGAGTTAGGCCTTGAGGGAAGACAGGGATTCTGAGAGGTGAAAGTGGGGATAGAAAGTGTTCCAATCATGGAAGACAACTTTGGAGACAGCCATGGGATACAAGGACCAGAGACTAGAGATGGAGACTGGTATGTTAAGAACAGCAAGTACAACCGTATGATTAGATGGTGGAGAATATGGAGGGAAGCAATGGGTCAGACTGAACAGGAAGAAGGGGGCCAGGTTATGTGCTTGAAATGACAGGGGATTTTGTATTTAATTTTGAAAGTAATAGGAAACCATTGGAGTTTATTGAGAAATAGAGTAGTGGAGATAGCTAGAAAGGGCCATATATAGAATGCTGGGCTTAGAGACTGGTTCACTTAATCTCTATTTGCCTCAGTTTCCTTATCTATAAGATAAGGATAATGAAAATAGTAGCTACCACCCAGAGTTGTTGTGAGAGTCAAATGAGATTACGTTTGTAAAGTGTTTAGCATAGTGCCTGGCATATAATAGGTACTACATACATTCTAGTTATTGTTATTAACATTACTGAACTGAGACCTAGACTTTAGGAAAATAGCTTTTGCAGCTATGTGGAGGGACTACCTCCTAGGGGTAGGAGAGGAGTCTGGGAGATCAATAGGAAGTATTACAGCAGTCCAAAAGAGACTGAACTAGAGTGGGACCATCTTAGTGGATATAAGGGAACACATAAGAGGCAAAAACAATAGAGAATTGTCATTGTTGTTTTAAATATAATTGCTAAAGGCAGTTTTTCCTACCTGCTGACAAAGTAGAAGTGGATGCTCTGAACCTATACTCTAATTGCCACACCTTAGTTACGCTGTGAACCACCTAGAATGAGAGCATTGCTTAACTCTACCAACTCATGTTAAACTGTCACCCTGTTTGATGGTTTTGAAAAGTGTTAAAAATAGAAGTGTTAGCAATATCAAATAAATTCAGTTTTAGAAATGCTTCTGGGGAAAAAAATGAATATCCATATTTATGAATCCCAAATACAAAATTCAATCTTTGGATTAAAAAAAGAAAAATATCTGTCTTTTTTTTGTCAATATAGAGACTCTGAGTATGAAAAATGAAGTAATGTAAAATAAACTCAGCATTAGCAATTTCGGGAGCTGTTTGTCTCCTTTCTTAACCTTATTCCCTGAAGGCCTGATTTTGAAAGTGGGGAAGGCACAATAAACCCCAAATTGCCCAACCTATTATTGTAAGTGTGGGCTGCTTAAAACACGTAAGTGTGCTAGGAAGATTTCTCCCATCCTGCCAAAGTAAGAGAAGCTGAGTATTACTGCCTGTCACTTTGGAATCAAAGAGGGTAGAAAGAGTTTGTAGAAGCTGGATATTCTCCCACAAAGAAAGGATGCCTATCATGAACCCATTCTAACTGGAGTTGTTTGCTTGATCTATCAAACCAATTGCTGGCTTGTATGACAGCTTGTAGCTTATAGTTTGCAAACATTCTCTCCCTTTTTGAAAATTGGCAGGATTCTGGGAAGATGGCGAAGTAGGTCAGAAAATGTCAAACTCTCAAGATTTTCCTCCACAAAAGTTTAGATAAAATAATAGCTCTGGGTGAACATAGAGCTGTGGAAATGAATAAGAGTAGGGGCAGAACAGGGGTCCTCTTGTGACAATCAAAGAAGACCTGAAGAAAAGTCCCAGGATGTGATTTCCTCCCTGTGAAGAGTAAACACCTTCAGTTCCACTCTAACTACTGGGGCCAAGCTGCTTAAACAAACAGGCAAACAGTGGCAAGCCCTGGAATTAGCTAGATTGGGAAGCTGCCTTGGCAGCCACAGGAACTTTTACCCCCTTCCCCCAAACCTCTTTTCCCCCCGGATAGTGAGAGGAGTTGGGTATCTGACCTGGGGGAAATCTAAGTAACCTCTGCTGACAAGGAATGCCATACTAAGTTGTGCTGTGGAGAGCAGCAGGGGCAAGAGGGAAATGCACACACCTGGTGAGTACAGAAACAATGGGGTCCGGATGCTGCTGACTGTGGGCACTTGAAGACTGGAGGTCTTGGGTCAAGAAGACTGGAATAAAAGAAAAGAAATGAAAGAAAGTCAAAAATAGATGAATTCAGTCTGTATTCAATCAATATCATTCCTTTCTCTGGAGAGGAATAGTGTACTTCACCATTAGTACCCTGGGATTGATTCGTCATTAGTACAATAGGGATCATTGTATTGCTGAGAATATAGCTAAGCCACTCACAATTCTTCATTGAACAATATTGCTGTTACTGTGTACAACGTTCTCCTGGTTCTGTTCACTTCACTATGCATCAGTTTATGTAAGCCTTTCCAAGGTTTTGTGAAATAATCTTGCTTGTCATTCCTTAGAGCACAATAATATTCCGTTAAAGTCATATACCACAGTTTAACCATTCCTCAATTGACGGGCATCTCTTTGATTTCCAATTCTTAGCCATCACAAAAAGAGGTGCTATAAATATTTTTGTACAAATAAGTCCTTTCCCCTTTTATGTTGATGTCTTTGAGATATAGACCTAGAAGTGGTTTGCTGGATCAAAGGATATGCACAGTTTTATAGCCCTTTGGGCATAGTTCCAAATTTCTCTTGAGAATGTTTGTTCAGAACTCTACAAACTGTACGTTACTGTTCCAGTTTTCCCACAGTCCCTCCAAAATCAGACATTTTCTTTTTTTGTCATATTGGTCACATTGGGAGGTCTTAGGTAGTACCTCAGAATTGTTTTAATTTGTATTTCTCTAATCAATAGTGATTTAAAGCATTTTTTTCATATGACTATAGATAGCTTTGATTTCTTCATCTGAAAACTTCCTGTTCATAGCTTTTGACCATTTATCAATTAGGGAATGATTTGTATTTTGTTTTTTATAAATTTGACTCAGTTCTCTATATATTTGAGAATGAGTACTTTATCAGAGATACTTGTTGCAAAAATTTCCCCCCATTTTTGTCAAATGAGTTTTTGTTCCAAATGCTTGGATCCTTGGATCCTTGGAGCCAAATGCTTGGATTTATCATATACTAGATTCCTATAATGTAATTTGTACCTAATATATTCCACTGACCAAGCACTCTGTTTCTTAGTCAGTACCATACTGTTTTGATAATTACTACTGTATGATACAGTTTGAGATCTGGTATAGCTAGAACACCACCTTTCACATTTTTTTCCATTGATTCCCTTGATATCCTTGAACTTTTGTTCTTTTGGATGATTTTTTTATTATTTTTCTAGCTCTATAAAGTATTTTTTTGATAGTTGGATTGATATGGCACTGAATAAATAGATTGATTTAGGTAGAATTGTCATTTTTATTGTATTGGCTTGGCCTACCCATGAGCAATTAATATTTTTTCTAATAGTTTATATCTGACTTTATTTGTGTGAAGTGTTTTACAGTTGTATTCATGTAGTTCTGGGCTTGTCTTGCTGTGTAGTCTTCCAAGTGTTTTATGTTTTCTACACTTATTTTAAATGTAATTTCTCTTTCTGTCTCTTGCTGCTGAACTTAGTTGGTAATATATAGAAATTCTGATGATTTGTGTGGGTTTGTTTTGTATTCTGCAACTTTGCTTAAGTTGTCAATAATTTCAAGTATTTTTTAATAGTTGATTCTCTAGAATTTTCTAAGTATAACATCATATATATATATATATATATATCTACAAAGACTGATAGTTTTGTTTCCTCATTGGCTATTCTAATTTCTTAAACTACTTTCTCTTCTCTTATTTGCTATAGCTAACATTTCTAGTACAAAATTAAATAATAGAGGTGATACTGGGCATCCTTGCTTCACCCATGATTGTATTGGGAAGGCATCTAGTTTATCCCCATCACAGATAATGCTTGCTGATGGTTTTAGATAAATATTACTCATCATTTTAAGATAAGCTCCATTTATTCCTATGCTCTCCAGAGTTTTTCATAGGAATGGGTGCTGTTTTTTTGTCAAAAGACTTTTTTTTTCATCTGTTGAAGTAATCATATGTTTTCTGTTGGTTTTGCTACTGATATGGTTAATTATACTAATAGTTTTTCTAATATTGAAACAGCAGTACATTCCTGGCATAAATCCCACCTGGTCATAGTGTGTGATCCTTGTAATATATTGCTGTAATCTCTTTACTAGTATTTTATTTAACATTTTTGCATCAATATTCATCAGAGAAATTGGTCTCTAATTTTCCCTCTCTGTTTTGGTTCTTCTTGGTCTGGGTATCAGCACCCTATTTTTGTCATAAAAGAAATTTGGTAGGACTCCTTCACCTATTTTCCCCAAAAGTTTATGTAGTATTGGGATTAACTGTTCCTTAAATATATGAGAGAATTCACTTGTGTATCCATCTGGTCCTAGGCACTTTTTCTTAGGAAGTTCATCAATGGCTTATTCAACTTCTTTTTCTAAGAATGAGTTATTTAAATTTTTTTGTTTCTTCTATTAATGTAGGAAATTTATATTTTTGTAGGTCATCACCTATTTCATTTAGATTGTTAAATTTATTGGAATTTAATTGGGAAAAAATAATTCCTAACAATTGTCTTAATTTCATCTTCACTGGTGGTGAGTTCACCCTTTTCATTTTTGATAATAGTAATTTAGTTTTTTTCTTTCACTTTTTAAAATCAAGTCAACCAGTCGTTTATCTATTTTATTGGTTTTTTAGAAATAAAATCAGCTTCCAGTTTTATGTATTAGTTCAATAGTTTTTGATTTTCAGTTTTATTAATCTCATCTTTGATTTTCAGGTTTTCCAGTTTGATGTTTAATTGGGAATTTTTAATTTGTTCTTTTTTTAATTTTTTAAAGTTACATGCCCAAATCATTGATCTGCTTTTTTCTCTATTTTGTTAATGTAAGAAATTAGAGACATAAAATTTCCCTTAAGTACCACTTTGACTGAATTCCATAAATTTTGGTATGTTGTCTCATAGTTGTCATTTTCTTTAATGTAATTGTTGATTCTTTTTATGATTTGTTCTTTGCCCTACCTGCTTTTTAAGAATTAGATTATTTAATTTCCAATTAATTATAAGCTCTCTTTCTATTGTCTATTATGGGATGTTGTTTTTCTTGCATTATGATCTGAAAAGGACACATTTATTATTTCTGCTTTTCTTCATTTGGTTGTGAGCTTTTTATGTCCTTATACATGGTCAATTTTTGTAAAGGTGCCATGTACTGCTTAGAAAAAAAGTATATTCCTTTTTATTATCATTCAGTTTTCTCCAGAGATCCATCACATCTAACTTTTCCAGAATTTTATTTACCTCCTTAATTTTTTTTCTTATATTTTGCTTAGATTTATCTAATTTTGAGAAGGGAAAATTGAGTTCCTCACTAGTATAATTTTATTATCTATTTCCTCCTGTAACTCATTCAATTTTTCCTTCAAAAATATAGAAGCTATACCATTTGGTGTATATATGTTTAGTATTAATATGACTTTATTGTCTATGATAACTTTCAGCAAGATACAGTTTCTTTCTTTATCTTTTAATTAGATCTATTTTTTTTTTGCTTTTGCTTTGTCTGAGATCATGATTGTAACTCCTGTTTTCTTTGCTTCAGTTGAAGCATAATAGATTCTGCTCTAGCCCTTTACATTTTTTCTTTGTGTATCTCTTTGGTTCAGGCATGTTTCTTGCAAATAGTGTATTATAGGATTCTGGTTTTTAATCTATTCTGCTATCCACTTGTTTTATGAGTAAGTTCATCCCATTCACATTTATACTTATGACAAGCAACTGTGTATTTTCCTCCATATTGTTTTTCATTTATTTATCCCACACCCCACTCTCTTAAAGGTGTTTTACTTCTGATCACCATCTTTCCCATTATGCCTTCCCTTTTATCAGTCTCCCCTCTCCCTTCTATCATCTGCATCCTTTTTTTACTTCTTTATAGGGTAAGAGAATCTGTATATTCAACTGAATATGTATGTTATTCCCTCTTTGAATCATTTTTGATGAGATTAAGATTTAAGCTTTGCCTGCCAATCCTCCTCCCATATTCTCCATTATAATAGGTTTTTCTTGCCTCTTTTCTTGTGGGATAATTTACCTCATTCAATCTCCCCATTCTTCTTCCAGTGAAATTGTCTTTCTCACTGCTTCATTTGTGTGTATCATCCAATCAAAGTCACCTTATATCTAGATCCTTTGTCTACATATACTCCTTCTATTTGCTCTTATGATAATAAAGTTGAGTTGCAAATATTATCTTTCCACATAGCTTAACCTTAAACAGTTTAACCTAATTGAATTTCTTGTTTCCTATTTCTTTTTTTACCTTTTTAAGTTTCCTTTG
Organism: Pseudochirops corinnae; assembly: GCA_028646515.1. NCBI lineage: Eukaryota > Metazoa > Chordata > Mammalia > Diprotodontia > Pseudocheiridae > Pseudochirops > Pseudochirops corinnae. The sequence continues at coordinate 21,893,364 of CM053590.1, read as the reverse complement.
AGTCTTGTATTTGGAGGTCAAATTTTTTTATTCAGCTCTGTTCTTTTAATTAGAAATGCTTGAAAGTCCTCTATGTTTTAAATAATTATTTTTCCCCCTGAAAGATTATACTCAGTTTTCTTGGGTACATGATTTTTTATTATAAACCTATCTCCTTTGCCTTCTAGTATATCATATTCTAAGTTCTCTGGTTCTCTAATATGGAAGCTGCCAAATTCTGTATAATCCTGACTGTAGCTCCATGATATTTGAATTGTTTCTTTTGGGCTGCTTGTAATATTTTCTCCTTGATTTGTGAGCTCTGGAATTTAGCTATGACTTCCCTGGGAATTTTCATTTTGAGATCTATTTTATTTGGTTATTGGTGGATTCTTCCAATTTTTATTTTGCCCTCTTGTTCTCAGTTTTCTTTGATAATTTCTTGAAAGATGGCTGTCTAGGCTTTTTTTTTTTCTATCATGGCTTTCAGGTAGCCCAATAATTTTTTTATATTATGTCTCCTGATCTATTTTCTTGATCAGTTGTTTTTGCAATGAGAAGTTTCACATTTTCTTCTATTTTTTCTTTTACTTTTCTTATTTTGTTTTACCATCCTGATATCTCAAAGGGTAATTAGTTTCCACTTGTTGAATTCTAATTTTTAAGGAATTGTTTTCTTCAGTGAGCTTTTGTGCTTCCTTTTCCATATGGTCAATTCTATTTTTTGGAAGTTATCTTTCTCAGTAAATTTTTGTGTATCTTTTTCCATGCTGTTGACTCAATTTTTTATGATTCCCTTGCACTACTCATTCCTTTTCCAGGTTTTTTTTCTACTTCTCTAATTTGTTTTTAAAATTCTTTTTAATATCTTCCAGGAACTCTTTTTGGGCCTAAGACTAAATTACATTTTTCTTTGAGGCTTCACATATAGCCATTTTGACACTATTGTCCTCTTCTAAGTTTATGCCTTGATCCTCACCATCACCATAGGATTTTTCTGTAGTCAAGATCTATTTTTGTTTTTGGTTCATTTTTTTTCTCCCTTTTCATTGTGACTTGGTGATTTTACATTAATGTTGAGCTCTGGTCCTGCACAGTCCCAAGCTTTTTGTTGTGGGATTCTGGACCTTACTGCTGGCTTTCACTGAACTTTCAAACTGCTTGTTTTCTCTGGAGGGTAAGTTTCCCTTATGGCTTGTCCTGGGGCATGGGGCCTCCCTATTGGCCTTCCCCATATGTGGAGTTTAGCTGCTGGCCTGATCCAGAGTTGCACCCTTGCTGCTGGGTTGCTATGGTAACAGAATCTTTCTGTTGATTGGTCCTATAGGAGAGATCTTGTTGCTTGTCTGTCACAGGGTTGGGGCCCTACTACTGAGTTGCTATGGAAACAAGGTCTTTCTGATGGTGAGATGGGGTCTCACTATTGGCCAACCCAGGGGCAGAATGTCATCAGTAGTCAGCAATGTGGGTCAAGGCCTTGCTGGTGTCCTGTGTTTCAGAATGGAGTCACTGGGGTGGGACTCTGTGCACAGACTGCTCACTTGCCTAGGGGTCTGTTGGTTTATAGGAGGGTGGGGTTTCCCTGGTGGTTTGGCCCACGGTTGTATCCCTGCCACAGACCCCTCACTGTGAGGCTAGTTGCTGCTGCTCTTCCTGAACCTCATGTTCCTCCCACCCTACTGAGACAGACCTTTCCTGACATGCTAGTGAGCTGCTTCCCTACTCTTAGATCAATTCTGAGGTTGTTTTCTAGTTGTTTGTAGGGGAATTTGGGAGGGCCTCAAAGGGCTCCTTTCTTACCTCACTGTCTTGGCACTGGAAGATCTGTCCAGTTCACTTTATTTATGTTTAAATAATTTTTAAAAAAAATTTAAATAAATACAAAATAAGAAAAGAAAAAAAATATTGTCATGTGCACAGCAGAGCATAAAAGAAAATTAAAAATATAAAGCAAAACACTTTCCATTTCAAGAAAGTCTATATAATAGATACAACACATTGTGTTCAGAGCTTTCCATCTTTTCTTTATTTCTTTGTAGGTTTTATTTTGTTTTCTGCTGCGCGCTTTTTACTTTATATACACATATACACACAAACATATATATATATAAACATATATATTCATAAATGTCTATAATCATACACATATACATGCATATACATTTGTGTAAGACTGTATTGAACTTGTTTGCTCTCTGTTTTGCTGAAGGTAGATAGCATCTTCCTTCATAAGTCCAAATCTTTTCATATTTTTGTAAATGCACTAACTCATCATTTCTTATACCATAGCAATATAGCAAACTTATACTATCTATTTATTTTAACTAGTCTAAAACAATATTGATTAATATGACTGACACATAGTGTAGATTCCCTATTTTTCCCTTGATTAAATCTATTTTTGCTTTAACTTTGTCTGAGATCATAATTACTACTCCTGCTTTTTTCCCCTAATAAATTCTACTCCTGATCTTTATTTTTTCTTTGCATGTATCTCTTTATTTCCTATCATTCTTGAGTCTTCTACTTTACTTCTACCTGCTACCTTGCTCTCCTATTACTCAACCAACTCCCCACCCTACCAAAGGTCCCCTCTTTATCCTCACCCCCACCCTAAAATCCCTCCCTTATCTCCCTATTTCCATTGATCTAGGTACACTTCTATACCCCCCTTATCCTAGTCCCTCACTCTCTTATTTTCCCTCTTTATTCCATTCACATTAATCAAGACCCCCTTCTGTAGTCCCCTTCATCCTATCCCCTTACCCTCTTTCCTTCCATTGTCTTCTCCCCCATCCCTATGCCCTTAATGTTTTTCTTTCTGAATTTAGAAGACTTTTATACCCTTCTATATATGTATGTGTTGTTCCCTCTTTAACTGATTTCTGATGAAAATAGCCCTCCTCCCCCATCTAATTCTTCTTTGTCAGTTCTTCCTCTTGCATCTCATTTGTAAAAGATAATTACTCTTTTTACCTTTTCCTAGATGGTATTACTTTTTTAGAATCACATCATATTCAACTCTATTCCAATCTTTCTTTTGAACTACCCAATTACTAATTGCAGTCTTAGACATATGGCTTCCATTTCCTCCTATAAAAAGTAAACAATGCATCCTTATTAAATTCTTTGTAATTAGTGTTTTATGTTTATCTTATATTTCTCTTGGATCTTTCATGTTGAATTCTTTATTGGGTTCAGGTCTTTTTGCAATAAAATCCTGAAAGTCTGGCAATTTGTTGAATATCAATTTTTTTCCATTCAAGATTATGCTTCACTTTGCTGCGTATGATATTTTTTTTACCACAACCCCAGTTCCTTTGCTCTTCAATATATAGTGTTCCAAGACCTGTAAGTCTTTTAGTGTAGTCACTTTGAGGTCTTGTGTGATTCTAATTGTGATTCCACCATATTTGAATTATTTTTTCTTATTTTTCATAATATTTTCTTCTTGAGCTGGGGTTTGCAGAATTTGATTATATTATATATTCCTGTGAGTTTTCCTCATAATATCTCTTTCAGGTAGTGATCAATAGATTTTTTTTTTCTATTTCTACTTTCCTGCCTTGTTCTAAGATGTTCTTGTTCTAACACTTCAGGACCGTTTTCTTTAAGTATTTCTTTTGTTACTGAATTAAGGTTCTTTTCTTGATTGTACCTTTCAGGTAGACTGATTATTCTTGTATTCTATTCTTGATCTGCTCTCTAGATCAGTTGTTTTTTTTTTATGAGATATTTCACATTGTCTTCCATCTGTTCATACTCTATATTCTGTTTTATTATTTTTTGTTCTCATAACTTTGCTGGCTGCCCTAACCTGATTCTAATTTTCAAGGAGTCATTTTCTTCCTTAAGATTCTGGATCTCCTTTTCCAAGTAGGTTAATTTTCTTTGCATAATCTTGTTTTTCTTCGATTGTTCTTATTTTCTAAAATATAAAATCCTCAATTTTTCCTCACTTGATTTTTAAAGTTCTATGAATTATCTTTGGGCAAAGTGACCATTTTATATTATTCTTTTCAGTAAGAGAGGCTTTTTTTTTTTGCTTCAGTATCCTCCTATGAAGATGAAACTTGTTCATCTCTATTCCCATAGTAACTTTATGGTTGTGTTCTTTCTCTTTTCCTCCTCATTTTTAAAAATTATTATTGTTATAAGCTCTAGTCCTAGGGCATGGGGGATGATACCTCTGCCCTCAGATCCTTCTTCAGTTCTCTCCTCTGGCCTGGAAGTGAAACCAGGAACGTTGTCTTTCTGTAAGTGTCCACAGCCAGCAGTATCCTTGCTTCACTGATTCTGCACTCACTGAGTATGTGCTGGTTCCTCTTCATCCAGGGCTGTGTCTGGGCAACATAGCTGGACCTGGCATCCCTTATCAGGAGAGGCTCCCTCAGTCTTACTTCACTCAGACCCCTGACTCTCCATACTGTCAAGGAGGTGAAAATTCCTATGGCTTGGGCCAAGGCAACCTCCCAATCCAGCCAGCCCAAGGGCTTGTCACCTGCTGTTTCATCAGAACTAGCCTAGAGGAATTTACATTTCAGAGAGACCAAACCTCCAGTCTTCCCTGGTTGTTCCAGGAAGTCCACTGTTCTGTTCCAACTCTTATTTAGTTTTACTCCTCTCTGTCTGCCCTGAGATGCAGCTCTGTCTTGTTTATGGGGGAAATCTCGAGAGCCTGGAATTTTCTGACCTACTCTACCATCTTCCCAGAATTCTTTCTCTCCAGTTCATTTTAAAGATGAGGAAACAGAGGCAAATAGAGTTAAGTGAATTGCCCAGGATCATATAGGAGTGTCTAAGGATGGAAATGAATTCAAGAAGATGAGTATTATTGATTCCAGGCCTGGCACTCTGTCTACAGAGTCACCCAACTGCCTCAATAATTGTAAAGTACTTAACATAGGGCCTGACATATAGTAAGTGCTATATAAATACTAGTTGTTATTACTATTAGCTATCATTGTACTTGTTATGGAAAACATTGAATATTGCATGACATTCTCTTGAGATCTCTACTTTCTCACTTTATCCTGGGTATTCATGTGATAGAAACGGGAAGGATGAAGAATGTCTCTTGTACAACCAATGATAGATAGACCATAGGGAGAATGCTATAGCACAGTGTAGCAGCAACCATACTGGCACACCCAGGATGGCTGCTAGCACAGGTTCTTAGATCTGATTTACCAGGAAAGACAACTTTTTAGGGGTCAACAATCTTTCTTTAATTACATTCATTAGTTCAAGGGAAGAAGTCAGCACCCTGAACTTCAGAGAAATAAAGACCAACAGACAGGACTCTGACTACCTGAATCAACTATACACTTTACATACATCCCTGGATTGAGAGAGTCTTTACATCTGAGCAGTTGAGGGGCTACATATACATATGCACATATGTATACATATACACATACGTATATTCATATATACATACACATACCTACATATATACATATACATATATTCATATATATACATACCTACATACATACATACTTCTCAGAGCCAGAAGGAATCACAACTCTCATGATTCAGTGCCTAATTAGAAATTAGCAAAAGGAATGAAAGCCTTCCTACATGTGAGCCTCCCCTAAGCCAGTTTCCCTTAAAGGGCTAACATTACACACAATGGCCCTTAAACTTTTTCTTACACTCTTAAAATTTATTAAGGGAGCCCCAAAGACCTTTCTTTTGCAATTGGCAACTAGATGATGCAATGGACAGAGTTCTGGACCTGGAGTCATGAACATCTGAATTCAAATGTGGCCCCAGATACTTACTAGCTGTGTGACCTTGGGCAAGTCATTTAACCCTATTTGCCTCAGTTTCCTCAACTTTAAAATTAACTGGAGAAGAAAATGGCAAACCACTCGAGCATCTTTGCTAAGAAAACCCCAAATGAGTAGTTGGACAAAATTAAAATGACTGAACAACAACAAATCTACTAATTGTTTGCCATAATGTCTTAGTTTTATTTGGAAAATAGTTTTGACATCATGGACCGCAGGGGTCCCTGGATCACACTTTGAGAAACGACTTTAGTGGACAGAGAAATATCTGACAGTGAGAAAATAAACTTAGTCCATCATCCCTGATACACATTGGCTAGGTGAGCTGTTTTCTGAGTCATGAAAAAAAAATTCTTATACTAATCATATTAATAACTAATTCCTAATTTGTGATCCACCCTTTTCTCTTCTATTTTCTGTTAATGTCCAACTCCTGAAAAGGTCAGTTAGTATATGCAGGGCATGGATGAATGGTGAGATTGTTCCTACCCCTCAAGGCACATACTCATTAACTCTGGGCTGGACCTGACTCAACTGGGAGACCTAATTTCTGTTTAGAGTATAAACAGAATCCAGTCTGAGTGAGCCTTTGCCTGGAGGATGAACTTCCTGTCCTTTGTCCTCTCTGTTAGAGTTTAGGGCAACTCAAGCCATGGAAGAGAAAACTGGCTAGACAGGTCCATATGGAGATGGCTTCCCCTTGCTCAGATTGCCTTGAGGCTATTGCGTTTCATGAGTAAGTCCTGTTTTAAGCAGGAGGAGCTGAGGACTTTTTGCCTACCTCCTCATTAAATAGCCACCAATCAGGCTTAATCTTCATTTATCAGGGGAGTTCCTTTTTAGAAGGAATTTAAGGATTTTCAGAGTCTTCCTCTGGTTATTGAGAAAAACCACTGATCATCATTTTATTGATTGTTGACTAGCTTGATTAATAAATTGATCTTTGATTACCCAGCAGCTCTCTTCCTCTGGGTTTTCATTCTTCTCAGCCAGAGTTGGTAAACCAAGGACCAGCAGGTGGCCTTCAGCCCACAACACTCTTGACTGTGGCCTGAACCACAGGTTAAAATTTAATTGGGAAATATTTTAAAAAGTACATAAGAATACGATGAAACATAGATAATGCTAATGTGTTACTTTCTGAGCTAAAATGAGGCTTATAGGTGTCTTTACATACTGTTCAGTGGCTCCCTTTTCTATTTAGTTTGGATCCCACTGCTCTAAGTAAGTTTCCAAGACTATACAAGGCAGAGAGAGTGCAAACCTTTGGCAGATGAATTCCCTTCCCTGGTATTTTCCTATATGGATGACATGACAGCTCCAGGCCCTATTCATGCCCTTGCCATATGCGTAAGATTTCATTGACCACCTACGGAAAGAGTCCAATATTAGATACATCTCAGACTGACTCTGAGAATGGATGACAAATTAGGTCTTTAGGGCTTAGAATTGAACAGGCAAAGGAGTGTGGGATGAATTGCCTTCCTAAAATCATGTCCTTGTAATGCAGTGAAGGAAATAAACATCTATTAAGTACCTTCTGTGTACCAGGCACAATCCTAACTGCTTTACAATTATCATCTCGTTCGATCCCTACAGCAAACCTGGGAGGTAGGTACCATCATTATTCTCACTTTATAGTTTAAGGAAACTGAGGCATCTAGTAAATCTATAAGGATTTTTGTTTACTAAGTGCTAGGCACCCTGCTAAGCCCTGAGGGTACAAAAGGGGCAAAAAACAGTCCCTGCCCTCAAGGAACTTACAAGCAAATAGAGGACCAAGAAGTTTGTACAAACAAGCTACATACAGGATAAATAGGAAATAATTGACAGAGGAAAAGAAAGACACTGGAATTAAAAGGGATTGAGAAAAGATCCTTGTGGTAGAAGATGGGATTTTAGTTGAGACTTAAAGGAAGCCAGGGAAGACAGTAAGAGAAGATGAGGATGGAGAGCATTCCAGGCTTGGGGGATGGCCAGAGAAAATGCCTGGAGCTGAGAGATGGAGAGTATTGCTTATGCAACAGCTAGAAGACCAGTGTCACTAGATTGAAGAGTATGTGGTGGGGATTAAAGTATAAAAAGACTAGAAAAGGAGGAGGGGGTTAGGTTACGAAAGACTTTGAATGCCAGACAGAGAATGTTGTATGTGATGCTGGAGGGAATAGGGAACTACTGGACTTTATTGAATAAGGGGTGGCATAGTTAGATTTATGTTTTAGGAAAATCACTTTGGTGGTTGAAAGAATAATTGGAGTGGGGAGAGACTGGAAGTAGGAAATCCCAACAACAGGTTACTGCAATAGTCCAGATGTGCAGTGATGAGAGAGAAAGAGGTTAGGTGACTTTCCCAGTGCCACACAGCTAGGCCAGTGTCCAATGCCAGATTTGAACCCAGTTCTTCCTGAGGCCAGGCCCAGAGCTCTTTGTACTATGGTGCCACCTAATAGCTATCAGTGTGTTCGTCATTCCATAAACCCTCATTCTTAACTATTCTCATCTTTAATGATATTATTCCAGTGCTGCAGCCAGGTGGCTTGTCACACAATGCCAGGTTCCAAAAAATAAAAGTTAGAGATCCCCCATGGGACAATGGTGATGTGAAAGCATCTTCTACAGCAAAGGTACTTGAGGAATCCTTTGTTGAATTGATGTTATTGGCAGTTGTGAGTGGAAAATAGCACCATAAGAGGAGATATGGAGGATGTCATTAGGGAGAAGTACAGCTAGCAAAGTAGGTGGGCCTCTCTGGTGGGAAAAGAGGAGAATAAGCCACTTGTTTCTTTAGTATCCACACCATGTTAACAAGAAGGCCTTAAATACATTGAATGGATGCCCTGGGCAAAGAGAACCCAATCCACCCCCTTAAAGAGAGTAATAATAACTGTAATTGTTAGCATTTATATACTGCCTACTCTGTGCTAGGCACTATGCTAAACATGATCTCATTTGATACTCACAATAATACCGAGAAAGAGATGCTATCATTACCCCCCATTCTATAGTTGAGGAAACTGAGGTAAATAGATGTTAAGTGACTTGTCCAGGGCCACATGTCTGAAGCTGCATTTGAACTCAGCTCTCATGATACCAAGCCCAAGACTCTATCTATTGTACCATCCAGCTGCTTCTTGGGTTTAAGAAAATGAAAATAATCAACGGTACCCATATTTGTGAGAAAATATCTACCATATCATTGAGACACCTGGCAACAATAATTCTCCATCATCACCATCACCATCACTATCACCATCACCTTGAGATATTTTACCTAAAAAGACATGAAACCTAAACCTTAAGGCCACTTTATGCCTAATTTTGCTTAACTAGAGAAAAGATAAAATCATTTATGAAAATAATTTTTGAACAAGGTGAGGTAGCTTAGCACAGTGGATAGAGCACTGTCCTGGGAGCTGTGAATTCTAATCCCTTCTCTGCTACTAATTAGTTATGTGACTTTGGGAAAGACATTTAATCTCCTTGAATCTTAGTTTCCTTACATCTGATGAAATGAGCTTACAGGAAGAATGGTCTTCAGTTACCCTAACCCCATCCCCAGTCCATGCACTAAGCCTGGTGAGTTGCCATGCCCGAAACAGGCACTCAATATGTATTTGTTGTATTAATGAAGGGGATTAGATCAGATGATCTCTGAGGCCCCTTTTGTTTCTCAGTTTTTATTTCAATATAATGCACAATTACTCAGAAGAATTCCCCTCTAGTCTTGGCCTTATTAAATTCTATTTATCAAATAAAATATACCCTGAAATATATGTTTCACATATACTGGGATTTTAGTGCCAAGTTTGCATGAATGTACATTTGGACTTTAGATTCCCCCAATACACACACACACACACACACACACACACAAACACACACACACATACACATACACACCACTGCCCAAACCTATTGACCTTAACTGAAAGTCAGTTACCACAATAAAATGAACATTGAGTGTTCCTGGTTTCCCAGAAGAAATGGGAGAAATAGATTTGGCATGGTTCAACAGCATTTTGAGGAGACTAGCAATAGCACCATGAAAAGAAGGAAAGCAAAAAAGTTCCATCAAGTTACCAAGCATTTTTCAATATTTGCCATGTGTCAGTATGCTAAATGCTGAAGGTATAAATACAAGTAAAAAAAAGTCATTAGTTGTTGTCCTCAAAGAGATTACATTCTAGCTGGAAGAGATAATACACCACAAGTGTGGAATTTACTGGCATTAGGTTGGAAAGAAGGAGGCAGTGTCTGTAGAATGAATCAAAGAAGAACTCACCATTGGAGAAGGAAGCCACCCACAGGAGTGAAGGAAGAAGGCAATTGAAACAAGGGGGTAGAAAAAAGGGATAAAACGACCTGGGAGATGACTGAAAAACAAAGAGATGAGAGAGAAGTGAACAAGCCCATTGCTAGCATTTTTTTTGCCCCAAGTTAACAAAATAAAATGTCGGTTGGGTATAATAGCCCTACACACATCTTTAAATCAACCATTTTTGCAAGAAAGAAGAGAGAATAGAAGGAAGCCCCTGCATGTGGGAAGAGGTCCCAGACACTAGTTTGGTGGTGGAGGGGACACCCAATGACACTGAAGCTGGGGAAGCTATAACCTGGAGAGAAGGGGGAAGCTAGGAGCTTAACGAACTTTGATTGCAGAACCTCTTAACTCCCAGTGCCTTGGGACAAAACCTGGTCATTCAGGTGTCCTTAAAGCTATGATGGAAGAATGGAGAAATAAAGGAAAAAGTAACACTAGACATACAAATATAAATGGCAGATAGTCCCTACTGCGGATGATGTATAAACCTAGGGGTCAGGAAGACCTAAGTTCAAAGCTTGCCTTAGAGCAGTGGTTCTCAACCTTCCTAATGCTGCCACCCTTTAATACTCGTATGTGGGCAAATCTGCACGTGAGCGGACCTGCCTAGAGATGGATAGAGGAGTGGTGTCTCGGTTCCTAAGACCATCGGAAATATATGTTTTCTGATGGTCTTAGGTGACCCCTGTGAAAGGGTCATTTGACCCCCCAAGGGGTCTTGACCCACAGGTTGAGAAGTGCCACCTTAGACACTTACCAGTTCTGTGACCTTGGGCAAGACACCTAGACTCTTTAGGCCCCAGTTTCCTCAACTGTAAAATTATCATTTTACATTATCATTACATTTACATTATCACTTGCTTCACAGGATTGTTGTAAGGATCAAACAAGCTAACGTGAGCGAAATGCTTGTCAATGCTGCTTGCTGTTGTTGTTGTTACCTACAAGGAACTTACATTTTAACATGAGGATGCAATATGTATTGGAGAATGGTGGTTGAGGAGTGTCTGGGAAGTCACAGGGATGGTGACAGATTAAATCCCTGAGGGACTTGGCCTTTAGAGGTCTGCTGATAATCTGGATGGTGCAGTCACTGCATGGAATGGTCTGAAACTAAAAGGAAATGGTGGTCTAGAACTTCAAGGAAAAGAATCTAGGTAGCCTTTATTGCTCTCTTCTTGAGCCATAGTGTAACATTTTCTGAGGAACAAAAAAAATCTGGAGTCACATGAAATCTACTCTGTCCCTCCCATTACATAATACTCATTTGTTGGTTCATCATTATTGGTTGGTTGCAATTGAAGCACCTAGTGCTTGTGATATAAACATGACTGTGATGGGAATCCCATTCTTTTTTGAAGAACCAAAATATAGGGGACCCAAACTCAATAGGAAGATGCATGGCAATTATAAAGAGGCTGTAGCCATTACCAGTGATAACTTATTATAAATAATCTTTTACAGATTATAGTCTGTGACATATATGGCCAGAAAGGGGATAGACTACTTTGAGAGTAAGAACAAAGCACAAAAGGCAACAAAAGCAGTCAGAATTGTACCTGTACCCTTGGAATATGGAAGTGTCCAGAGGGAGGTATCCAGCACATTAGACATATTCTCTAGGCAGGTTTTAGAGAAAGAAATGAATAACAATGGCTCTGAAAGAGAAGGTTTGGATGAATTTCCATTCATTCATCCAGTTAGTCAAACAGCGATTAAACACCTACTACCTGCTGATCAATGAGATCACAGATCCTTCAAAGACAAGAGAGGTATGTTTTTAAATAGCACCTGATTAAGGATTAGACTTCTTTTAGCTTTTAATAACAGATTTTAGATGAATTTTAATTTTAATAAATATTTATTATACATTTCAAAGAGAAGCCTTGTGTTTGTTCCCTCAGAACAGTTCATTAATTTATTACGCCTTTCAAATCAGTGAAAGCTTTAATTTATTTCTATTATGAGTAATTTCCCTTATAATTCTAGCATGATCATATATGCTGAGACTATCTTTTTTAAGCCTCAGAAGCTCTTGGCATAAGCCATTACCAGAGAAATTATTTTATAGAGAAATGTGCAGGGTGTAGAACTGTGGCTTGTTCTTTACCTAAACAGCTTTACCTCCCATCTACTCTATTCCTAAATCTTTGGCCATTCATGGAACAGACACTTCATATTTGGATGGAACCAGTGACCTTTTCTCATTATTTTATTCCAACCACCTGAGCTAACCCTCTACAGACATATTGAAGTGATAGTGAGTATTGACTTTCTTTTTACTTTTCAATACCTATGTTTTTGCCTAGAATGGGTTTTGAGCAGGACTGCAGGAGTTATCTTAAATTACACCCACATCCATTAAATGCTACACTATTGTAAACTGTTGAAAGTCTTTCCATAGTGATGCCCGGGCACACACCCACACATACAATTCGTATGGTAGGCTTAGACAGCACCCTATAGCATGAACACACACACTGTCAAGATTTGGTGATGATTCTCTACTATTGCTCACAACATCCTTTCTTTTCCTCTTCCTGTAATTAGCTTCTTTTTGACTACCTTACTCCTTGTCTCTCTTCCTTCTGTCCATTAGGGTTTCCTAATGATATCCCACATGCATTGTTTAATCAAAAAGTGGACAATGATCCATGACTTAATTCATCTGTCACATTGTACAAATATAAAGAAATGATATCCAATTTATAACTATGGTTGTGAAAACACGTCATGGCTTTAAGACTTCCATAAGCTGTACTTTAAAAGACCACAAAGTGTGTGTGTGAGTGTGTGTGTGTGTGTGTGTGTGTTTAATAAAATACATTGCCCCTCAAGTCAAGAACCCTGGCTTTTAAATTCTGTCTTTATTTAGCTCCTGTCTTTAAAAGACTTGCAGTTTCTCTGGACTTTACTTGCCTTTTTTTTTTTTAAATGAGTAGATCAGATCCAGTGACCTAAGGCTCTTTCCAACTCTGGAATCCCACAACTCTAACACTGCCTCTGGTGCTTGAGTTAATATATCTCCCTTTCTCTGCTCATCTCTCTCTAGCTTACATGTCTCTTACTGTCTGCTTGTCATTTTCCCTTTATTTTTCCTAAAATAGAATTATTCAAAAAATTCAACATGCAATTTTAAAGACCTTCCTTTAAAATTTTATGGTTTCTCTTTTTAACTTAAAAAGGAGATGAGTATTTTATATTTGTCTAAAATTAACCAAAATTCCTTTTACTTAAATGCCTTGGTTAAAAAAAAACAAAAAATAATGAAAACAGAACTTCCCATTTCTGCTACCAGTTTAAAGGGAAAAAAAATTAGTAAAACCTAGTCTGTTGCTCCAGCTGATAATTCCCCAAGATAACAAGCACATTAGTAATATTTACATTCTGTCTCTTGCCTCCATGTCTTTGCCCATGCCTGTGTGTGCCCCCATCCCACCAAGCTTCCAGAGACTAATGACATGGCTCCCCCAGGAGGAAGTCATCGATTTTGCATTTATGGAGTTTGGGGTTAGGAGAGAATGAGATCCTTTGGCTTACATCTGAAAACACTGAGAGATGAATTTAACAGAGAAAAGACTGAGCCTGACCAGATGTGCACTGCAGATAGATGGAGCATCAGCCACCAGAGGGCAGCATTGACATCAGAGTGTGAAGGAGTGGTAGTGAACTTTTCTGTTGTCTTTGCAGGGAAATAGCTGCAGGCATCTTCTTTCTTCCACTCACTCTCTTCTCTCTGCAGATGGAGGTTTGGTTTGGTTTTGCTTTTTCTTTTTGTTTACTTGTTTTCTCCTAGAGATTTTTTTTCTTTGATGTGCGATGGTGTGTTTGGTTAAACTTGATTCCTTTAGACAAAGAGGTTGTTGGTTTTTTTCACTGTTTTTACTACGACTGTAAATTGTGCTAAGGATGGAGATAGTGGGCAGGGCGAGCACCTCTATGGAGGTTTTATGTTTCACAGAATATATAACCGAGACTTCACTCCTAGTCTGGTGGTCAAGGAGACCAATGGAGGGCATATTTTATGAGCCATTTATTTTTTATGTTTCATAGTTAAAAGTCTCAAGGGCAGAATTGCACTGGAACCTAGGGCTTTCATTTTGTTTGTCCCTCAGACCAAAAACCTGTCTTTTATTTCTATTGGCTATAGTCACTGACTGGGGTTCCTTGCCAGGTAGAACCCTGAAGCTAGCCATTACCCCTCACCCCAGCAGAACCAGGGGTGGGTGAGCAGGTGAGGATCTGTGAGGTTTTGGTCTGAAAGGAATTGAACAAAGAGAGCACAGATAACCAGCTGCTTCAGCAACCCCTAGGGTTTGCATCTGAAATACAGTTATCACCTGATCAAGATTCTGCTTACTATTATCTCTTGACCTCTGGGATATTCTTCCTCCTTCATCAATGAGTTCAGTGCCTGGCTCAGGGTCTTTTTTCCTTCCCAACTGCTACTCTGATACATATACATCCTTTGTTTCCAAAGAGGACCAATGACATCACAATGTTGGGATATCTTGACTTGTGTGTCAATTGTATTTAAGTGAGGCAGAACTGTGTAGCAGTCAACCTTACTCTCTCTTCCAGAGTCATCTGAGTCTAATGGCCAGACAAAAGTCAAGACACCTGGCAATGGCCAGGATGCATGGCCCATTGGATCGTTTGACCAAAGTCTAAGTGCTCTACATTGCCTGTTTCAGAGACCTTCATGACTGTTGACTCATTCTACCAGAAGTCCTCACATGCTTGGGCTAGACACCCCCTAACTCACCACATGGTTTAAGGCCTGTTTGTTACCCTCAACCTGATTTAGTCAGTCTGTTGAGATAGTTTCACCATGGTGTGTCCTCTGTGCATGCTACAACGTTTTAGAACCATGACTGTTGTGACGATCAAATGTGTCAACACATATAAACTGCTTTGCAAACTTTAAAGCATTATAGAAAAAGCTAAATATTGTTAATGAGAGGGAATCATTGGAATTGACAGGGATATTTTTTAAAAGTATCAAATATGTTTTTCCCCCTAAAGGAATAATGCTATATCTACACACTTCTCTCAGCCTCATAATCATTCCTGGCTGGAACTATGTAAGGGTCACAAAATAGTGCCAGATTGCAAACAATAATGTTGAGACACAGGGATGTGTTTGAGGCCTGGGAATGAGTTGGGTCACGTGGAGGTCAGAGCATATTGTGCTGTCCCTGGCCAGGGGATGTTGCATTGCTCAGAACTTTCTTGCCTGGGATGCCTGAGGTTCCTGATGGATGTCTCCACACCTTGGGGTCTTCATGCCGTTGTAATTACAATTTACCTTCCCTCTTAATTCCGCTCAGCTGGGCTGTGTCACGTATGGGGTGTGGATCTGGGGTAGATAAAAAGATCCAAGCCTTGGGCAGGGGCGGGGCGGCGGCGGCCTTAGAGTCCTCCTGTAAGGCTTCCGGAGTGTAACATTAATAAATCCTCTTAAAAACATCTATTCTCCGGCATTACTTTCCTTAAGGAGAAAACACCAGCATCATCTCCATTGAAAAGGTAAGTACCTTCTGCCCCTTAGAGCAGGGCTGCCCAACCCTGATAGAACTAACTATTAGGAGTCAATAACCTGTCTGGGGTGGAAACCCTACGACATGAAGTCTATTTAATAGCAGTTAGAGTGTACATACAATTAACCAAATTGTTACCTTAAAACAGATGTCAACTCTTATTTTTCAGTTCCGAATGGATTTCACTGGCCCAAATGCTCTATTTGCCAGTGCACTTACTGAATCTTCATTTTCCACATTTATAAAATGAAGAGATCAAACTAGTTGTCTCTGAAGCTCTTTCTAGCTTTAAAGTAATGGTCCTATGATTCTTTACAGCCTTAGGTATTAAGAGGTCTGTGGGAATGTATTCACCCTGTCTGAGAGTAGCTACATCTGCTTTTGGAAAGGGTACTTGGTTTGGCCTTGGTATCATCAATAATAGTAACAGGCATTACAATCATAATCATAAAAAACAACTGACATTTATAAGGTACTTTGAGGTTTTTGAAGCATTTTATAAGTATGTTTGAGCTATTGAGGTGTCATTTTTATTCTTATTTTCCAGATGAGGCTCAGAGTTCAGTGATTTGTCTAGGAAGTTTCTGTAGTAGGCTTTGAATGTTGGATAAATCCACTGGCCCATTTGATCCAGCAATCTGTTCAACAACAGAATTAAGGAATTCCATGTTTGAGTGCCGTGTCAACTTCGATAAGTTAAAACTGACATTAATGTAGTGTGTTTGTTGTAGTTTGGTTGTTTCAGTTGTGCCCGACTCTGTATGACTCCATTCTGGGTTTTCTTGGCAAAGATATTTGCTTGTTATCTCCTCCTCCAGTTCATGCTACAGCTGAGGAAACTGAGGCAAAGAATGACTTGCCCAGGGTCACACAACTAGGAAGTGTCTGAGGCTGGATTTGAGCTCATGAAGATGAGTCTTCCTGACTTTGGGACTCAGCATTCTATCCACTGCTTCACCTAGCTGCCCTTATACTTGCCAAATATCTTATATATCTGAGTCTCACAATGACAATATAAAATAGTTGACAAAGCATTGAACTCAAAGTCATAAGGATCTGGATTCAAGTCCTCTTTTGGCCAGGCTGTGTGACCCTGGACAAGAGTAATGGTAATAGGAATTTGAAGATCTTCTCTCCCCCTTGACAGGCCTAAATTAATTTGAGGATCTTTCTTGATTTGAAAATATACCCTGCCTCTTAATAGGCTGAATGTGGTCACATGGAACCTGAGGTGGGAGGTTTGTTTTTCAGAACCCTGGAGAAAATCTACATCTACTGAGATGCAAGGTTTTGCTTTCAGGCTCACTTTGGGAAGAGTTGTGTGATTTGACCAGATGAGACTCTAGGCAGCCATTGAGCCCCCTGGCTTTGAAAACACAGATGTTGGTGCTCCTTTCTCTGGTAACTAATTGTATGTGTATGATGGTCAGACAGCTAGAATCCCTGTCTGTTGGTCTGCTGAACTGTGTTATTTTTTTCTGTTTGTATTTTTTGTCTGCTTGTAATCTCTGTTTGTATTCTCTGAAGTTCAGGGTGCTGACTTTTTCCCCTGAAGTAGGTAAATGATACATGTTTGATTAAAGCAAGATTGCTAACCTTTTTGTGTTGCTTTCCTTTAGAAAAGTAGATCAAAGGATCTATGATAGCAGCCATCCAGGGTATGCTAGGGTGCTTGATGCTACAACAAGTTACTTAACTTAATCTGCCTCAGTTTACATATGTGTAAAATGAAAGCATTAGACTCAATGGTCTCTTAGGTCCCTTCTGACCAATTTGTGATCCAATGAATTCTGTGAGATAGATCCCAAGAGAATGATTATCCCCTATCCCTTAGAGATGAAGAAACTGAGGGCCAGAGAATACAACTCAAGAAGGCCCTGATTATCATAGCAGGATTTGAACCTAGATGCTCCTGACTCCCAGTTGAGCCCTGAATCTATTAAACCAAGGGAGCCTCTCAAATATGTGCATTATGTCAGCCTTCCCTCATTAACTGTTTCCCAAAAAGAACAAGTCTTTCCACAGGAGACCCTTTCAGGGGCATTAATCTGTTGCCTATTTGTGGCCTCATTGTTAGCTTAAGGTAGAGGAGGGAAAAAAAGGACTTTGAAATATGTGTAATACAGTTCTGAAGCCTTGGCAAGTCCTCACATCCGAAGCAATAAATATTGTGCTTGTCCATAATCCCTTTTGTTCCAAGGATACTGGACTGATCTCTTTAATTTACTTCAGTAGGGAGGCTAATGGTTCCTGAGGACACTTAACGCTAGAATCATAGCCCTTATTTTGATGGATGGATTCTGCAGTCTGGGAGCTTCTTAAGCAAGCCTCCTTTGGAAGCAAGGTCCCCAGGCACACAACTGCCCTTCTTCTCCAACATACACAAATTACAACAGCCTGACACCCAGCCATGTGTCCAATGGAACAATAGTCATGTAGACAATCATTGGAGATTCAGAGAACACTAAGCAAAGACCTGAGATCTGTCTTCAAGTATTCAAAGGGATGTTACAAGGAAGAGGGATTAGATGTGCTTTGTTTGAGAGCAAAGAACAGAAATAGAGGTGAGATGTTCATGTTGCAGGAGGAAAATTTGGGTTTGCTATAAGGAAAACCTTCCTAATCATTGAGCTATCCTAACATTGAATAGACTTCCTCTCTCAAGAGAGAGTCCCTCTTTACTTCAAGTAAAAGTTAGAAGACCAGTTGTCAAGAATTCTTTATGAGGGAGGATCACCAGGGGCCATTTCAAACTCTGAAAAAGCTGGTAAGAGGACTGGAGATGTGGATGTTGAACCTATGGAAGGCTTAGAGGTGAGCATAATACCTGTCTACTTAGAATGACAAGATGTCCTGCAGAAATATGTTTAAATTTGTTAAGTTTGGCCCAGTGTGGTTTGCCCTCACCAGGGGTCAAGTACTGTTGGGTGAGGTATAGGGGCAGTCCTTGGTCAAACTTGACTAGGTGGCATCTAAGACATTATCTACTCTGATTCAATTCCACAAGCATTTATTAAGACCTTCCTGATTAAAAGGACAAAGTAAAAAAAAAAAAAAAAAAGCCTGCTCTCAAGGAGCTTACCTTCCACAGAGGTCTCTTCCAGCTTTGGGATTCTGTGTTTGTCTGATGTGCTATTGGAAGGGAAGGAAAAGGACTGGGATGGTTTCCTGCCGCAAATGATGCTGTCTACAACCCGCCCATCTGTTACATGTGTTTGGTGGGTGGTGTCTGAGTTTGGCAGCTGTAATAGATAAAAGATGATATTCACCCACTCCCTGGACAGGGTCATAAGTGAACCTGTCAATCTTCTTATCCCCTTTCTTCTCGAGACACACTCCCTCAAACCCCAAGTATAAGTCTAATTAACTAGTTTCTTAAAAAGATGTAGTCATCCTTCAAGGCTCAGTTGAAAGATGACTCTCCATGTGAGGCTTTTCCTGATTCTCTCAGTTTCTAGCTGTTGTTATTCAATCATTTCGGTTTTGTTTGACTCTTTGTGACCCCATTTGGGATTTCCTTGGCAAAGACCCTGTGGTAGTTCACCATTTCCTTCTTCAATTTGTTTTACAGATGAGGAAACTGAGGCAAAGAGTGGCTTGCTCAGGGTCACACAGCTAGTCAGTGTCTGAGGCTGGATTTGAACTTAGAAACATATCTTCCTGATCCCAAGCCCAATGCTCTATTTGCTGCACCACTATCACTTTCTAGTGACTTCCCCCCAAATCATTTTTCATTTTCCTTTGCAAATATTTGGTATTTCCTAATCTGTGTAGATAGAATGTGAGTTCCTTGAAGGCAGGGACGGTTTTGTATCTAAGTTTGTCTCCCAAGCCCTTAGTACAATCTCTGGTATATAATACATGCTTAAGAAGTATTTTTGAACGGATGGATGGTCATTTTGTCTCTTCCTCATCCCAGCAGACTCTGAATGTTGCTAATAGCAAAGGATCCCAGTGCAAACAACATCATGCAGCTGACTTAACAGAAGCAGGGCCTTTGACCTCCATCCAGAAATCTCAGGGTTGGTGGCATCTGGCAGGTAGGGAGAGGATGTCACCGTCTGCCTGAGAAGGCCTGGTTCTGCTCTGACTTCTTAAGAAGGCAGGGCCAGGGAGCTGGGAGCTGACAGTTCTTTGCTCAGAGCCTGTAAAACTCCCCTCCTCAGATGCTGCCATCTGACAGGAGCTACAGAGTCAGCAAATCTAATTTCAGGCTCCCCCGAAAATAAAAATAGGGCTCTGTAGTACAGCTAGAGGGAAGGTTTGGGGCTAATTCCAAAGGCTTGGCAAGCGATGCTGTTTCTGATGAGTTGTGACTAGCCAGCCTTCTTGTACACAGATCAGTCCAGGCTTCCTTAAGAGGAAAACGTCACCCCTTATTCTGACCTTCTTGTTATAGTGTTGGGGCACGTGACTCCTCTGGTTTAGGAAAGGTCAGCTATAGAAGGTCACATGGGGAGGTAGGATTTAATATAAGAAGAACATTGAACTGGGAGACAGGAAAGCCAGCCTCCCCCAGTCCCCAGCTCTGCTGTGTGACCCTGGGCAGACCTTCCTTCTCTGTGTCCTAATTTTCACATCTATCAAACAGCTGTGAATGGCCAAGCAGGACCCCTCCCCCATTATGACCATGGATTATGGGGAGAGGAAGTTGAAGGTTAAAAACCTGAGGGATATCTACATTAGCACAGCACAAGAAGACGGTAGCTGTGGCCGAGGAAATATAATAGAAATCAGCCCTAGATATTGAATATTTAATGAAATTTGAGAAAAATGCCTGTGGAAACGAGGCCAGTTAGAGACAGACAATAAAGTGGAGGCAAAGGCAAAGGCGAACTCAGGTTATTGTTATCAAGTAGGGATTAGGACCATCCATTACAGGGAGGGGGAGCATTTGGGTGGGGCTTTATGGTTTGCAACATCCTTTTTTTTTTTCATTTGATCCTCACAATAATCTTATGCCCTTACAGGGCAGCTAGGTGTCACAGTGGATAGAGTGTTGGAGTCAGGAAGACTCCTCCTCCTGAGTTCAAATCTGGCCTCAGACACTTACATGCTGTGTGACCCTGGGCAAGTCACTTCACTCTGCTTCATTTCCTTATTTGTAAAATGAGCTGGAGAAGGAAATGGGGCAAACGACTCTAATATCTTTACCAAGAGAACCCCAAATGAGGTGAAAAGTCAGACATGACTGAACAGCTATTACTCATGCCCATTTTATGGATGAGGAAACAAGCTTAAAAGTAAGCACCAGAAGGGTTCAAAGGCAGTTCTGTTTTACCCCAAGTCCAATCTTTTATCTACTATACCCCACTAATTATATATTTCAGGAATCCTTTTTAAGATTTATCATGAACAAGGCAACTGGAAATTTGTTTCCAGGCTAGAGTTCTGGGCCTGGAGTCAAATCCAACCACAGAAACAAGAGAAATTATTTTTCTGTTCTATTAATAACCAATGATTAAATTAAGATTAAGGCTTTTCTTTTTATTTCCTATTTCAGGGACCAGCCTCTGCAGGTCATTCAGTGGGTCTCTGAAGGACATGGCAGATAAATGAGATTGCCCTACTCTTCCAGAATCACTTCCTCAATCTTGGGCAGGACTCTACCCAAATGGAAAACCTTACTTCTGTTTAGAGTATAAACAGAATTCAGGTGAATTCCTGACCCAGAAAAATGCACTCAGGCTCCGGTAAACCCTCATTGGAAGAGAAAACCAACCAGAGTGGTTTAGGTAGAGATGGATTCCTTTGTCCAGATAGCTGGAGGAAGCTGTGTTCTCAGCAAGAGGAGTTGAAGACTTTGAGCCCACCCCTTCATTAATTGTTCACCAATCAGCATTGATTTTCACCTGTCAGGAGTGCCCTCTTTTATAAAGCTATCTAAAGCATTTAATGTCCCCATAGTTTTGTCTTTGGTTACTGAAACTACCAACCAACAATTTACTGATTATTAGCTAGCCTAATTAATAGATGATTAATTACTCAGAAAATGTCTCTCAGGTTTTTCATTCATCACAAACTTATTGGTTGTGTGACCCTGGGCAAGTAACGCTCTGTTTGCCTCAGTTTCCTGATCTGTAAAGTGGGGATGATAATAATAGCATTAACCTCCTAAGATTAAAATGAGACAGTAGTTGTAGAAGTCTTAGCACAGTACCATATGAGTAGCAAGTGCTGTATGTTAGCCAACATTATTAAGTGCAGACTCTCCTGGGTGTTTGATTTTGTGATAAAAGAGCAAAGCAGAGCCCAGCCCACCAAACAGACAGAATCATACTTTTCTACCACCAAAAGGCCATGGGTTGTAATTAAACAGTGAGCTCTCCATACTGGTACAAAACATCAATATCCCACGTCTCCGTTTCGTAAATAGTCCTGCAGAACTGGCGCCAGCCTCTCCTTTCCTTGCCATTGATTTTTCTGTGCCACATTGTTCCTTCTAAACCTTGCAGCTTTTGATCCGTGTTTCTCATATTCTTTTCTACTGCCACAGACATGTTGTAATTTTCAATCCAGTATCTCAGAGGGTCTGTTCTCTCCCATCTCAATTAAGGCCAAATGCAATTCTGATGGACTTCGGTGACTAATGGGCCGCTCCTCTGGGTAAGGCTGTTTCGCTCACCTTTTATTTCTGGTGTCAACAAGAGCGCTTCTCTGGCTTAAGCAGCTAGGTGAAATGTAAGTTCCATAAGGGTAGAAATTATTGACATTATTATTCTAATTACTACTATATCCAGCCCCTAGCCCAGTGCCCAGCACCCAGCAGTCTAAATACAGCCTTGCTTGCCTATTTGATTGCTCGGGTGATTAGGAGAGGCAGTGGATATATTGGAGAGACTAATGAGTCATTGAATTGAAGACCAGATTTCAAATCCTGCCTCTGATGCTCCCTAACTATATGACCATGGGCAAATCATTTCATATTCTTGAGGTTCACTGTTCTGAGATGGTGTCCAAGGTTTCTTCCAGCTCTACATCAATGATAACTCCCATTAATTTAGTGCTGCAGGGTTTGCAGAACACTTTATGTGTCATATAATGCCTCAAAACAACTGTGTGAGGGAGGTGCTTTATTATCCTCATTTCACAGATGAAGAAATCAAGAGGGTGAGTGAGCTCTCCAGTCACATAGATAAGCAAATGTCTGATGTAGGATTTGAACTCAGACCTTCTTGACTCCTTCCAGCACTCCACCTAGCTAACTATAAATCTGAGAGCCTTTGATCTGGGAAGAGCACGGCACTTAGCAGGACATATCATCATTTTGAGTTTTGCACAGGTCACTTAGCATTGCCTGGAGAAAACTCTTCTTCCACAGTTACATGCTGCATCTCGAAAGCTTTTTTTTATCAGGTAATAGAGAAAAGTCATTTTAAAGTCTGCAGTCTAGACAGTCAAAGTCGGTCATCTATTTTCCGTGAGCCTGAGAAGGGATAGAGACAGCATGTCCAGAATTGGGGTATTTGTAGCAGAATTGAATGATTTAAAATTTTCCTTTAAAAAAAAAGTTTCTGTTTCTAATGTAAAGATTTGTGGTGTTTGGGTGTGTGACAGAGTATATGAGTAATACCTCTCTGGTGCTGTTATTAATATGAATGGGTTTGCAAAGTGCTTTAGAAATGTTAACTCATCTGTTCCTCACAACAACCCTGGGAAGTAGGTGCTATTATTATAACATTCTACTGATTAGGAAACAGGCAGAGAGAGGTTAAGGAACTTAGCAAGGGAAACACAGCTATCGCATATCTGAGGCAGGAATCTAATTCAGATCTTTCTGACTCTCAGGGCTGTGCTCTCTTGCTTCTCTTAGAGATAAACACGCTGAGCACTTTCTGGCACCCCCAGGCACCCACCTGGGGATTATTCTGGGAATATTCTCAGAAATTACTAGAATTGCAAAATAAAAATCTAATTGGCTGAGCTTCAGCAAACCAGGGCAAAATTTTCTCTATCACTAAGTAGATATTTCTATCATCTATAGAGAAGATAGAATTATCTTCCAGCTTCTCTTTCAACCTTGAACCACAAACTTAAAGGTTTAGACAAAACTCTGTGTTAACAGACAGGAAATTTATTATCAACATCAATGAATAAGACAATGAGCCAGTAGTAGAATGAAGAGTGAAGGGGAGAGATTGATGTATTTGTCCCTGAGAAGAATTGCTGGTATCCTATTCACAAAATCACACCCACAGACATTCAGCTACAGAAGAACAGGCATCCACAAGAATATTGTACCACTCCAAAAAATTCAATTTTCTTGAATTTTTCTAGACCGGAAGAACTATAGCAAATTAATTCCAAGAATTACTTTTAAGTTCCCTGTGAAAGATGCTGAGCCATTACTTCTGTTTAGC
Source organism: Pseudochirops corinnae (assembly GCA_028646515.1). Classification (NCBI taxonomy): domain Eukaryota; kingdom Metazoa; phylum Chordata; class Mammalia; order Diprotodontia; family Pseudocheiridae; genus Pseudochirops; species Pseudochirops corinnae. Next base: position 21,869,369 of record CM053590.1, on the reverse strand, counting down.
AGTAGGCTATAGCTTGCCCTAGAGGGTCTTAGAGCAACAAGATTTCCCTTTAGGCTGTTCCATGTGGAAAGCAACATAGCAGCCTCAGATCTTACAAAGGGACTGCTCAGGAGAATGACTCAGAACATATTCATTCCTACATCAAAAAAGCAATGCTCAAATTCTCCCAGTTAGGAAGGACCTAAGAGGTCATCCGGTCCAACCTATGCTTGTCTGAGGATCCCCTCTGCAACATTCTATTCTGATGGACGGCATAGTCCTGAAGAACTCAGGGTTGCCTCCAGGCCATAATGCAGCATCAGAGCTGGATGTGAGAATAGACATGGCTGGATATGTCTTAATGTTGCAACCATAAGTAACCCTGACTTTCTATTTCTTGACTCTCACTCATGCTTAGAATGCTCTCCCTCTTCATCTCTGCCTAACTGATTTCCTACAGGTCTCAGCTGAAAATCCTACCTACTGTAGGAGGTTGTTCCCACTCTCCCCAACTGCTAGTACCTTCCCTTGTCTGATTGCCTTTCATCTATTATATATAAATCTTATATGTAATTAGTTTTTTACATGTTGTCTTTGAAATTGGAATGTAAGCTCCTTGAGGGCAGGGACTCTCTTTGTAGATGAAAATACATCCACACACGTACATATATATACATCTACATATACACACACAGAGTTCTTTTTCTTCTTCTTCTTCCACTTCTCCTCCTCCTCCTCCTCCTCTTCCTCCTTTCTTCTTTCTTCTTTCTTCTTTCTTCTTTCTTCTTTCTTCTTTCTTCTTTCTTCTTTCTTCTTTCTTCTTTCTTCTTTCTTCTTTCTTCTTTCTTCTTTCTTCTTTCTTCTT
>CM053590.1:21845375-21868025 GCA_028646515.1 Pseudochirops corinnae | reverse complement strand
CATCAACATCTGGGTTTTTCAAAGCCGGGGACTCAATGGCTTCCCAGAGTCTCATCTGGCCAAATCACACAATTCTTCTCAAAGGGAGCCCCAAACCAAAACCTCACATCAGGGCATATGAAGAATATCACAGCCCTCTTGACCCACTGCCCAATCACAAAGCTACAAGGCACGGGCATTCCTGAAAAACAAGCCTTGTGTCACAGGCTCCACGTGACCACATTCAGCCTATTAGGGAACAGAGTATACTTTCAAATCTGGGAAGGTTCTCAGAGTCATGTAGCCACTTTAGCAAAGGTTCTAGAGGCAGGGAAGATCTTCGGATTCTCATAACAGTCACACAGTTAAGTGTTAAGTGTCTGAGACCCGATTTGAACTCAGATCTTCCTGACTCCAGGGCCTGTGCTCTATTCACTGCACCACCTAGCCACCCCTATGGATTTCTTTATGTAAAACTCTCCTCCCTGATGAAATCACAGGTTTGACCAAAAATGAATCTGTGAAGTAGGGAGTATAACTATTTCCATCCCATTTCACAAATGAAGAGAGTAAGGTATACAAAAGCTGTGTCTTGACTATGGAACCACAGCAAAGAAGCATTAGGAGTAGTATTCAAAGCTGTCTATCCTGCCTCAAGGTCACCATCCTTTCCCCTCTTCTTCAATGCCTCTGAATGAACAAGCTTAGGTCACAGACCCAAGATATGACCTTAATTCTTTATAAATGCCCAGCGTTTGTTGTGATTCTGCAATCTAATTACAAAAGCCCTGATGTTTCTCAGTGAATACTCACTGTGAATAAACAACAGGTCAGATCTTCTTTAAATCCAGAATTGAATGGGTTTGAATGGGCTGGGAGACTAAACAATCATTTCAGAAGGACTGAGTCAGCTGGTCTCTGGGAGCTGTGTCAACAGCTGAGTCAATATTTCCATTGTCATGTTCATTTCCTTCAATTTATCTCCTGACTCCAACATAATTTGTTTGCAATATTTCTTTGTGGCCAGCCCAACTCCCAGAATGCCTTCTGAACTGGGCTGCTTTTGTCCCTTTCTTCTCAATGGTATTTAGAAAGTGAATGGATATTGACAATTCAGAGAGTTGGAGGCTTTGCCATCACAGGGAACCACCTCCTTAGAGCCACAGAGATTTCCCTCAGGGGAGATTTTCCAGTTGGTACTCTAGTGATAACTCTAGCTTACAGTTCTAGGGCAAAGCTAAAGTAAAGGCCAACTGCATCACTTACTCAGGAACACCCCCAGAGAAAGAGGGATGACTTTCTCCACTGCTATCAATATGATTACCCCCTTCCAGTGTGTTCCTCCTAATGTTAGCCACCAGTGATCAGTGCCCAAGTTTCATTTAATCAATTTACATCAATTAGCTTTTAAAAGGGATATTTACTGTGAAGGTATAGTAAGTACAGGGATCTGGAAATTGCCAACAGCTGGGGGCACACTCTCATCTATACTATTCCCATCCATCCCAGTGGGGAGAGAGCTCAGACAATGCCATTTCTACATTGCATCCCCTCTATCTCCCACCAAATGAGGCCTAGCCAATAGACAAATCCATATCCTTGCTACTGCAGGACTGGACTGGGCAAGCCACTTGGGACTTCATAACTCACTGACTGGCTTCTAGAAAATACTGGCATGGCTTTTAGCTCCCAGAATTCTGGTGGCTCCCTTTCCAGACCTTTCAAAACTCACAAGGTGTTAACTATCTCCAGTCTTTCTCACCTCAAACCAGAAAACAACAGAACCAAAAGAGATGGAAGCAAGGTCTCTCCCTCTCTGCCCCCTCCCCAGAGAGCCACAGCAGTTTGAACTCCTTCAGTTTCAGAAGGACATAAAGAGCTGCTTCCAACTTTACCCAGGAAGAGCTAGGTGACTAATGTCAGTCTTTTTTAATGCACTCCAGTTTTGGCCACCCAAATGTCAGTTCCTACAGAGCATATTTTGACCTGAGTATACAGACTGCTAATTATAATGACTTAAAGTAATATTTTGCCGTGAATTTCTGTGGCCCATTAGGGCAAGGTAAGTTAAAACATACAGTGTGGAACAGTGAATAGAGAGCACACTTCAGCATCCAGAAAACCTGGGTTCAAGTAATGCTGCTAACTCTTATTTGGGATCCTAATCACCTCCCTAAATGCTTTGAGCTAAGGCAGCTCTCAAAGACTTCCACTGGCTGAGCAGGTGATGAATTGAATGAGGAAAAGGTATTTTTTTTCCTGATTGAGAATTCCCTACGTTCATCAATGAATTTCATCAAATCCTCGGTCCAGTCCAAAATACAACAAATACAACCTTAGAATACCCCACTTTTCTTCACTGTGGAATTTAGCTACATAGGCTCATAGGATCACATATTTAGAACTGAAAAGTGCCTTAGGGAACAAGTAATCCCACTTCCCAATTTTACAGATTATATAATGTGCCAGTGACTTGCCTTAGGTCACAGAGATCATAAGAGGTAGAGCTAGGATTTGAAACCATGTTGGGGCAGTGTGGACCAGTGGAAAAGAATCTGTGTTTTGGAATCATAAGAGTGCAGATTTAGAGCTGGAAGGAACCTTAGAGACCTGTCAACCCAACACTCATTTTTCAGATAAGGAAAATATGAAGTAAGTTTGCCCAAGGTCACAGCTAGAAAAAAGTAGAGCCAGTATTAAACCCAGGTGCCCTGATTCTATATCTTAGTTTCAAATACTGCCTTTGCTGCCTATAAAAACTTGGGCAAGTCACTTAGACTTTTAGGGGCTCATCTGAGAAGGGACCAGGTGAGCTAGATCAGAGGTATAAACACTGGACAATGGGCCAAACTACTGAGTACTGCCAAAACCAGATCAAAATGGAATTGGGAAATATGGAACAAAAGAAATAAAATATAATAAAACACAGATAATGTTGATAAGTCAAGATGCATCCTAGAAGAATTCTTATGTACAGTCTAGTGGCTCCTTTTTCTCTTTGACTTTGACACCACTGGGTTAGATGACTGTCAGTTTTCCTTTTAGCTTGAAATCTCTGATGTTGTAGACTATGATTTTATAAACTGAGATTATTCATCACAGTTAATCTAAGGCTTCTGACTCCCAGATCCGATAGTACCATTGCACTGCCATGCTGCTAAAAGTCATCTTCCCTAAGCCACACAAAGAATATAAGCTCTCTCGCCTCAATTCCTCTTTTGGTACTTCCTTTCCTCCTGTGGTCTGGATTCATCTCATTACAGACCTGTTAGTAAATCATTACCATCTTCCTTGAACTGTTCATAAGTAGACAGAATTAAAAACAAAGCTAAGAATGCAGGAGAGAAAGAAAAAAATCTCCTGGCTAGGTCTCTCCGAAGAAAGGTAACCCGAGAGCTCCCTAGCCAGCTGCTCCATCAGTGGAAAGAGGCCAGTGGTAGGGCAGAATCTGCTGATTAACTGAAGCCTGTCTGGCTGTGGGTGCCTAGTTTACAAGGAACAGATGCTCCCTGGGTTTTGTAGCTTTTCTCTTTTCAAACCGAGGCTCAGCCTTCTGTAGCTCCCCTCCCAGATGGAAATCAAGTTCCCTGCATGAAACAGAGGGGCTTCTCACCTTCATGTTAAATCTGACATGAGGTTCTGTCCTCTCCAGGAATATAGCAGCCAGGCCAGATTCTCTCTGCTCTCTACCAGCCAAAGACATATGTGCTAGCTCCTGCACCATTGCCTGCTGAGAGAAGACAAATCAAAAAGCCCCACTCCTTGAGGCTGCTCTGAGGGAAGGCTCTGCTTGTTACCTTGATACAACCTTGTATGGTGCACACACACTCCTTTTGTTTTACCCCTTTCTCTTAAATAGAGGCCAACATTTAATCTGTATTTAAAGATAGAAGCTTGTTCCACTTGCCAAAGGCACTGCCACCAGTATCACACAGGATTATAGGGTCATTCTAAGATCCTTGACCCAGTGCTGAAAGGAACTTCAGAGAACATTTGATTCAAGTCTTTTTTATTTTACAGATGATGAAGCTATAAGATGAGGCCCAGAGAAGTTCCCTTGCCCTAGGTTAACACAAGAATGAAATATCAGAGCTGATATTTGATTTCAGGGCTTCTGACTCCAAAGCCAGTGAATGCATGCATTCAGAAATAAATGAATGAATGGAAAAAGCATTTACCAAGCCATTGCTACATGCAAAAAACACTGTGGTCTATGTTTTACCTCCTTTTCTGTTTGGGCTTTTGAAGTTCATCCTAGCAGGGCACAGGATCAAAAAGTCACCACTAAGTTGGAAAGGCTTTGGTTATTCAATTGGCAATTGATTGAATGCCTATTGTCTGAGAATCAGTCTAGCTAAGTTTGAAGAGGGTCATCACCCTATGTTGGCCAAAAGGTAGTATTTTTTTTCAACCACAGCTACTCATAAAACCACTTCCTCAAGAATGATCTGCCCAGGAGAGAGGGCTCACACTTATGAAAGCTGGTGGTGGTGGTGGCAGTCCTTTACTTTTGAAGAGGACCAATGATATCATGGGGTGATGACTTGGTTGTGAGTTGGATTTCAGTGAGGTAGAGTTGTGCAAAGCCACCAGCCTCATTCTGTCTTCCAAAGTCATTGAGAACCAGTGGCAAGACAAAAGTCAATATGCCTGGCATAGCCTGGGATGCATTAGCATCTTAGATGTATGACCAAGCTTTAAGCTCTAAGCACTCCACAGATCCTGTCTTAACCATCTCCATGGTCTTTGGAACAAATTGTTTCCATATGATAATTCTGCCACGTGAAGTCTTCACATGCTTGAGGTAGACATCACCCTCACTCACCAATGGATTTAAGGCCCAATGGTTACCCTCAATCTGGTCTACTTCATCTGCCAAGGCAATTTTATCAGGTGTGCCTGCTGGTTATGTTACAACTTCTTGGAGCCACAGGAGAGAATTGGATTAAAGATGGGCACCAAAAGTAAATGAGCAGCCCTGAAAAGGGCTCAGCTAGTCCTCCCTGAGCACCCCATATACCCCACTTATGAAAGTACTGAATGGATGAATGAAAAGCACTTATTAATAATGCACACTGACCACATGACAGGCTTTGTGGTAAGCACTAGGGTTACAAATACAGAAGCAAAGAGACAGTCTCTGCCCTCTGCAATCACATGGGCAGAGAAAGCACCTATAGGGGAGTGGTAACCAGGAAGTTTGGGAAGTCACAGGGTCAGTGAATGAAGGCTCTTTCCAGAAGCAATGAGAGTGTGAATTTGATTAGTGTCTCTAGACTTGGAGGTGGATATGCAGAAAGAGGGAGAATACTCACATGGGAGGGAATAGTTGGGGAGGAAGAGGATAGGCTCATGGCAATAAGGTGGATTACAATATGATGATCAGGACCAGAGGGCTGGCTAGGATATAAAGCATGGCTACTCATAGGGGACTATTTGAGGATTCCTTCACTCATTAATCAGGACAGCTGCTGACTGAGCTGCCCTGGCCTAGGTGGGAGATCCAAAGCTGAGTGCTAAAGTCAGAGAATTCTATACTGTCCTGAGGGCAGAAAGCTGAGACAGCTGCTCCCTTGAGGTCCTTTCCAACATTCAGGCAAGTTGTGCTAGATTAAGGTAATTATGTTGATAGGATTTGAGTGGTTTTCCATAATACAAGGCTAAGGTTTGGTATGACCCCATTCCAATTCATTTCAAAGAGCATTTAAGTTCTTACTATGTGCTAGGCACTGTAATAACTCTTAGGGATAGAAAGGCAAAAGTGAGACAGCCCCTACCCTCAAGAAGCTTATATTTCAAAGGGGAAGGGCAGAATACAAATTGTACTTTGATAAATCTATATCAAATTATGTTGTTGGATTTTTAAAAAAAATATGGTTTTGGTTGAGCACCAGATCAATGGTTTGTTTATAATAAAACTTATAGGCCTATATAGCTGCCTATTAAAGGGTTAATCTACTTCCCCAGAGTTATACAATCATAATGATGATGTATAGGGTTAGAGGTGCTCGAAACCCCAAAATACCAACACACCGGGTCCTGTCAAATGAATTCAACTCAAGTCTTCCCTCAGCCAAAGAAAAGCAAAGTTTATTAAAAGTTCACCTGTATTGGACACAGAGAAAGTCTGTGCTAGAAAATTCTATGGTGCTTTCACATACATGGGGGGAAGATGGGGTCTTATATATAGAAAAGTTGTGGGAAGAATCTGGGGGTGATCTAAAGGAGGAGTTTGGGGAGGGTCTTCAGGAGAAGTTGATGAGGTAAATGAGTGATTAAGGGTGGGAAGTTGTTGGAGGCTACCTGGACCTGACAGGCAATGGTGGACTAGGCCAGTTCAAGGGTGGACTGATATTTTGATGGGCTCAAGGGTGGGAAGTAGATGGACAATGGAGGGCTAGGCCTGAGGTCTGGGCAGAGCCACAACAAAAAGCTTATGGCCTCATGCAAATGCCTCATCAAGTGGGAAGATTCAATCAGAATTCAAGGGGTTTCCCAGAGCCTGTACCTCATCAATAAGTGTCAAAGGTAGACCTTGAACCCTGGTTTTTCTGATTCCAAGCCCAGTACTTTGAAGAAGATGCCATGTTGCTTCATTAATATTAACAACGACAACTGGGCCTTCCTTGCCCATGCACAAGGGGATTCATCGTACGGAATTCTACATTGGGAAGGTATTTCAAGGGTGTCATCTGGTCAAGCTCCCACTTTTCACTGGGGCAGCTAGGTGTCACACTGGATAGGGTGCCAAGTCTGAAGTCAGGAAGACTCATACTCCTGAGTCAAATCTGGCCTTGGATATTTGCTAGCTATTTTGACCTTGGGCAAGTCCCTTCACCCTGTTTGATTCAGTTCATTATCTGTAAAATGAGCTAGAGAAGGAAGACAGTGTCTCTGCCAAGAAAACCCCAAATGGGGCCCAAAAGAGTCAGACGTGACTGAAAAGACAGAACATTATGTCAATTCACAGATAAGGCAAATAAAACCTAGAGGCAGCTCAGAGAAATGAAGTGACTTGCTATTAGTCACACAGCTACTGAAACATGGAAGGGGAGTGAAGGTCTGGAGCTCCTGCCTCCAGATATGATGTCTTCCTATGATGGTGTATTATCTTTCTTCCTATAGACTGAAGTCACTTTAAGAAGGAAGAGTATAGGCAACTATGATTAACCAATGCCCAGAAAATACAAAAATAGCCTGCCTGAAAGATTATAGATCCAAGGCTATAAGAACATCCGAGATCTTCTAGCACAACCTTCTCATTTGACAGATGAGGAAGCTGAGGACCAGAAAAATGATTGACTTTGCACAAATTCCCATGGGTAGTAAGAGAAAGAGAAGAGGTCACTCTGCAAAGCCAGGAGGCAAGAAATGAACTTGGGGCACTCTGAAAGCCAAATAAGGAAAATTAGGATGGCACAATGCAGGGGTGGGGAACCTATAGCCTTGAGGCCACATGTGGCCCTCTAGGTCCTCAAGTGTGGTCCTTTGACTGAATATTTGTTCTGTGAAGTTTGGATTCAGTCAAAAGGCCACATTTGAGGACCTAGAGGGCCACAAGTAGCCTCAAGGCCATAGGCTCCCCAGTCCTGGTAATGGGAAGCACACTTATCCAGATTCTTACCTCTATCAGGCACCTCTGTGGTGCAGTAGAGAGTGCTGGATTTGAAGTCAGAAGATCTGAGTTCTAATTCTACATCAGATGCTATATGATTCTAGGCAAGTCATTCAACCTCTGCATGCCTCAGTTTCCCCATCTGTAAAATGTGGATTAACAATAACTATCTCCCAGGGTCATTGTGAGGATAAAATAAGATAATTATATGTAGAGCAATTTACAGACCCTAAAATGTTATACAATGGTAGCTATTACTCTTGTTCTACTATCTTTGGAACCTCTGAATTTTTTCTTTCTTGGACTCAGTTTCCATATATGTAATCAGAAAGGACTGGATTAGATCTCTAAGGTTCTTTTCAGTTCTGACATTCTATAATCTCTAATCCTGTTGCTGCAAAAACACAACTCATGCATTTGGGCCAAGAAAGCCATTGACTGAACCTTAATGGACCATGTCCAGGAGCATTGTGTAACCTGACAGCTTTGCTGGAATGACTCAGATGGGCACCAAGGACTTAGAGTATCCAGTGAAAAACTCTTCTGTTTGCTCTGACAGGGCTCAGCTTGCCTTTATTTGGTTATCGCAATTAGCAAAGAGCTGTTGTCTTGGTGGTAGCCAGCATCACAAATAGTAGCACAACTCCCTTTACCCCATCTGTGTCACTTAGGTTAGTAATCTATGAATTCCTATCAAATTGAAGAAGAAAAGACTTGAATGGAAAGAAGAGTGAAAGATGTTCTCAAGTACATGAAGGGCTATTATGTAAAGAATTATCTGAGGCCTACCATGACTACAACAATGTCAATGGAAAACTAGCACAAGAAATCTGAATTTGTGTGACTATAATTATGTGGGTCAGTGTGGGGGATCCCCAGGAGATACATGCTCCAAGGTTATCACTCCCTGCTCAGATCACCACTCACCAGCTGCACACCCCTCTGGGGGCTTCCAAGGTTGCTTCTGGTGGATGTTGCTAATCCAGGCATATAAAGTCTCACAAACTAGGAATGGCAGAGAAATGAAAGGAAACATGTTTTCATGCAGGTATGAAAAAAATAATCTTCCTGGGTTGACATGATCCTAGAACTGGAATGAAACTCTGAGGTCATCTAGTCCAATCAGTCATGCAGATGAGGAAACTGAGTTTGAAAGAGGCTAAGTGACTTGTCCATGGTCATATAGTAGTCAGTGGTAGAGGCAGAATTTAAATCCAGGTATTCTTGATTCCAAAGCTGGTTTTCCATCCACTATATCACCTTTGCTCCCTTACAGACGAGGAAACTGAGGCTTAGAGAGACTGAATGATTTCTCCCTGGCCACCCAGTCAGAACCAGGATTGCCTTTAATGGCTGACATGGTGACCATAGGAAATAATGGCTTTCAAGGAACCAAGGAGAGTGAATCTGTGCACTAACAGGGCCCAAGGATTATGCTTGTTCGCTCTAGGAACACGAGTGAGAATGAAAGGCCTAGACTTTCATTATTTATACCATGTTTGCAAATAAGACACTTAACCAGCCAGCAGGCTATGGGGGCAGCCATGGGAAGCCTTTGAAAGTGAAACTGCAAGAAAGGTACATGGCATGAATATCATCCCATGATCACAAAACCATAGTGGATGTGATTTTACATTGTCACGGGTGGGCCAAACAGTCTGATATCTGTGGAAACCAGCTGAGGGCCAGAGGGAATGGGACCAAAAAACCGCAGAGGCGAAGAAAAGACATTGGAAAGGTTAGAAGGAACCAGGTCGGGTAGGGCTTTAGAAAACTCTTTTTAAATATTTTATAGTTGATTCTCAAGGTAATAGGAAGCCTTACTGTTCTTTTTATTCCTACAGACTCAAAGTTGTAAGGTTTACATTTAAAATTCCTGATTGCCACAACGTCTGTTTGTAATGTTCTCTTTCTCCTCTTATCTCATAGTAATGATGATTATAATAAAATAATATTAAAGGGGCAGCTAGGTGGTGCAGTGAATAGAGCACCAGCCCTGGAGTCAGGAGTATGTGAGTTCAAATTCGGCCTCAGACACTTAATACTTACTGGCCATGTGACCTTGGGCAAGTCACTTAATGCCAATTGCCCTACCCTCCCCCCTCCAAAAAGAAAAAAAAATAATATTAAGAAGAGCCAGAATTTATAGAATGCTTTAAGGTCTGCAAGCAATTTCTATATCTTTCTCCTTTGATCCTCATATCAATTATGAGAGATAGGTGCTATTTTGGCTCCCATTTCCACAGCTGAAGAAACAAGGCATACAAAGGGTAAATTACTTTTTTATGGTCACACAGATATTAAATGTCTGAAGGAGGATTTAAAATTAAGTGTTGCTGACAGCAAGCCTGACACTCTATCCATTTTGTAGCCTTGCTGCCTCTTGGGATCCCTCTGCTCCATTGGGAAAAAGTTTGGATAATATCTCCTAAAAGAGGCCTTTCTTGACTCTCCAAGTGCTCCTTATCCTATAATGTCTGTCTGTCTGTCACTCTCTACTGATCTCTAAATATAGTTGCATATACGTATATATAATCTATGTGTAAATATTGATTTATACATATATACACACAGAGACAAAGATATATATCTTTATCATCTATAGACAGATATAGAGATCTACATCTATGTCACTACTATCTATATCTATACCTACAAGTACATATTTCTTTTATATATTAAACAAGAAGCTTCCTGAGGGCAAAGCCTGCTTCTTTTTTTGTCTTTGTACTCCTGAAGTGTATAGCCCTGTACCTGGAATGTAACATGTGCTTACCATTTTTGTTGCATTGAAAAGAAGTTCAGATTTTGAAAATGAATTATTTTAAAGATGTTTGACGTGGTCATTATTAACGTGTGATATTCACTCAGTTGCATTAATTATTAAAGCCACCCTCAAATTGGAACCACTCTGAAGATGAAACTTGATAAAAATGTTAGCATTTGCATTATTTTTCAGGCTTCAGGGAGGATTAAAATCCAAGGGCATCCTGAAGTTTGGAATGCTTCCATGTTGCTTCCACATGGCTAAACCAAGGTTAGGCTGGTTAATGCCCTCTAGCCTCTATAAGGCAGGGCTATGGGTAACCCATCACAACATGTGTATATCTACCTAGAAGCATATGGGCACATTACACAGGCCACGGCATGAACTTCAAGGTTAACTTCCATTTTAAATAGAGTAAACTTGCCTTGAGCTATGCCCAGTCAGCTCTGACCATGAATTCTTACTGGTATTATCAAAGCCATTTCTAATCTCCATTCTCCTCCTCTAGTTCATCCTCCAAGCAGCTGTCAAAACTGCAGTCTCGTTTTCTCCCCTTTCCCATCTCTAAATCTTTATTCATTCCCCATTGACTATAGGATAAAATAGAAATCCCAGAACTTGACATTAAGAATCATTGACATTTTTATCAAGTTTCATCTTCAGAGTGGTTCCAATTTGAGGGTGGCTTTAATAATTAATGCAACTGAGTGAATATCACACATTAATAATGACCATGTCAAACATCTTTAAAATAATTCAATCTAATCATTAAATCAATCTAATTTCTGCCTACATCACCAGATTTAGTCCTTCCATTTGGACACTCCAACTAAAATGACCCTGAATTTAGTATTCTGTTTCCTAACTCTACACCTTTGCTGAGGCCATCCCTCATACCAGAATGCTTGTCCTCCTTGCTTCTCCTTCTTAGGATTTCCAGGTTCTGTCAAAGCTCAACTCACCAGTCATCTCCCTAAGAGGAATGTTCTTTGATCTCTGACTGGCTTTGGAATGCACATACATGTGTATATAATGGAATTAAATTGGAACCAAAAACATGCATTGATTCTCTCCATACTGATGCAAGCACAAAGGTGCATTATCCTGCTCATTTTGTGAAACTGGCCGTGGGGTTTGCTTTTTATCCACCTGGTGGTGTGTGCTAAACTCTCACCAACATAAAAGATGCGATCAGCAGAAACAGACATTTAGAGAAAGGGTAGAGTCAGAGAAGGCCCCCTTAATCTTTGGGGTGTGTGCATGCATGCATGCATGCATGTGTGTGTTTGTGTGTGTGTGTGTGTGTGCATGTGTGTATGATGCCTGTGACCTTCTGATGACATCTTCTGGACCCTTTCTCAGAATATTTTTAAGTGTCTCAAATAAGTCACATATGATTGCATCTACATAGAAATTCAATTATGAAAATACATTTCCCCAGATCCCAGATTAAGAAACCTTGATTGTCAGGAAAATGTTGGGATTTATTGGGATATTGGAGGTGCTCAGGATCCACTTTTCAAGGCATAAAACCATACCCTCCCTAAGCTGCTGTTATGTATTAGTTGCCTCATAGAACATACAGAGAAGCTGATGTCTGATCTCTAGGGATTTACAATCTAAAATAAGTTTTTAAAAAAGCAACAACAGAAAGTTGCATGCATGTCTGATTCAGTCTTTCTTTACTGTGTCTGGAGCAAAGGCCACAATTTCAGGAAGGACATAAGGTAACAATATCAATGATATCAAGCATTTCTTTTGTCTTTTATACATCTCAAAATATTTTTATTCCTTTTTCCCTGGGATATCATCCTTCCACATGTACTCCCCTCTCCCCAAAGACTTCCTCCGGTTTCAGTATACTCCATGAATCCATGCCCATTCAAAATCATGGTTCATGAGTCTGGAACAAAGTGTTCCATGTTCTCTAGTCAGACAGAGTACACAATTAGAAACTAGAAGGACGTCCAAATGGGTAAAAATGTCAAGGAGACAAAAATAAGCCTGAAGTTCCAAATAATTAGAGTTAACAAATAGTGGGATGTTTTGCCTGAGATTTTAAGGGGTTCCCTATCACTGGAAGTCTTAAAGCAAAAGACTTTGTGACCACTTGTAAACAATGTTATATAGGGGATTATTGTTCAGGTAGGGGTTGGACTAGATGACCCTGCAGTCCTTTCCAATTGGGGTATTGTCCGTTTGTGAGCCCCTATGTTTACAAAATGTGGCACAGCTAGAGGCTTTGCTCCTAGGTCTGTCCTTCACTTCAAGAGGTTGTGTGACCTCCTCACCCCCAAATCTCTTGTCCTCGTTACTTACTTTAAACCAGGATCTAGTCTACTTAAAACGACCTCTTGGTAACTAATGACTTTTAGGGAGGAGGAGATATATTTTTTACATTAAAATGAGGATAAAATGTTTCTATAATGTGAATATTTTCAAGAAGTATTTGGAGAAATCTAAACCAGTAATCATAAAAATAAACATTTGGTAAACTTTGTGTGCCCATTTTATTTAGGTATGTGAATCTGAAAATAGAAGAAAACAATTAAGTTAAGTAATAATTATTCTGTAAGACAAATGAGAGCTTAGGAAAAATCACAACATGCTCCCTTCCTATTATACTCTTCTGCTGAACACTGAAAGTGCCACAAAACATCCAGACATAATACTGAGAGGCCTCTGCTGTTCATTTGTTAATCATTGATCTAGAATTGGAGGAAGATCCAGATGCATTCTAGCCCAAATCCCTCATTTTAAAAGTGAGGAAACTGAGGCCCAAGGAGTTATCTAACTTGCCCAAAGTCATCCAAATAGTAACCATCAAAGGTGAGTTTGGAACCTCAGTATTCCAACCCCAGAACCAGGGTTCTTCCCAATATACCACACAAACAAATTAACATGTCCTTCCATTGGGTGGCGCCGGTGGTTAAAAAGTGATGCTAGCCAGACTACTGTCTGAGGTTCCATTCCCATCTGAGCCAATTACCTTACCTTTGTTGGGTAGTCACAAATAATATTCTTACAATTGGCCATTTTACTCAAAAATGTCATTAGTCAAAAGCAGACCTTCTTCCTCTGTGTTGGTCCCACCTGTCCCCAGGCTCCAAAACCTATGTGAAAGGAACATATCTATATATCTATATCTATATCTATATCTATCTATCGATCGATAGATGATAGATAGACATGGATAGACAGAGCTAGATTGATGGATAGAGATGGATAGATAGATAGATAGATAGATAGATAGATATAGATATAGATATAGATATATATGAACATTGGTTGCTGTCCTTCATTCTCAAAGAGGACCAAAGTGACATTACTATGTTGGGGTCAAGGTAAAGTATGTTCAGTTGGCTAATTGGAGGAATAGGAGCTTGGAAGTCTCTACCACAGGTAGGCACAAATAATCCACATGAAAATTTGGATTGAAGAAGGTATAAACATTAGTGAACAGAAGAGTGCAGAAGAAATGTTCCAGTCTGTCCTCTAAGCAGGATGAAGGAAATCTACCTAAGAGATTCAAACCACTTTCACCTTAAAGCACTCCTACCTGAAACTGGCCAGCCTTCTTTCCATAACCCATTCCAATGATGAACTACTCAGGTCCTCTGGGAAATGTTTTTCTTATATGACTCCACTCTCTACAATTTTCTTTTTCCCTTATACTTTCACTAAGAATTAATGTGAACCAGGATAATAATTTTAAGTCATTCCATATTGAAAAGAAGGAAATAAAGATCAGGATGGATTTTATATAGAAAACTATGAATGACTTTCAAAAATCCCAGGCTGTTCTCTTGCACAAAAATCAATTATGTTTTTTCCTTCTGGTAGTCCTATGGCTATGCATTATGGAGGATCACAAGCTCCAGAATTAATAGATACCCTAAGGGCAATGGAAAAATATCCACTGAGGAACATTATTATTATGTTGGCTTGTGCATTAAAAGGGGTATTAAAGAAGTATACATTTAGAAATGTCTGTGTATATATGTATGGGGGAGGTTATGTATCAATGGGGGTAAAAAACTGACATCTTGAAGGTCACACTGGTGCCTAGATTGTTCAAAGACCCAGAGGAAGGTGACTGATACTATGGGGCGTGGGGGAGTGGTTATGGACAATGTGGACAAGAATCACACAAAATAACTGGGAATGAAAGGGTTATTCTACTACTAGATATTCTTTTAAAATTTCTCTTCCACAAGGTCAAGAGAATGAAATTTTGACTTTCTCCTTCAAATATCAGCATACTTCTCCTTTCTCATACTTTCCCAAAGAATGAGAGAATTCAGATATCTTTAGAGTAGAAGTATTTTCATTTTCTCTCCTCCTATTATTTCAGAGCTGCAATAAATATAGACCATTCAGCTTGCCTCAGATCTACTTGCCGCTACAAACAAACAAAGGAAGGAATAAATAACTGCCTACATGACAGAATGAATAAAAACACCATCACCAGGATGATTTTGTAGAAGGTCATTATTCTCTACCTATGTAAATTGCCTACACCAATGTAAGCTTTTTTTAAAAAAAACAATTATTTTAAGTAATATATTAATACATCCTGGAAATAAAAGACGAATTCAGTGACTTTCTTCTCATAAACCTTAGTATTATAAGAGATCTTCTCATAGTCTTCTTGGAAGAGTCTGGCAAGCATTGCATTAATTACAGAGATAGAAGGAACCTCTGAACCCAGTCTAATTTATGCCTAAAAAGGTATGGCTTCTGCAACCTGCATTAAGTGGTCATCCACTTTTTGCATAAAGAATTCTAGGGAAAAGGAAATACCTTCCACCCTAGGCAGACCATTTCAATACTGGTCAATTCTCATTGTTTTATATTAAATAAAGTTATATTACTTTTGAAAACCTTCTAGTTTGCACAGTGTTTCTAGGTTGAGTTCCTCTTGGACCTGTTTTAATCAATAAATTCAATTTATTTGTAAATGTTGGTTGGTTGATTTCTAAAAAGTAGCAACCAAAAAGTAACATTATGAAAAAGAATCTATTCATATACACTAAGGTTGAAGACTAAAAGAAAAGTCCCATATACAACGAAACTTTTATAGCAGCACTTTTGTCATAGAAAGACCTAGTAATGAAATTGGGAATGCTAAACAATATCTTGAATCATAGACTTAGAGGTTAAGATAACATGACATGTAAAAATTTGCAAATGACATCTCAAAAGGAAATGACTTTTAAGGGAAACACATATTTACAGTCTCAAAAAAAGGAGGAAAATGCTAATATTTCTAGGATTCTGCAAGCTACAGTACCTAATAATGAAAGCCTAGGTGTAGAATCTCTTCAGAAGTCCCCACAATTATTAAGAGCCTAATGTCTTTTAAAGCCTCATATATAGCAAATACTTTGACACTGTCTTCAAGTGAGGCTGAGGAAATCTTCCCCTCAGGGTTCTAAGGGTGCCCTAAAGTAATGGGTCCAATCACAAATGTAACATCCCTGCTAGGTTGGTCCTTGTATCAGTTGCCAGTGGGTCAATTCCCATAGTTGCTTTTCCATTTTTGGTACTGGACTGACAGCAAAACCCAGCAAGGACTCCTCTCCAAAACCTTGGATAGCCCTTTCAGTAAAGTTGCAGCCTCTAATCACCATTCTCTAAAAATAAAGAACAAACACTGAAGTAAAAAACTGAGATCCATATTCATGGACCAGGTGCTAGCCTTGGTTTGGGAGGGACTAAGATTTCTCCCCTTATAGGTTTGTCTCTGTTCTTTCACTAGAATGCAGGAGGTCAGCTGAAGGGAAACGATGAAGTCAATTAGTATCTTTTGAGTATATGCCCAGTTCTTTTTATGCAGTTGAAGCCAGATCCTCCTATTCATTAGGATATTAGTAGAACAGAGCCAGTCACAGAATGTCTTCTTCAGCTCCAGGATACATACACATGGTACTTCCATCAGCCTGTATTCAATTTTAAAGACTCGGTTCAGTAATCACAAGCTCTTTACTTTCTGTTGGCCCAAGACAAGAGAGATCCAGCTCTCCTGTACAGAAAGAACACCAAAAACAAAACTAATGAAATTCAGTCGTTGTTGTTCAGTGGTTTTTAGTCATGTCTGACTCTTCATGACCCCATTTTCTTGGGTTTTCTTGGCAAAGATAATGGAGTGGTTTGCTATTTCCTCCTCCAGGTCATTTTACAGATGAGGAACCAAGGCAAATAAGGTTAAGTGACTAGCCCAGGGTCACAAAGCTAGTAAGTATCTGAGGCTAGATTTGAACTCATGAAGATAAAGTGTTCCTGATTTCCTGATGCTCTGTGAAACTGAGTGCTTTGACATCATAATGATCAAGTTAGATCTCAAAGAAGAGATGTGAGAAGGCACATCTGCTTCTTTATAGTGGTGAAAGACTATGGGTATAGTACACTACATATATTTTCAGACATTTTTGATATTTTGGTAAGTTTTGTTGAATTGATTTCCCCCTCCCTTTTTATTCTCTAAGACATTGGTCTCTGGGATGAGTTGGAGGAAGAGATAAATCAGGAAATTCAGGCAATGTAAAAAAAAAAGAAAACAAAAAATAACTTAAAAATTAGTTCTCTTAACTAAATCAAACATACTTTCCCTTCTATAAAATGGGGAGAGAGAATAACACAATGGGAAAAATGCTAGATTTTCATTACTAGGTCTTACTACGACAAAAGTGCTGCTATAAAAGTTTTGTTGTATATGGGACTTTTCTTTTAGTCTTCAACCTTAGTGTATATGAATAGATTCTTTTTCATAATGTTACTTTTTGGTTGCTACTTTTTAGAAATCAATAATCTCATAAACTTGGGTTTGAATATAGACACTTAATATCTGTATGATCTTAAACTAGTCATTTCCACTCTCTGGGGCGCCAGTGTCTTTATCTGTAACATGAGGAACAGGACTAAATGGAGTCTGAGATTCCATTAAGATTTATGATATTGGGATTCTGCAGTCTTTGCATAATGAATTTGTTAAGCCTTTTCTTCAGAGGGGTTGTGCAAACCCCAGGTTTAGCCTGTGTCTGTTGAACATATAGGAAACACTAATATTCTCAGCAAATGTTGCACATGGAGTTGGCTGAAGATATGGCTTTAAAAGTGTTGGATTAGTAGACATAGCAATTGAGTTCAAATTCTAGCTCTCACTTACCTGTGTAATATTGACATTGCCTCTTTCACTTCTCTGAGACTCAGTTTCCTCATTTTAAAAATAAGCGGTTAGGATTAAGTGACCTCTAAAGTCCCTTCTACCTGAGATGGACCTGTGATTTACATTGGAATTTATTTCCCTCTTCTCTGTCATGAGGTAGAAGACTATGGGTATGGACTTTTACATACTCAAGATGAGATTTCTGTATCAGGATGCTTTCTTTAACTAGTTTTTGTCAAATTTATTTTGAGAAAGTTTAGGTGGCAGTTGTTAGGACTTAACTCTTATGTAAAAAATAAATCTAATGCACCAATGTAACATTTATTTAAACAGTTAGAAGTTTGAATGAAACTTCGGATTTATCCAGATACTTATGTATTCCATGACATATTTCAGAACCTGGATAGCTTAGAAATTTACAAAGATTTCAGAAATTCACCCAAGGGGTTAAGACTTCCAAGTTCCATTTTGATCCCATGGCACTAATGAGGGTTTGGGTACAATAAGAACTCTCATAAACAGCGTCTTTTGCCATTGTGCAGAAGAAAAAAAAGGTAGCTCTTAATGAGAAAATGAATAGCTAATCTGCTCATTTTTCATTCCAAGGTCCTTTCTTCTTTCCTCCCAGGACATAAGCCTGGCTCCAGATTAAACTTGCTTTAGGGGTTCAAACACTGGAGCACACATTGTACAAGAAAATCAGGAACAACAAAATAAAAGATAAAGGGCATAAACCAATACCTAATGTAATGAAATTTAATGGGGAGAAAGGTAATATTCAATGTATGGATAGAGACTTTTAGTTTAATTTGCATTATTAACATTTTTTCCATCACCTTCTTAAGTCTTGCTAATGAACACAACAGTAAATGAAGCCTTGAGTTATAGCATTTGTAGATTTACAGGGCGTAAATGCTCAAATTTAACAATTGGTTTTCATGAGCTGGTATAAGCTGTCTCCCACACAGCAGCTGAACATCTTATACTTGGATTAAAAAAATTCCTCTTCATAAATATAAGATGTGGAGGAGGTGTGCTTAGACATCAGCTTATCTGAAAAAGAGCTGGGATTTTTAGTAAACCACAACCTCAATAGGATGGCATATGTGTAATATGACAGTCAAAAAGGTCAGTGTGGCCCTAGGATGCATTAAGAGTCATAGTGTTTAAAACTATGGAAATTGTTCTCTTCCCTAGTCAGACCACACCTGGGGTACAGTGTTCAAGTTTGTGCTTCATTTTATGAAGGATCTAAATCAACTGGAGAGCATCTCAAGAAGGATGATCAGGTGAAAGACCTTGAGATGATGCTGTCTGCTCATCATTTGAAGGAACTAACAAGGATTAGCCTGGAGAATAGGAGACTTAAATGTGACATGATTACTCTCTTCAAACATTTGAAAGGCTAGCAAGAAAAGGATTAGATTAGATTATTCCACAGAAGACATAACCAGGATGGATCCAAACTGCAAAGAGGTAAATTCAGACTTGAAGTCAGGGAAATTTTCCAAAATTTAGAACTGTCCTAATTACAACGAGCTACCTTGGGAAATAAAGGGGATCTTTCTAAATTGGAAGTCTTCCAGAAAAAGATTGGATGATTCCTTTTCATAGATGTTCCAGAAAGGATATTAATTCAGGGATGAGTTAAATTGAGTGTCCTCTGAAGTTCCTTCCAGATCTGAGTTTCTATGAATCTTCTATTCCATGATTTAAAAAAATGACCACAACAACTAAATTTCCAAAACATGTTTCTCCTTGACAATTTTACAGATTTAGGGCTAGAAGGAATTTGAGAGGTTATTTGGCCCAAACAAGGGAAATGAGTCCCAGATAGGTTAAGTGGTTTGCCTTTATATCTAACTATCTAGTGAATTGCAAAGCTGAAACTTGAACCTACATTCTCTGACTCCAAATTTAACATTCTCTTCCAATTTGCCATATGGGAGAATCAATCAAAGCAGCTTGTCTCTAAAACATCCTCTAAACTCCTTGTTTCCAGTGCTTTCTTACTTCCCTCCCCCAAAAGGCTGCTACAAAGATTTTGTTGTAAACAGAGCATCTCTTTTTGTTCATAACTCCTTGGGTAAATGCCTAATGGTGGAAGCCCCAGGTCAGAAAGTATGGACATTTTAGTTGCTTTCTTTGTATAATTGCAAATTACTTTCCAAAGTAGTTGGATCATTAGTGTCTGAGACAGTATTTGAAATCACTACTTCTTGACTCTAAACTCAGCCTCCATCCATTATGCCACGTTGCCTCTAATCTAGAAGCTCTAAGCATAGAAAAGATAAATCTGTGTGATTGTTGTATGATTGGGTGCACTACAGAGGGAACAAAAAGGACCCCAAAGTGAGTCTTTTCTCCATTATTCCAAAGAATCTGAGCTTCAATTGTTCACATTGTTTCAAAACTTTGAAGATCTTAAGATGAAAGGTACCAGCTATGTGTAGAATGTCATTCTCTTGGGGATTTAAAAGGAAATGATGAAATGAATGGTTTCTGCATACCTCAAATAAATGGTGAGTCACCAACGTATTATCAACTTTTCATCCTCTCTTCTCATTGTTATGAATGTTAAAAGCAGTAGCCCAAGGTTAGCTTAGAAAATAATAGGCTTTGTGGTTTTTCTGGTCCCCTTAGCTGCTGGTACTTTCTCCTTAGAAACTGTCTTCTCTCTACTTTATACATATCTTTTCTGTGCATAGTTAAGTACCTGTTGTCTCCATTATAATTCTAGAATTTTGCATTTAGAGTTAGAAGTTCAACCCCCTTATTTCGTAGGTGAGGAAACATGAGACTCTAAGGAACTTCCCAGGATCACATAGCTCTGAAATGGCTAAAGAAAGAGTCAAACCCAGGTTCTCTTGATTCTACATTCACTCATCTACACCACACCAGGTTTATGTTAGATTGTAAGCCCCTTGAAGACAGGAGATGTTTTTGCATTTCTTTGTATTCCCAGTGCTTATTGTGATGCCTGACACAGAAAAAGTGCTTGAATAATGCTGGTTAACTTAATGATTGATTGATTGATTTTTCAACCAAATCTAGGCCTCAAACTTAAAGTCATTAATCAGTCCTATCTAGTTAACATCTATGAATTGGCATGGAAAGTAAAGTACACAGAATAGGTAGCAAAAATAAAATATAGTGTTTTCTATTAACTAGTTTGCAATGTAGTAAAGGAGACATGTAAAGGAGAAAAGTCATGTCCAGGTAACTATAATAAAATAGATTAGTTGAACCCAGGCAGAAGGGTCAGAGGCCATATTAAGGAGGATCAGAGAAAGGAGAAGTCATTCCTAATTCTGACTGGAACCATCAAGGGAGGTTTTATGGAGGATATGGCACCGGAGAGAAGCTTTGAAGAATGGATTGGATATCATCAGGCAGAGTAAGGCAACAGAGAGGACAGGGATGTTCAGGCACAAGTTTGTAAATGCTTAAAATAAAATACAGGATTCCAAACAAAACCAATTATATCAAAATATAGCTATCAAAATGTTGATAAAAACAAGTTCATAGTAGCCAGGCTAAGGATTTCCGTGGTCATCACTATCGTTCCTGGGTAATGCAAGAACAGTGAGGATCACTCTCTCAAAATGAGACTATATGAGCTGATGCTGGAAAGACCAGCTTCATTCCGCAATGTCTCCTCCTCCTACTGTTCTCAACTGAGCACACAAACCACCAGCCCTCTTGACTATTCAATTCAATTCAATCTTAAGTATCTACCAAGTCACCCTCAATATCTCACCAGCACTCACCCTGCATATCCAATCTGCTGTCAAATCTTGTTTATACTTTTGAAAACATTTCTCATATACATCTATTTCTCTCCATTCACATTGCCACCATCCTAATATGGGCCTGTCACCTTTCACCTGAATTATTGCTATAGCTTCCCTGCTCCAAAACTGTCCCCAATCCAATCTGCACTCAGACTTCATCAGTTCTCTCTCTGGAGATAAAGAGCATTTTTCATCACAAGTCCTTTAGAATTGGATAATTGTATTACCAAGAGTAGTTAAGTCTTTCACAGCTAATCTTCATTATAATATTGTTATTGCCATGTACAATGTTGTCCTGGTTATGCTCACTTCACTTTGCATCAATTCATGTAAGTCTTCTAAGGTTTTTCTGGAACTATCTCCCTCAGCATTTCTTTTCATAATAATATTCCCATACAATCACATACCACAGTTTGTTGAGACATTCTTCAATTGATGGGCATTTCTTCAGTTTCCAATTCTTTATCAACACACATACACACACACACAGCTGCTATAATTGTTTTTGTTCACATATCTTCTTTTTTTTTTCCTTTGTTCTCTCTGAGATACTTACCTAGTAGTAATATTACTGGTTCAAAGGGTATGCATAGTTTTATAGCACTTTGGGCATAGTTCCTAATTGTTTTCCAGAATTGTTGGGTCAGTTGACAATTTCACCAACGGTGCATTAACCTAAAGTGTCCCAATTTTCTACATTCCATTCAACATTTATCATTTTCTTTTTCTACCATGTTAACCAGTCTGATAGGTGGTTCTTCAGAGTTCATTTATTCTGCATTTCTCTAATCAATAGTGATTGACAGCATTTTTATATAACAATAGTTGTGATTTCTTCTTCCAAAAACTGCCTGTTTGTATAATTAGACCATTTATCACCTGAGAGATGTCTATAATTTTTCATAAATTGTCTCAGTTCCTTATATATTTGAGAAATGAGGCCTTTGTCAGAAAAGTTGCTGTAATCAACCCCCCTCCCAGTTTTCTACTTTCTTTCTAATCCTGACTTCATTGGTTTTCTTTGTGCAAATCTTTTCAGTTCAATATAATCAAAATTATCTGTAATTAACCTCCTGTGATCCTCTCTATCTCTTGTTTTGTCTTTTTTTTTTTTAAGACTGGGTTTCATTGATTTATTTTATTTCATAATTAAATTTTGTTTCTTTTTAGTTTACATCATTCATTTCCATGAGATTTTGAGTTACAAATTTTCTCCTCATCTTTCCCCTACCCAGCATCCCAAAGCAGTGATCCCACCGTATACCCCCTCCCCCAATCTGCTCTCTCCTATATCCTCCCCCATCACCCCTCTGACTTTCTGGTGGGG
>CM053590.1:21812293-21844875 GCA_028646515.1 Pseudochirops corinnae | reverse complement strand
TTCCTTCTTTCCTTCCTTCCTTCCTTCCTTCTTTCCTTCCTTCCTTCCTTCTTTCCTTCCTTCCTTTCTTACTTCCTTCTTTCCTTCCTTCCTTCCTTCCTTCCTTCCTTCCTTCCTTCCTTCCTTTCTTCCTTTCATGATGTTATTCTTTACTTCAGTTTTTCCCATATTGGTTATGACTTATTTATTTTTACCCACTGCTTTGAAATAGTGCCCTTTTTTAATTCAATAATTCCCTAGGCACACACTATTCCAAAACCAGATCAGATAATTGTATTAAAACTTATTTATTTCAGGAAAAAATTGTGGATCATTAAAGGAGCTTTATAATGTCCCAAAGATAATCCAGATTACACTTTTCCTCCAAGTACCTTCTGGGTCTGACTCAATGTTTGTTATCATCTTCCGTTGCCAAAAAAGTGGGATCCCAGAACAGTGGGATCTCTCACTGTCTCCGTATTTTAGTCAATAGCTTGTTATCAAATAATTTGTCTACTGTAGACTAGCTCGGATGAACAAGTACTTGTTCCATATGAATATCCTCAGTGAGGATGTCCTTGATGCATAAGAAAATTATTCTTGAAATATTTGCATAAATGGGAAAGTAGGGAGGTAGAAAAGTAGTGGTGGAACACTCTAAATTGCCTTTAGGCAGGGGATATTAAGGCCTAGGATTATTTTCCATATCTTTGCTATCTTCCCTTCTTTCCTTCAGATGCCCACTGAATGGAACCCTCAGGGCCCTCACAATTGAGTCACCTCCCAGATAGAGCTCCTTTAGGTATGTTTGGTCTAATCCAGCAGTTTTCCTCATCTTTGTGCTATATTTATGTTCTATATACACATTTCTGGGACAGTGATGTTAGACTAGTAGTATTATGGCTCTGAGGACTTTAGTGGTAAAAAGGAGTTCATCATCAAAGTCTCTGCAGATCTTTCCCATTTTTCTTCTGCTTGTTGTCCTTTATCCATTTTCAACATTAAATTGTTTTGGGACATGTTTTTTTGTTCACTTGCATTTCTGGCCATTTCTTTAAACTGGTTTTATCCCCCAATGACTGTCTGTTCTGTGTAATACTTCTAATAATATTTCATGATCCTTCTATGTAAGATTGTACAAACAAATTTATGATCTAAACCAGTAATGCCACATCTCTCTATTCAGGAAGTCAACTGATGGCTAGGGTACTTTTTAGAATCTTATAGTCTTCTCATGGCAATTGGTTTATATGAGGCAAGCTTTGATTGGAAATCATGAGAGTATTTATGCCATTATTTTTATCCATATCTCGTTTTCAACATGAATAACTCACTAAGATAGGTTAGAAAAGAGTTGTCTTAAATGCACACTCTATTTTTTCTTCATTTTTTTTTTATTCTTTGTGGTCAATTTTAATTTAATATTGGTGAAATGAAGCAATAAATGTTAACAAATGACAACTCTGTTCCTTCCTCTTGGTTGATGATGGTCTGAGGATTTGGGAGATATTTGGTAATGTTCTAGGCCAAGTTTAATTCCACCGAGTCCACTAATTCAAGCTCATGATCAGAATGCAATGTTATAGTCATGGATCAGAAAATTCAATTAAAATGATTTTTTCCCCTAATAACAAGAGATGTAAAGGACAAGTCCTAAGGTTAAAAAAGAAAGTTAATTCAGAACAAAGGAAAACCAAATCACTTACCCTCCTCCCCTTAGCATTCTCCAAGTCAACTGGCCACATTAGGTCAGTAAAGCTGATCCCACAAGACAACAGGAATTCTCCTGACACCTCCGACAAGCCACCTGTCCACAGGCTGGTCTTTTTAAACCACTTCTATTATTGCTGACCGAAATCTTCAACTGTTCACTTCCTACCAACAAAACAATGCCTCCTTTCTGTAGGCTCTTCAGTCTGCCTGGAGGACATATACCTGCTAATGGGATAGCACGACATGCAGCTCATAAATAAGTTGGATCATGAACATTTTCTCCCATGATACCCAGCTTTGGCAACATAGGAAAGGCAAATTTTTACTAACTCCACTTAACAATAACAAATATATACTTTTATGCACATATGTATATGCATACATACATCTATACATACATTTACATATCTGTCTCTACCTCTATCTCTACATATTCATCTACGCTTATGCCTATACCTGTATTTATATCACTTTGACTGTTATTAACTACAGAGGACATCTGTATCTATTTCTGTTTCAAAGAGGTGAAAACAACATGGATGCCTTCTTCTCTACCCTGCCCTTCTGAAGCTCTGGACTTTGTCTATCATGACACATAAATTTCTTCACCCTAGAAATTCACTTACCCCAGAATTCTCACATTAGAAATACTCTCAGGGGGTGGCTAGGTGGCACAGTGAATAAATCAGTGGCCCTGGAGTCAGGAGGACCTGAGTTCAAATCAGGCCTCAGGCACTTAACACTTACTAGCTGTGTGACCTTGGGCAAGTCACTTAACACCAATTGCCCTACCTTTCCCCCTCCAAAAAGAAAAATAAAAGAAATACTCTCAGCCCTGTGGCCTCTTCCTTTGATTGGCTACTTCCTTCCAGAACCTTCCTCTTAAAGGGGCTGCCAGGCCATCTGTACATTCATTCTTTTCCAAGTTGTGCACCTAACTTTCCCAGACTTTCTCTCCCATGCCTCCATGTGGGCACCTCCATCTACACTTCTGCTATGCTTTTGGACATCATTTTATATCTTGTCTCCCCCGATTAGAATGTAAGCTCCACAAGGGCAAGGGCTGGCTTGCTTCTTTCTGCTTGTATTTGGTCTTTTTCAACACAGTGTCTGGCACATAGAGAGCCCTTAATAAATCCTTATGGATTTGACATGTTTTCTGGTAAAGTTGTAACTTGATTCAGAACATCTGAAATCTGTAATAAAGTACCTTGATTTCACTTATCCTGTGAATCGGGTACCTCATTCCCACCCCATATCCTTTTGAAGAAAATAAAAAATGATCTTTCTGTTATTTTGGGCTCCTAATACCTACATCCTAATAGAGTTTACTTGATTTCATAGCATAGGTAGGTACTCATCCTATAAAGCTAGACCAATATTTTATGCCTTATTTTCCCACATGATATAAAAGGCTAACCCCTTTCTGTACCCTCCAGGATGTTACCTCTTCAAGGTTAAGTGAGTCTAGTAGTACAAATAATGTCAAACAGAATATGGCAATATCAAACATACATACAGGCAACAAACATTGGGATGCCTTAGCAAAATCTAGATGTGATATTAGGCCCAATTTTTCAGAGTTGTACTATAGGAAGAAAAAAAAAAAGAAAGGAACATCTACCAAAGATGGGGAGGTAGGGAGTGTAGTATGGTGCAAAGCTTGATGATGTGGAGCCAGAGGACTTGGATTCCAAATATGATCAGTTACCTACTAGCTTGTGTGACTTTGGACAAGTCACTAAACCACATTAGGCCTCACTTTCTTCCTCAGTCAAATAAAGAGGGAGAGTCTACATGATTTGTACAGTCCAGTCTGGTTCTGGATCAACAGTCTCTCAATTCTGAGTTCTGTTGTCTTTTATGTACTAGAATCAGAAGTGTTACTAGCAATGCTGATATCCAGCGCAAACTTCATTGGAGATCCTAGGTCAAGCAGCCAAAGACAGGACATCAATTCAAATTTCAAAGATTAATTAATTAATTAGGACACAAGTACCTTGGAAGGCAGGGAACCCACAACACCACCATAAGTGGGGAGAAGACACTGGGATATAAAGGCAGGTATGAGTAAGAGGAACTGAGATGATACTGGACCATCAAGAAGAACAAATGGCTGGTTGGGGGGAAGCCATCTAGTTTCTAATTGGTAGATTCAGATTTAACTTAATATTTTCTATAACCTAGTGCTAAACCCAGTTGTTTTTATGCTGATAATGAAGAATAGAAGGTTCTTAGAACATTTTAATGCTTAGTAGTCTGAGATAAAGCTTAGAACCTCCTAGTGCTTAGAAGCTTCTAGCTTCTGGGACAAAGCTCTTATTGTCTTACCCAAGTTACTAAACTGAATCCTTTTGTAAAGTGAAAAATCCTTATGGGAGTTGCATTATCACTCATCAGTTGTTGGTGTTGTAATTTTGGCTTTTCAAACATGAGGTTTTAAGAGCAAGAATCACATGTGAGAAAAGAGAGAGGGTCCTAAGTCACTAAGAGTATTTAGTTCTCATAATTACTTAATTCAAGAGAACAAATGTTTCCATGATAACAGCCAAAGATTTCATTAAATGCTTTGTGAAGCCACATGACTTTCAAAGCTTTACAAGCTGAGCTGCCTCTGACTTGACCACCTCACTCCCTTGGGCCTTAATTAGCCTCCCCAGCAGCTTTCTTCCAGATAGCTGCCCTCTACCAGGCAAGTAAGAGAGGAGGGAAGGAGGCAGTATTCATCACCTCTTTAACCATTATAAAACAAATGAAGAATTCCAGTCTGCATTTCAAGCCAAGTCAAATCCCATGGGCTCTCAGGAAAACTAGGACCCACTAAAAATGGCAATTTTTTTTTTCAAAAGTCATGGTACATGAGCTTCTATTTCAAGAATAAATGCTATGTATGAAATTAATCTTAAATATGATTTGCAAGTCTGGGGGATTAACTGTGAATCCCTGTGTTCCCTTTCATGAATATTCTGTTGGCTACTTAAATTGTCAGCAAATTTGTTATTTAGGTCTATTAGCTTTACTCTTTTACAAAGACAAATAAATGGGTAAACTTCCAGTCCATGCCTTCATTCTTCGTGACTGCATTATCAAGAGCTGTAACGAGGAATTTTTTGCATTGAAGCAAGTAACACAAAGGACACTCTCAGATGAATTGGGCTGATGGATGAATGGGCTATTGACTATTGAGGGAAGAAGGAAGAGAGAAACAGACAGATAGAAACAGAAACAGAGAGACAAAGAGAGGGGAGACAGGCAGAGATTAACAAAGAGAAACAGGAAGGGAGAGACAGAGACAGAGACAGAGACTGAGATAGACATAGAGAGAGACAGAGAAAAAGAGAGAGACAGAGAGACAGAGAGACAGGCATAGAAACTAACAGAGAAGGCTAGAAGTGCTTTACCCACCCATATTCACATAGCTAATAAATGTTGGAGATGGTATTTGAATCCAGATTATCCCCATTTCTAATCTAGCCCTGGTGCTACTACAGTTCAGTGAGGATGAAATGAGACTGTATCTATGCAGTGATTTGTAGCAGTATTGCGCTACATAAATATTATAAGAAAATTACACCTATCTATCTACTTTTTAAGTCAGATCATTCATTGGAAGGACAAATAGTAAAGCTAAAGTGTAAACACTTTGACCACAGGGACTCTTTGGAAAAGGCCCTAATATTGGGGATGATTGAAGACAAAAGGAGAAGGGAACAGCAGCAGGTGAGATAGATAGATGTCATTTAAGCAATGAACATGAGCTTGGACAGATTACAGGAGACAGTGAAGGATAGAAGGTCCTGGTGTACAATGGTCCATGGGGTTGTAAAGAATTGGACATGATTGAATGACTGAAAAACACACAAATTTACTTTTTATTTATTCTGTATCTATCTATGTGTACATGTGCCTCTCCAATTGGATATAAGCTCCTTGTGGGAAAGCACTGTTTCATTCTTGGTTTGGTATCTCTTGTACCTAATATAGACAGTGCCGGGTTCATCATAGGAGTTTGAGAAATGCTTCATAGTTCTTGGGTGAACCAGAAAGACAAGAAAGTCAACTAGGCATCTTCTATGCACGGATGGTTCTTTTCAGTGCTAAATAAATGTAGAAAAGAACTAAAAGAACATAGGTTTAGAGCTTGAAGGAATATCAGAGGCCAACAAGTGCAACTGCCTTGTTTTCAAGATGGGGAAAATGAGGCAAGGGAAATCAAATGACTTATTTGGGGTCACACAGCTAGCACATATCTGAGACAGCTTTGGAACCCCAATCTTCATTACTCAATGTTGAACACTCCTTGCTCTTCTATGTACTTGGGCCCTGAATTCAAGAAATTCTAAGCTTATCTGACATCCAGAACAGATTTGGAGCCTGCTTTCTAGCAGGCAAGTTGTCAGGGTTGTCTAGTATAATCGAAGCAACGTGCAAAAGAAGCAGAAAGAATTACCAGGATAGATGTCCCACCACAAAGTAGGGAAGGACTAGCCCAGCCCCACAAAAGACATGTTTTTTCCTAGAAGCCATTACTGAAAAAGATGGTGATTTTAGCAGCAAATAGCCCCAGAAATGAGTTAGAAATAATGATTTCTATGGCTTGCACAGAGGCTAGAACACTGTACTTAGAGTCATAAAGACCTCATTTCAAATATAGCCTCAGACATGTCCAAACTTTGTGACCCTGGGTAAGTCACTTGACTATTGCCTGCCTCAGTTTCCTCAACTGTAAAATGGGTAGCATCTACTTGAAGGGTTGTTGTGAGATAACATTCGTAAAGTGCTTACTACTATATCAGACACATAGTAGACATTAATAGATGCTTATTTCCTTTCCACCTTAATATTTAGTAAACAACAAATATGCATGCTTACAGCATACAGGACATGGAGAGCAAAACGGGAAGTACTGTAGGGGTAAAAAGATAAGTAAACTATGATCTCTGCCCTCAAATTGCTTACAGTCTACTTGTGGAGAAAAGACCTATATGACAGATGAATTTATATAGTGGAATGCTCTCTGGTCTTATTGCCAAAGGATTTTCAAATGAGGAGGGGTCTCGGAAGCTGGTTGATCCTACACCTTCCTAAACTGACACCTCCAAGAAGTCATGTGATCTGTCCAAGGTCACAGCAGTGGTAAGTGGCAGAGTCAGAATTCAAAATCCAACCCTATGACTACAAAGTCAACTCTCCTACTTTTCTGCATTGTCTCCCTATTGGAAAATGTGCATTTGAATCTCAGCTCTGCTACTGAAAATACAATGAATTCTTTTTATTAGGTCACTTCAAGTTTTGGGAATTCACTCCTTTCACTTACAAAATGAGGTGGTTGAGGCAGATCGTTACTATGGTGCCTTCTAGATCTAAAGAAACAGACTACATCTGTGATTTCATCACCAGAGATAACTCTCACATGAGTTCATTCCCTCTATGAGTTTATGTCAGCATCTTCTTGGCAGTTCATAGTCTTAGGGTGGTGCCTAGTACCAAGTCACATACCCAGTATACATCAGAGGCTAGAGTTGAGTCCAGTTTTTTCTGGCTTCCTGGAAATCAGTATTTCCACTGCCTACTGCTTCTCAAAATCCTATAAAACACCTATAATACAACAAAGAACTCATGCCATAAAAGAAATTCTGTTCTATCGATGTTCAGAGGAGGAAATAATCACTTTCAGGAGGGTTGAGAGAGGGTAAGGCAAACCAAGGAAGACTCTATGTATCAGATAACATCTGTGATGATCCTTGAAAGATGAGAAGGGTATGAAAACAAAGTGCTTTTAGCCAGAAGGAATACATCAAACAAAGAAATGGCAATGATAAATTCCAGGGGACATTTCGGGGTGATAATACATAGCACAGTATGGATGGAACACATGATACTCAAATGAGAAAAGAGGATGATAGCAGAAGGTAGGTAAATTGGGTCCAGAATACAGAAGGTTTTGAGTGCCAACTCACCATGATTTTCCATTTTTCCTTAGCAAGCTCCTGGTTATAAACACATCATCTATTTTTGTACATCTTTACAATGTACCATTTAAAATGAAGCCACAGCTCAGATGGATGAAAGGCTGATCCGCAAAAAGATGTAACAATGATTCTTATTATATTGTGTGATTTTCATTTGTCTTTCCCATATGTATACTCACAGCAACCCTGTGACAAGGCAAGGCATGTATAATTATTTCCATTTTTTGGATAAGACAACTGAGCTTCAGATACCTTGCATGATGTCATACAACTAGGAAGTGGATTACATGCAAACACAGGAATGGGACACTATTTATTTTCATTGGCAGAATACATGTCTGGAGGATGTAGAGCCATTCTTCCAGAGTATGTACCGAGCATAACCATCATCTGTGATAGTGCTACATTTCTTTGTCTTTCTTTTCCTGACTTTTGAATTTTGACTTTTACTAAAACTCCACTCTCATCTTATTCAACTCTTTTGGCTATAACTTATTAATGTTCTGACCTCACCGCATTTCAACTGGTAGGCAATATTTTTCCTTTGCTCTGGATGTTAATAACTCCACTGTGACTTCCTCAGTTTTCACCCTCATCCAGAGATTCCCCATCACTAGATTTCTTTCCACTTCTGATTCAATCAGTATGCATACTCCAGTATGCAGAGCAAGGCACTGCTATCTCCCATCTGCCATTTAGATGACCACCCTGATCTGGC
The DNA here is from genome assembly GCA_028646515.1 of Pseudochirops corinnae. NCBI lineage: Eukaryota > Metazoa > Chordata > Mammalia > Diprotodontia > Pseudocheiridae > Pseudochirops > Pseudochirops corinnae. Next base: position 21,836,493 of record CM053590.1, on the reverse strand, counting down.
TGTCTCCTCACAATGACTTCTTCAGTTTTGAGCCTCATCCTTACAATATCTACCATATGACTTTCTTGCCTTTTGATTTTATAACCCCAAACCCTGTCTCTTGGGCAATGCATAGCTATTTCTAATTTGTCAGAATCAGATTTGCCAGAGGCATCTGACTAACTGGACATTATAATCCAGCCAGGTGCCATATTCCAATCTTCTGATTCATAGATCTGTGACATACTGCAGTTTCCCTCCTAAACTTCCTCCTTGTCTGAAAAAAATGTCATTAAATCATCTGAATATGAACACCAGGGATGACTATTGGTTTCCCAGACCATGAGAGAAGAAAATCAAAGCTAGCAGCCATTTCATTCCATTTCCCCACAGATAAACACAAATGCTTATGAAATCACAGTGTTTCAGAATCATGGATTGGAAGCAACCTCAACACCCATCTAGTCCAAATTTGACGCAATTGAAAATCCTCTATATATTGTTTCCAACAAGAGGCTTTCTAGCCTTTTGAGTTAAGACCTTTAGGAAGGAGGAAATCATTGCCTTCCAATTCAGTCCATTCTTTTGGAAACTACCAATTTTTACAGTTCTTTAATGAAATTTTTTCTTATATCTAGCATAATCTAGGGAATCTCTGTACCATTGCAACTAGCTCTGCCATCTGAGACCAAGTAGAAGGGGAAGGGAATAAGCATCTATGAAATACCTCCCATGGGCTGAGGACTCCACCAAGTGCTCTACAAACATTATCTCATTTGATCCTCACAACAATCTTGTGAGTTAGGTGCTGTTATTATCACCATTGTACACTCGAAAAACTGATGTAGATAGAGATGAACTCAGTTTCCCAGAGTCACACAGATTTGAACTTTGGTCTTCCTGACTCCAGATCCAGTGCTCTATCCCCAAACCACCTCCCTGCTCAGAACAGCAAAAGTAGGACAAGTCATACATGTCTTCTAAGTGACAGCATTTAAAAGCAGCCACCTCCACGCCATCATGCACAACAAATCAAAAGAAAGAAATGACTTATCCAGTAACTGTGAGGTCTTCTGCCTTATATGATTTCAATTTCTTTTATACTGGCCACATGTAGCTCTGGATTCATGGACATATGCTCTGTTGCTAGGATGACAAAGTAAACAATCTCTTTACATTTTATAGAAAACAACAATGCCATTTAAAAACATGATGGCATTTAGAATATGGTTCAGATTCTCCCATTAGCATTCCATCTTTCAAAATATTGTTAAGTTCTTAAAAATACAAAAATCAACTGACTTCCAACAAGATGGGTTCCCGTTTTGCTTTCTCACAGGTCACATTAGTGCCATGTCTAAATGCCACTGGTAAATTGGCAGAGCTATAATTAAGACTTGTTCCACCTGGACCAAGCAACACAACGTACGCTTTTGTTTGAGTAGAAACACTTTGTGTGAGGCTGCCGTTAAAAAGGCATCTATGTGGAGGCTGGAGAGAGTATAAAAGGTCAGGGAAAGCTCACACCAACCCACTATTTATTTTAACTGATTAGCTAATTATTTTTGCTAGCTAGATGCTGTATTCTGTTGTTTCTATTCTTAAAATAGACTGGAAGGGATGTCAACATCTTTAAATTCAATGCCTTTTAATTTTGGTGCCTTGAGACACATCCTAATTGTCCTAGCCTGGTTATAGCTCTGTATACCAATGAGTTTTTAGATTTTATACTCAGAAATCAACATCTCATATTGGTCACTCCATATTTCTAAGGAAGAAATTATCCTTATAGCAGGTCAAGAAATTTTAGTGACGTGGCTTTGGCAATGGAAGATCTCTAGTAAATGTCATCATAATTGGCACTTCCCTCCCCCAATCAATATTATATTATGCCTTTTTAACAGGGTTGTAATCTATTACCTAAACAAGCAAAGGTTGAATGATAATTTGTTGGGCATGTTTTAGAAGGGATGGGTATTCATGTATGAGTAGGAAAAGATGGTCTGTGAAGTTCTTCCCTCTCTTTGCAATTTTTCCAGTCCATAAAAATACACACTACTTGATAGTCACGAACTTCTGAAATCAATTGACAAGAGAAAAAATGTGAGAAGGAAGAAGAGGAAGGCATGAAGAGGAGGAGGAGAAGGAGAAGGAGGAGAAGTCTCTTTTTTCTTAACAATGCTCAAGATAACAAAAAACCCATCATCATCTTCCCTATTCCTTACTTAGAGAACTTCTTATTTAGACTCTTCCCTAGAGAACAAAGGTTCTCTACTTTTTCTCTTGAAATAGGATGACAATCCCAGTGGCATTTCATTCTTTCTGATACTCATTAACTTTCAGGCAACATCAATGATCAAATACATGGAAAACAGTGTGCAAGGCTACACATACATTAAAATCACATGCAAGGAGACTCCTTAAGAGGTCATGGAAAAGCAGGCACATTAGTGTGCTTGGTGAAGCTATTAATTGGCCCAGCCATATTAGGAAGTAATTTGGAATTCTGTTTAAAAAAATGTTGTTGTCGTTGTTTTTTTATGTTCATGCTATTTGTCCTAAATATCTTATTGCTAGGCATACATCCCAAGGAGATCAAAAGTAGAAAGGAAGGTGGTACAGTGAATAGAACACCATCCCTGAAGAAAGGAGGACCTGAGTTCAAATGCAGCCTTAGACACTTAACACTAATTAGCCATGTGACTTTGGCCAAGTCACTTAGCCCCAATTGCCCTGCCTTCTACCCTCCTAAAAGCAAAAAAAAACAAAAAACAAAAAATAGAAAGTTCTCATATATACCCAAATATTTATAACAGCACATTTTGTAGTAGCAAAAAACACTGGACAAAAATATAGATGTCCATCAATTGGGGAATGGTTAAAGAGAATGCAATAAATAAATGTAATCCCATGTTAATACACTGTAAGAAGAATGGATAGAGAAATACTCTCGACCTGAGAAAACCATGCTAACTATGACTACGGACAAGTCACTTAACTTCTCAATGCTTGAGAAAACTCTGCAAGATTATAAATTGCAGAGAAATTGTTGGTGTGCATTGAAAGGAGAAGTGTCCACTAAGAACTCCATGCTGTGTCAGTATAAAGACTCTTCTTGGTTCCAAAGAAGAGATGGCAGAATTTTCATCCCACCCTTATTTGCAAAAGTGGGAATACAGATCCAGAACATTGCTTATATTGCCATACTTGGTCAAATAGCTAACCTGCATTTTCTCCCTTCTTAGTTTTGTTTTGTTTTTTGTTTTGTTTTGTTTTTACAAAAAATATATGAGGAGAATTGTACTTGGAAATGAAAATAATGTGAAAACAAATTATATCAATATGTTCTTTTAAAGAACCTTTACAGTTCCTTCTTTTCATGGTATGTGAAGCAATTTCATATCTGCCTATCCATGATTTCCTCCTGAAGTTTTCCTTGCAATGGTAAACCAAAAATAGAACCAAAACCACAGTTTAAAAATTGTGGAAGGGAGTGGGGGTGGTATGGAGGACTGACAACTAACTGTACTGATGCCCAGCCTTATTCTTAAATTGTTCTGGAAATCAGAGTCTGAATTGTCCATCCACCAACCAGGACATACTAGCAGAGAAGAACTAGACTTTAAAGGGAAATGTCAACAGAAGCATCTTTTAGTAGAAGGCAACGCTGTGGGGTAAGTAGGGCCTAAAGTGGGGTGGGTGAGAAAAAACGGGGCTCTAATATTCTGGAAATGTAATTTGTACTACAAATTACAGAAGATGGGGAAGGTGAGAGAACAATGAACAACATGTTGAAATCTCCAATTTATTTCTCCCAATAGAATGTATGCTTCTCAAAAAACAGAGCTGCCTTTTCTTTTGTTTCTTTCTCATTATTCTCAGTGTCTAGTCCAGTGCTTTGCACAAAGTAGAGGCTCACCATTACACACACACACACACACATACACACACACACACACACACACACGCACAGAAATTTGGGTTATGATCCAGATACAAAAAGCATTTATTAAGCATCCATTACATGCAAGGCAAATAGTCCTTGCCTTCAAGAAGCATAAATTCTGCTGTATTTATTAGAAGAGGTAGACAGTTCTGATAACTGATGAGGAAGAAATACTTCCTGGTAGGAGGTGGCATGTGAACTGAGCTTTGAAGGAATCTAAGGATGCTAAAAGGCAAAGGCAAGATGACTGTACACAGGTGATTACTTATGCGAAATCAGAGAATTAGGAGAGGAAATGTAAGGTTACAGTAAGAGGACCTATTTGGTTGGTGTGGCATGTTACAAGAGAATATCTATAAGACTGGAAAGGTGGGTTGGAATCTACTAACCAAAGAACTTCAAATACCAAGATAAGAAGTACCTAAGGGAAAAAGACAACCATGGAAGGGTTTATGAACATGATAGTGATAAGGTCAGTCTTACAGTGAAGGACAGAGGGCCTGTGGTGGGAAGAAAATGTGAAGTGAGAGTGAGTCAAAAAGCAGGGCCATAGATCTAAAACTGCTGGGGCCTACAGTGGTCATCTAATTAACTCCCTGAGGAATCTGAAAGCAATAGAGGTTATGTGACTTAGTAAATTACACAGGAAGAGTAAGTCTCCGAGGTAGAATTTGCTCCTAGGTCCTTCACCTTCAGAGGCACTGTTTGTCTTCACGGCATCAAGTTGAAGATAATCATTCCTATTCCTCCTGCCCCACTTCCCTTGTGATACATATTTCAGTCACATATTGGTTCGTTGAATGACCATTTATTTTGTATCTATTATATGCAAACTACATGCTGATGTAGACATGCTTTGAAGAGCTCAGAGATAGGAGCCAGCATTATGTCAGTACTTCAAGGACCAAGGATTTTATCCATTCTAGGACAGACTCTTCCCTATATTATTTTCAGATGGATGTTTTCTATGCCCCCACTTCATCCATTTCAATATGACTCATCCACTAGGCCTTCTAGGCTGTATCATTGCCTTCTCTGTATTCTTATAACACTTATTTTTTGTAGCATTCATTTCTGGTATTCAATTATATACTGACAAATGGGCATTTAATTTTTTAAAATCATGGCATCCTAATGTTGGAAAACTGGCAGATAGTTGGTGTCATGGTTAGAGTGCTGGGTCTGCAGTCAGGAAGTCTCAGCTTCCTGGACTCAAATGCCACCTCAGACACTTAGTGTGTGACTTTGGGCAAGTCACTTGACCTCATTTGCCTCAGTTTTCTCATTTGTAAAATGAGCTGGAGAAGGGAATGGCAAACCACTCTAATATATTTGCCAAGAAAACCCTAGATAGGATCACAAAGACTTGGACTTGACTAAAATGACTGAACAACAACAATGTTGGAAGGGACCTTAACAATTGTCTTTTTCTCAATTTACTCATTTAGCAAATGAGTGATTTATTCAAGATCACTGATGTAGTCTTATTAGTTTTAATGGGCCCCTTTGCTCCTACCCTTGGGAGTTGGTTTGGACATGTACTCAGAGTTACCCAGAATGCACTAATGAACCCTTTAATTGTAGCCTCTAATGCCAAAGGGTTTCTAATAAACTTTCTTCATCCTTATCTGACTTGCTAACACCTGTTGTTTCAAAGGGGTTTATTGTAGATTGCTGTATTTTTAGCTAGTTAGTTGGTTAATTTCTTTGTTTTTGAGAAAAATCTTTCTTTCCTAGGCTGGAAGTACAGCAGACACTCATGGCCACTGGTGATCAGCAGGAAAACTTTGATGTGTTCTATTTTTTTTTTTTTACCTTGTCTTGTTAGTCCCTTGTTAAGCAGTTTTTGAGACCCTGCTCCCAGGGGGTTCATATTACTGCCAAACTCAGTAAAGGCACCCCATCACTATACTCAAAACTTCTATACTCAAGGCACACACTAGCTTCAGTCTCCCCAGCAGTAGAATTTTTGGTGTGCATTGCCACACCTTGCCAATTTTTGTATTTGTAAAAGCTTCTAGCTTCTTTTGTTCTACTAAGCCTAAAACATCACTAACTTTAACTTCCATAAAATACACAGAATCAGGCTACAAAGTTGTTGGCAAGGCTAGTCACCTAGGACTAATAGTGTGGTATCATATGTGCCATCTCAGCTATGAGATCCAGAAGTGGCATTAAGACCTGGGCACTGAGGATGTTGGGTACACTTATGTCTATCCTCAATCTTAATTGTTCTTTGGGTCAGTTTGTGTACCAGCAACAAAGCATGAAGTTAGGTTAACTGAGTATAAGGCTCTTTCTCTGTGCTTGGAAATCCTGGGCTGAACTGGCACAGTCAAATCACTGATTAGAGACAGAAACATTTCTAGAGTTCAGATGTCCTAAGGTATTGTGCTGTGTTGTTTCTGCTTCGCCACACTGCCTTTTCAACTTTGCATGTCTACCACATTTTCATGCCTCCCTAACTCGGCAGGAAGTTGCAAGCTGCTGAAGGACAGAATCCCTGTCTTCAAGCTCATTTATATTCTGCCAGTGTCATACTGGACTCATGACAGATGGTTGATAAATACTTGTTGAATGATACAAATGATGATTACAGCAAGATCTGTGGGGAATCATTGATGGATGAGACCAAAAACAACAAGGAATTTGGTCCTCAGTGTCCTAATATGCTCAGTGGATGCTTATAGAATTAAGGGCTATCTCAATAGGACATGGTGTAACAGGTGGCATAGTTAGTCAGAAGGAAAGTTGACAGACAGAAAAAAACAATCGAAGCAAATTTAATGACCACTGCCTCTACTTCCTGACTGAGAAGATAATTCAGATCTGCATGGGGGTTAAGAGTCAGAAATGGAGTTAAATGAGGTTGGCATGAAGGGGCCGAAGTAAGAGGACAGTGTGCAGTCATTAAAATAATTACTCATTTTTATAATTCTTTCCAGTTTAAAAAAGTATTTTCATCACAAAAAACTCTAAGAACCATAACCAGTTCAGTTTTTATTGTACTCATTTTACAGATGAGGCCATTAAGATTCAGCAAGCAGGTTCGTCTAGTTAATAATTGTCAGGGTTGGAATTTGAGCCTCCATCAATAATATGTTGTTTTCCATTAAAATATATATCCCTCTGCATTAGGTATTCAATAAGTGGGCATTCATGCCAGATCACCATGAGCCATTTTCAGGGTAAGTGGCACAAAAAAGTACCTTTGCTGAAAAGAGGAATCATGGAGGGAGAAATAGAAACCCTGGAATAGCCATAGAAAGACAACTCTGGGGTGGAGTTAAGAGGCAGAGAAGAATAGGAGTTCTCCAGAGGATGCTCAAAACCTGAAATTCTTGCTATTTTGCAGCTTTAAATTTGGTTTATGGAGACAAACTCCTAATAGCTTCAGCCTTGTTATGGATTGGGTATTAAATAAATGGATGGACATACTCATTCAATGGAATTTTTGACCAGAAAAATGAAACTGATAAAATTTGTGAATCTGTACTTGGAGTGGAAACAGGAGAACCTTAAGAACAATGGTCATGAATTCAAGTCCTGTCTTCAGTTTATCATGCTGCTTTCTTTACACAGCAAGGAGGTGTTGGATGTGCTACTGAGTAATCAAATCCCAGAGTGAAAAGAAGTATAGTGTTTGACTTTGGAACTGAGAAAATATGAGCCACAAGTCTAGGCTTGGTTAATCCCAGGGTTTCTCCAGGTCTGATGTCTGAGGACATCATTTTAGCCCAACCCTGGCTAAAATAAAACAGGCTATCAGAGATTGACTGTTCAAACTCAAACCACGTCTTCAAAGTTTCCATTTTTGATGATGGCTGCTTGTATTCCCCACCCTCACCCTAAGTTGACTTGATAAACACAGTCCCCACTGAGCATCCTCAACCCCTCTTGATAGCTTGATCAATGAGATCAACAGCTTGAAAGTAGGTGATTGTCAATGAGTTCGAGTAACCCAGTTATCACTTCCCTTACTTATTCCAAATACATTTATTGATCACTTACTGGCTGTAAATCAGGGCTCTCTTATACTAATTTCCTTAGACTTATCGAAGGAAGAGAAATCAGTCTTTCAGGCAGATATCTCACCATAGCAGTATGAAGGCATGCCTAGATTACAGGTTGTTGTAAGGTTCAAACAGAATTATGTAAATGAAAATACCTGCAAAGCTAGAAAGCACCATATAAATGTCAGTTATTATGATAGTGTGACCCAGACACATGCTATTAAATAAGCATATAAGTGAAAACCTTTTACTCAATCTTTTCATTAGTTAATTTGTTAATCCTTTTTAAGAAAAGGTCCCCAGTACAGAATTCCATAAGGGAGAGAATTCTGCTGTACTAACACCCTGCTGCCATATTCTTTATGCAAACTAGAACCACATGAAGAATGAACATTTAACAAAAGGAACTAAACGAATGTGTCTATGGTGCTCTCCAAGGTTTTGACTCAATTCTCAGTGGGATATTTTCAAGTGAGATTATGGGAATGAGTGTGTGTGTGTATGTGTGTGTGTGCGCATGTGTGCACACGTGTAAAATCAACCAACATTGAAGTAGTCATGTATTCATAGTAGTATTCATAAACTATTATTGTGAAAAGAGACCTTATGTGTTAAGAGACTTGCCAAAGATCATTGTAAGTGTGAACTCAGGTCTCCTGTATCTCCTCTATAGTGAACTTTCTAAGATAATGATAGCTAAATTGTCTAGGACCTAACTGTGGAGTCCTGGGCATTATTCCTAGAACCAACTTTGACTGTTAGATGTGACCTTTCATTTTTGATTAACCAAAATCAGGCCTCTGCCTTACCAGATAGTGGCCCCAAATCATGCTGCCACATTCATTCCTCCAACTTCCTTTTATGTGTTGTCCTTCCTCCCCCCCCCCCCCCATAGTTTGTAAGCTCCTTGAGGGAACTGGGGGAAATTTGAGGGAGTTTGCATTTGTATTCCCAATGGTTATCACAATGACTGGAACATGTTGTTTAGTCATTTTTCAATCATGTCTGATTCTTCATGATGCCTTTTTGGATTTTCTTGGCAAAGATATTGGAGCAGGTTTATCATTTGCCAGTTTAACATTTCCTTCAACTCATTTTCTAGATGAGGAAATGGAGGCAAACAGGTTTAAGTGATTTGCCCAGGGTCACAGAGCTAACAAGTCTATAACACCACATTTGAATTTATGAAGAGTCTTCCTGACTCCAGGACCTGCACTTTTGCCACTGTACTACCTAGCTGTCCCTCTAGCACATAGTGAGCATTTAATAAGTGGTCTATCTATCTATCTATCTATCTATCTATTCATCTGTAGCAAGTGACTACAATTATCATCTCTGTAAATATGGCCCCCAAATCATCATATCTAGACTTCATCCCTCCCCTATTTTATAATCCCAAATATACAGATAATTTCTTGACACCTCTACCTGAGTACTTCATATGTCTTTCCATGCCTTTCAGAAATCAATGAACTCATCATTTCTTATAGTAGAATTGAATTCCATCACAACCATATGCCACTTGTTCAGTCATTCCCCAATTGATGAGGATCCATGCACTTTTCAGTTCTTTGCTACCAAAAAAAGGCCTGCTACAAACATCACATTCACATTCAAAATTATAATTCCTATTTGTGAATCTTCCTCCATCTTATTTTTATTCACTATTTTCTTTCTCAGCCTCCCTTTTTACTCTATGCCTGTTACCTCCCCTCACTCTCTCATTCTCCACCCACTCTTCCAAGATCCCCCCTCACCTTCTCCATTCACCTTCCCAATCGCAATTCACACACCCTTAAATAGTTCCTCCTCTATCCTCTCCCCTCACCATTCCAAATCCCAATCAACACACCTCACTAAAAGTTCCTCCTCCTCCCTGTTTCCCAGTTTTCTCACCTCTCTATATGTTCAGGAGATTGCTGCACCCTTCCAGATGTGCACATTGCTTACTCCTCAACGCAGATGAGAGGAAGGTTCCTACATTATCAGCCATCCACCCCCATTTGCTTCCTCTGTATTGGGTCCTCCTTTCACACCCTGTTTTTATAATATAATCTTCCCTCTTACCTTTTCCTGTGAACTTGCTGACATAGGAGGAAGGAGTGGAGCAAGAGAACGCCGGGAGCAAGCTAGTTTCCCAGCGGTGCTGCCTGGAAGCAGCGGCAGAGGCAGCGGCTGTGGGTTGCACTGCTTATTCCTTATTCTTTGAGCAGAGCAGAATCTCTACTAAGGACTCCTGCTGAGGACTGCCTGGGAGGGGAACTGCCGGATCAGAGCTGCTGGGAGCGAGCTGTCCGGACGCTGAGCAGTTGTCGTGAGTGAGGAGAGGAGGATCTTTGCCTGAGGTAGCCTGTCCTGTTTTGAAGGCTTGAGAATGTGGGTGTTTACTACTTTAATTACATGTGCCAACTTCATAACTACTGTGTTGGCTTTGACTTTCTGGTTTTGGGACTCAGTTTCCTGGTATTTAAATAAATACTCTAGCTATATTTCTTATGTAGAGAGCCTGCTACATTTTGTGATTAACAACCATGTCAGCATACTTATAGTTACTATAGGCATTGTGAATGCTGCATTGCTGATACACCTACCTAATTTTCTTTTTTAGAATCTCCCCATCACACAAAACTCAGCCCAACCTTTCTTTCAAACTGTGTTACTAATGATGACAGTTTAAAGAGTACTGATAACATTGCCATATACAACTATCCCTTCCACATCATGACTTTCTCTAACATGGTTTCTTTATATCACAGATTGGCAAAAGCAATTAAATGGGAATTTTTTGGAAGTTTTGCAGAAATCACAGATGACATGTGAAGCCCAGCAGATGACATAGAAAAAGTTTAGAAACTCAGAACTGCTTAAAGTATATGTATACTATTGTATATTATCAACATATTTGATCTTTTATTGCCATCATAATTCATACTTGTTCTCTGGTACGAAGGGAAGGCCAACAACTTTCACATGGATTTTCCAGTTCATGGAGGCACTGTACCCTTAACCACTGTGATATGGAAGGGATAACTGTATGTAATAAATAAATGCTTTGACCTTAATGAATGCCTTCTAATTAGTCTTTAATGTTTCCCTTATATTTCTTCTGAATCTTTTATATTGAATTTTCCACTGAGTCCTGGTCTTTTTGTTAAAAACACCTGAAAGCCTTTCAGTTCATCAAATATCCATTTTTTTTTCCATTTGAGATTATACTCAGCTTTTCTGGGTAAGTTATTCTTGGATGGAGCCCCAGATCTGTTGCTCTTCAAAATATAACATTCTAAGACAGGAATGGGAAATCTATGGCTTTGAGACTAGATGTGGTTTCCTAGGTCTTTGGGTATGGCCTTTTGAATCAGTCCAAGTTTTACAGAAGATATCCTTTTATTAAGGGGACTTCTCTGTGAAGTTTGGATTCAGTCAAAGGACCACATTTGAAGACAGAGAGGGCCACATGTGGCCTCCAGACTCCAGATTACCCATTCCAATTCCAAGACCTATGTACAATCTTTTAGAGTAGAAGCTTCTAGGTCTTGAGAAATTTTGGCTGTATTTCCACAGTACTTAAATTGTTTTTTTTTCTTATTGCTTACAATATCTTCTCTTTCACCTGGGAGTTTTGAAACGTGACTATGACATTCCTATAAGTTTTCTTCCTTGGATTTCTTTCAGGTAGTGAATGGTAGGGTTTTTTTCCCCCCCATTTCTACTTTATACTCTTGTTCTAGAACTTCAGAGTAATTTTCCTTAATAATTTCTTCTAATATTGAATCTAGATTTTTTTTTATCATAACTTTCAAGCAGAATAGTTCTTATATTGTCTTTTTTTAATCTGTTCTCCTATTCTTTTATGAAACCTTTTCTGATTAGTTTAGTAGTTTAAGACTTGTTCTGGTCAGTTTTTATTTTGCTTATGTTCTGTTTTACTTAACCTATCTGCTTGTTTATTTTTCTCCACAAACTTTACTCAGGAAACTATACATGGTACACATATATTTAGGGAACATTTGATTGACTTTCAGTGCATTTCTAGGAAATAGTCTGGGAGAAGGGTAAAAATGCATATGTGAAGGAGGAAAGGGAGGGACAAAGACTCTGTTAATGTCTCTAGCATCTACTGAGTTGCTTTTAAAAGCTTACCTATTATAATTTACTGATAATCCTCCATAGTGAATTCAATTAAGCAATACAATATGGCATGGAAACAATGTTAGCTAGCCAAGATGAATTTATCAAGCCACTATTATGTTCTAGGCAGTGTACTAAATTGTGGGGATGCAAGGAAAGGCAAAAATCAGTCATTGTTCTGAAGGAGCTTGAATTATAATGCAGGTGATAACATATAATTAAGCACATACATGATATCTACAAAGTAGATGGAAGATGATGTCAGAGTGAAAACTCTTGTTGGGTGGGGATCAGCTTGCAAAAGGCCTGCTGCAGAAGGTGGGATTTGAACTGATTTTGGATATATGCAGAACAAGGTGTCTCTTTTCCATCCTGCCTTAGCAGATCACTGAACCTAGCCTTGCATCAATCAGGCCTCAGACTTTTACCAGTCTGACCTTCCCCGGAAGCTAGCAGCAAAGAAACTTGCTCATATCCATATCCTCTATCACTTTATTTTGCATGAACTATCTTCTTCTCAGCAATGTCATGAGTGGCTATTGGCAAAACTAACCTAACTACTTGTCAATATGAATGAAAAGCTAAGCCTGGCTCTTGGTGCCAGAGGGAGCTCTTATCAGTTCACTCTCCCAGTCAGCCATTTTGTTTTATTTCCTCTGTTATCCCTGTGGATTATTGGAAGAGTCCCAGTGATTTAGAATCTTCTCTGTCATCCCCTCTGTCATAGATTTTGTCTATGTTGTGTTCTCTCCACTCTACTCTCTAATCCACTGTATTGATTTTTCACTTTGCAAAATGCACTAGCAAAAATAAAAGTCTGGGGAAAATGGAAGTACTTAGAGAGGAAAAGTATTCGAGCAGAAGAGAATGGATTCAAATACCAATTCTGAAACTCACTAGCTTTGTGACCCTGAGTAAGTTGATTTACTCCTCTGGGATTCAGCTTCTTCAAAAGCACGATGAGCATTTGTATTCAATAAAGATCCATTCTAGCTGTAATATGATTCTGTAGTCAGTTGTGTGCAATGAGATCTTAGTGTAACTGCTTCATCTATTTTTAGATTTTCTCACCAGATGATCCCATTGTCTTCTAAGAAATAATTCCACTTCCCATTCAAGTAAAATGAAGACAAATGGAGGAATCTGCTTCTCTCTATAAGGCATGGCTCTCCCCACACCCTAATCAACTTGATGAATTTTTGAATCTATAAATAAGTCGACTTACACTGTGCAAAGTCCTTGCAAATCAGATATTTTTGATTGGTTAGAGAAAGAAAATAATGTGATTGGCTGAGATCAGTTATGCTTAGTAAGTATCCATATCTATATACATGTCTTGATGTATATATGGATGTATATATGTATGGTTTTAATTGTTCTGTAAAATGAATCAGTTCATCAGTGAATTCAGTCCTGAGGGGTCCAGTATAGCAATGTATGATTCCAGTTCTGCAGTTGAGTACTTGAAGATTTTTAGAGAGAAGAATAACTTGGATGGAGGAAAAAATGTATCTTTCCTTCTCTATCCCCCTTCAATTGCCTATGTCTTCAGAGAAGAGACTGATAAAAGACAACACATTTAGCCAAGAACAGAGAGAGATACAAAGGATAAAAATGGACAGTGGCTATGACACAGATGGATAGACAGAAGCCAGTCAAGGGCCAAGTTTTGAGGTATATGACTCTTTCAACCATTAAAGAATGCTGTCTTAGAGCATTCTTAGAACATCTTAGAACAAATTTCTTGTAACCAGGAGTTATTAGTTTATACTTGGACCACACATGCTATCTACACAGAAGTCTCACTACTATCATGATCTAAGTTCAAGCATATTCTTCCTCTGGACTTTGTGTACTTGTGGAAGAGTGTTCCCAGGCTCAGGAGCTAAAGTTTTTGATGCCACTATTTTTAACGTTGTTAGTGAAATTTTGAGAGACAAAGTTCTGAGTATTATGAAGCAATTTATTGACAAGTTCAATAAATCACCAATAAATTAAGGTCAGTGGTGTTTCTTGGTGACCAAAGACACCAAACAACAGTCATAGGTCCCTTTAAATCCAAATCTGTGTCCCTGACAGCACATCCTTGGGACCTCCCCTGACAAGCAAAAGGCAACTCTGATTGATGGATATTTAATGAGGAGGTGACTTAAGAATTCTTAACTCCTCCATAATACATCATCATTGGGAAGAAGAGAGGCAGCCAGGAAAGGTGGTGGCTGGTCCTGGGGTTCTGGTGACTACTTCCAGTAATCTGGGCTAGGAAAATCACCCTAATCAGGCTCTCCCCAGCTTAGTTTCTTCTTCATAGACCAGGTTACCCTCAACTTCGTTAGGAAGCAAGGGCACAAGAGTCACTCCTTGGTAGTATAGACAAGTTCAGACTGGCTTTGGAGCTCACAGGGTAAGCAGAAAAGCCCAGCCCAGGTCATGGGAGAGACTGGAAGATGATCACATTTTTCAACTAGAATGAAAGAGGCATTTCTATTTGAGCTAGGCTTAACAGTGAAGATTTGATACAGAGGAGAGAATATTACAAATTAATATTAAACTCAAATAATACAGTATTCAGATTAATTTTCCTCACTATAGAACTTTAGTAAATATTGTTTTCTAAATATTCATAATCCTGGCTTCAATGAAGAGAGTATTAGTCAGTAGGATAGAGTTTATAAGTAAAAGAATTAGAAACTCCAATCCCTCATATTTGTGCCTAGAACACTGAGGGGAGCAGTGGGCAGCTGCCTCTGGGGACCCGATCTACCAATTCAAGTGAGAGTTAGGAAAACTAAAGTATGTGTGTGTCATATGAGAAAGCCAAATGAAAGATGGTGTCAGCTGACACTCAAAATTGTTTACATGAAACAGACATCATTATAAATCACCTCCAAGTTATCTCAAAGGATTATTATACACCTAGTATGTGTCAGGCACTTTGTTAAGTGCTGGGAGAGGGCCATCTCCAGCCATCCTGATCTATCTTGCCACTGGATCCTGATTACTCTGGAAGAGAAAGTGGGGCTGATGACCTTGTACAGCCCTCCCTCATTTAAATCCAATTCACTTGCATGTCATAGCATTACTTCCCTAAGGTCATAGTCCTCTTCAAGAATAAAGGACAAACAGAAAGTGCTGTGTATAAGAAGAAAGACAAAAAACAGTCCCTGCCTTAAGGAGCTCACTAATGGAGAAGCACAAATGACTTCATTTATTCACTCATTCATTAATTCACCCATTTATTCATCTAAGAAGGACCTATTAAGCAGGTACTCTATGCCAGACACTTTTAGACACAGGAAATATAGAAATAAAAATGAAATAGTACTTGCCCTCAAGGCACTTATGTTCTTTTGAGAGAAAACATCACATTAATAATACAAATATGAAGAAAAACAACTTGTAAATAAATACAAAATATATATATAAGGAATTTCTGCAGTTATTTAGGGATGGAAGGCACTAGCAATGACAGGACTCAGAAAACAGATTAAGTAGGAAGTGGCATTTGAGATAAGATTTGAGGGAAACGGGATTCCCAAGAAGCCTATGCAAAGCCATGGAAACAGAAGGTAGAAATGAGTTTGAGCAATAGTCTGTCAGTTTCCCTGGAATATGGAATGAGTCAGTGGGAACAACAAGTAATAAGCCTGAAAAGTTATACTGGTGTGGGATTGTGGGGGGCTTTAAAATTCTAAGCAAATAGGTCTATATTTTCTCCCAGAGGCAATAGAATCATTGGAGCTTCTGAACAGTGGAGTTATGTGGTTAGGCCTAAAGTTTAAGGACATAACATTAGCAGTTTCTTGGAGTATAGTTTGAAGAGAAAAGAAAGGAGACCAAGAGATTAAGTTCTTACAATGGCTCAGGTGAGGCAAATTATAACCTAAACTAAAAGTGTGGTGATGTGGGTAGAAAGATGGAGGATGCATAGAGATGCTGAGAAGGTAAAATCATGAATATTTAGCAACTGATTCAATGTATGTGGGGATGAGGAAGAGTGAAGAGTCAAATATTGTGTACCTGATTGACTGGAAAGATTGTAGCACCTTTGACAGAAGTGGAGAAGTAGAAAGAGAAGTGATAATGGAGGGAAACTAAGTTCTGTTTTAGAAAAGTCTAGTTTGAGATGCCCATGGAACATGGGTTAGTTATGGCATTCTGGACTGAGACTAGGATGAACTGATTTTGACTGATGGAGACATACGGGAAGGGGTGATAAGGTAAGTGAGTGGGTTAGAAACCTATTGAATAACCACATCCAAAGATTGTTCATTAATAGATCAAAATCAACTGAGAGCATCTGTAAGGGTAAGACAGGGTTTTATCCTTGGTGTTTTTCTGTTCTATTTGTTTTCAATCAATGATGTAGATAACTGGCACACATCTGAAAGGCACACCTTAGAGAACAGTGATCTAAAAATGTGTCATCAAGCTGCAATGATGATGGAAAGGTTATAGGATCAAATATAATAAGGATAAAAGTAAAGTCTTGCACTTAGACTCAAGAAATAAACTATATAATAAAGGGGAAGATGAAGATGATTTTATAGCACGTTCAGGTGGTGAATAGGTATATGATATGTACCTATGATATACACACATATGCGTGTATATATATATACATATTAATGTGTGTGTATATAATATATGAATATATTAGATTCCATAGAATGTGAGTTTAATACTCCATTGTTTGTCCTTTACTTTTAAGCCAAGTAGAATCCCGTCAATGTCTATGGCTCAGAGAGAACCATGCCACTGATGGACACTGTCCAAACTCTGGAAGCTGAGAGGGGAGCACAGACAGAAAGTTTCTTAGAAAGTTAAGATTAGATTTATCATTGAAACAAGATTCATAACTGGAAATAGCAGTTGTGAAACCATGGGAACAGAGATGGTGAGCATTATCTTCCATGAAAATAGCCTCAACATCAAGATTACAAGAGCAGCAGTCAGATACGTCAGTGAGAAGTAAGGTCTAAAATGTGTTTGTGTTAGTATCAACAATAAGGAATTATTAAACCTGCCAAAGAATCTTGTTCATGTTTTATTATAAACGTATCATAGAAGATCAATCCAGTGTTTTGGAGGCTTTTCTCATATCTGTTTAGCATCTCAGACATACCAATGCATTATTCAAGCATGCCAACCATCTTTAGTCATTCTTTTTTGTTTGTTTCTTTTTTAGAGGGAGGAAGGCAGGGCAATTGGGATTAAGTGACTTGCCCAAAGTCACACAGCTAGTAAGTGTTAAGTGTCTGAGACCAAATTTGAACTTAGGTCCTCCTGACTCCAGGGCTGGTGCTCAATTCACTGTGCCACCTAGCCACCCCATTAGTCATTCTTAGTATAAGAGTAGCACACCTCAATTGTTTGTTTTTAATTATGACTACAACATATACCTCAGCAATGTTCTTTCTACCATGTAAATTATTTCTGGGGGTGGGCAGGAAACTTTAAGGTTTACAAAGTACTGTCACAACTGTTATCTCATTAGATTCCCACAATAAGTTTATGAATGGGCTAAGATAGTTTATTACACAAACTTACATATGAGGAAACTGAGGTGAGAGCTAACCCCATGCAGATAGCAGGTTACATGCTGTTGTTCAGTATGCCAATTTTTTCTTTCCTACCTCTGCAGGCAATGGCTAAAACTGTCTTATGATAAAGATGGCTTCTCAACACATTTCTCTTTCTTTTTTCTTAGCAAGTCATTCGTCATATAGAGAAAAGTAATTAAAGTCTCGTTTATAACCTAGCCAGAAGGAAAAAAAAATAACAGTGTGTTCCCAGACTCAGGTTGATTAGTTTTTATGGCCCTATAAAATGTTTAATTTTTAATATTTGGGTCAAATGTCGTTCATGGGCATCCCCATGAGATAGGTACATGTTTTAAGAATCATTTCTGGTAGAAGAACACAGGAATTAGGAAATTTTGTTTTTTGTCCAAACTATCCTGTAAAATTAATGAGACTGTAAGAGAGCACATAACTGCCAATTTACAGATTTGCCAAAAATGTATTATTGTGTCTGTCCCCTCAGCACCTCCAACATCAACATTTGTCATCTTTTGCCACCTTTGCTAATTTTCGGGGTGCGGAGGAATAAAGTTTTATTCTTCTAGCTATTCTAGTTTGCATTACCCCTATTGGACAATCTATAAGCTTCCCCGGGAGTATATTAAAATAGGATTTTAAAGTAGACTTGCTCTGTACTTTCTGAAGTCTGCTATCCCCAAATCTTGGGTACATGCCAGATTATGCCTAGTTCTTCCCCATCACCATAGACTTTAAAATGAAATGTTAGATTCTTAGCCTACTTCATTGTGATGTGGAGTTGACCCTGGATTCTTAAAGCCTAAGTCTCAGTGATACCATAAACAAATTAGGAGAGCATAAAATAGTTTATCTGTCAGATCTATGGATAAGGGAAGAATTTATGACCAAACAAGAGATAGAGAACATTACAAAATGTAAAAAAGAATATTCTTATTACATAAAATTAAAAGGTTTCTTGTACAAATAAAACCAATGAAAGCAAAATTATAAGGAAAGTAGAAAACTGGGATTTTTTTTTTTGCAACAAGTATCTATGATAAAGGCCTCATTTCCAAAATATATAGAGAACTGAATCTAATTTATAAAAAATCAAGTCATTCTCCAATTGATAAATGGTCAAAAAATGTGAACAGGCAGTTTTTAGACAAAGAAAAAAAGCTATCTATAGTCATATAAAAAATGCTTGAAATAACTATTGATTATCAAATGAAAATTAAAATAACTCTGAGGTACCACCTCATACCTATCAAATTAGCTAATATGACTCCAAAAAGAGAAAGTGAAATAATGCATGTTGAAGGTGATGTGGAAAAATTGGGACACTAATGCATTGTTGGTGGAGTGGTGAACTGATCCAACCATTGTAGAGATAAATTTGAACTATGCCCAAAGAGCTATAAAACTTTGCATATTCTTTGATCCAGCAATACGACTGCTAGATGTGTATCCTAAAGACATCCAACAAAATGGGGTAGGGGAAGGAACGGACCTTTAAAGCAACTCTTTTCATGGTGGCCAAGATTTGGACATCAAATGGATGCTCATCAATTGGGGAAAGGCTAAATACACTATGATATATGATTGTAACAGAATATTTTTGTGCTATAAAGAATGACAAGCAGGATGATTTCAGGGGGAAAAAAAACCCTGGAAAGACTTATACGAACTGATGCAAAGTGGAGTGAACACAGCCAGGAAAAAGTTATATGCAGTGATAACATTATTATTTTTTTTTGTAGGAGCATGAATGACTTAGGTATTCTCATCAATACAATGATCCAAGAAAATCCCAAAGGGTTTGAACACAAACTTAAGCATTCTAGTTTCACTTTCTTTCTTTCATTCTTTTTTCTTTTATTCAAGTTTTCTTATACAAAATAACTAATATAGAAATATTTTATGTGGTTGCACATGTATAATCTTTATCTGATTGCTTATAATCACAGGGAGGGGGAGGGCAGGGAGAGAGGGAGAGTTGGAATTTGGAACTCAAAACTTAAAAAAATACAAATGTAATTGGACAAAAAAAAATATTAAAAATTAAAAACAAACAAACAAAAAAGACTAAACCCTAATAGCACAATTTCTGCCAGGTGCGAATTTGGTTAGAAAGTCTTTGAGTATAGTCCCAGCAGTAGTTTGTGTCTGTTGTGAAAAGTTTCTGTGAAAAGCCTCATCAGCATTAGACAGGCTATTAAATAATCCAGTCTTTGGCAATGATCCCATTGGGGAGGACCTATTTGTTTTCCATTGAACTTGGTGGTATAGATAAGAGACAGCTTGCACATTGCATGTGTGAAGCCTGGGTTTCATCCCTGGAATATCTATCTAGGTTTTCTCAGTTTTTGTTCAAAGGGAGCCAGTGTGGGATGGTCAAAAGAACATTACCCCTGAAGTCAGAGAATCTGGGAATCAAATTCTATCCCTAATATTGACCATCTGCATGGTCTTGGGCAAACTGCTTGGCCTTCCTGGCCCTAAGTTATCTCAAATTAAAAATGAGAAGGTTGTATGCAATGGCCTCTGTTTTTTTTTTTTTAATTTTCAACTTTAGTGGTGTAAGATGGTTACTCCTTCAAAGCATCAACTTGAGCATCTCTCCTGAACTAGCCTTACACTGCCAATTATCTTTTGGCTATCTCAAATTCGATATCCCATATGGATCTCAGACTCGACATACACAAAACAGAACTCATTTCCTGCCCTCCCCCAACCCTCCCTTCTTTGAATCTTTCATTTTATTCTTGAGGATACAACATTCTGTCAGTCACCTAGCTTCACAATCCCAGTGTCAACAGTGGCTTGCTTGCACCCATCCCACATAAACAACCTGTTGTCAAGTCTTGCTGTTTCTACCTTTCCCTCTCTTGTAAATGCCTTGTCTACTCACACATCTGCCACCCTGGTGGCAGTTAATCATGAACTATTGCAATGCTTCTTCCCCGTACCTATAGCCTCAAACCTTTCTCCCTCCTATCCATGCTCTGTTCTTATGCTGAAGGGATTTCTCTAAAACCTGGGCTGGTTGTATTATTTCCCATACTCAGCAAGTTCTTATACCTTCCTATTATCTTAAAGACCAAATATGAAATCCTCTGTTTTGCATTTAACACTCTTCACAACCCAAATCCTTCCTAATTTTCCAGTCTTCTCACAATTCACTCTCCTACATGAACTCTATAACATACATTCCCTGGACTATTTGCTGTTCCTTGCACACAGTACTTTTTTTCTCTATCCCAGGAATGTTCTCCATCCTTATGCCAATGTCCTGGCTTTCTTATAGATTCAGCTCAAATTCTTCCTTCTGTAAGAGGCTTTTTCAAGTTCCTTCCTTGTCTCCTTTCCTTTGCTACAGTGCCTTTCCTCTGAGATTATTTTCCATTTACACTATATTTATCTCATTTATACTTGGTTATTTACGTGGCCACCACAATAGAATGTAAGCCCCTTGAGGGCAGGGACCTTTTTTTTTTTTTTTTTTTTTGCCATTCTTTGTATCCCCACCACTGAGCTCAGTTCTGGCATATATTTATTAAGACAAATACTGTTTATTGATCAAGTCAATGCAGTCCTAGCCCCCATTTCAGATTCCAGGTAGATGCCCACAACAATCCTAATGATACAAGGACATGCTATTAAACATTATTGTTATTGGAAAATGTATTTTTAAACCAAGCTCCCAGAGACATTGAAATCTTTGTTACCTTCCATATTTCATATCTCACAGTCTCCTGGTTTATTTATATAAACTCTGACATCTATATGGGACTTTCTATCACCTGGACACTGACCAATGGTTTTGATAATCCCCTGATTACCTTTCTATTTTTACCAAGTCACTGCCTATGTGCTGAGTCAATACCCTGACTTTGGGTCTGTGGGGTAGGAAGAGATAGTGACAAAAGAAGAAACTATAGTTTCAAGAAATAGTCTATTTTATATTTCTACCTAAAGGAAGTAATGCCTCTTCTCGCCTTTCCATGAAAGTGCTCATTAAGGACATCTTCCCTAGAACTCCTGTCTGGAAAATTCTTGGTCCAGGACTGATTTGCAATTGAAGTAGTTTTATATAAGTTGTCTTTAACGGTGTTGTCATTGGTTCTTCATTCTTGAAGAGGACCATGCCATCAGGATGGTGATGCTATGACTCACACGTTTATATGGATTTAAGTGAGAGATGGCTGTGCAAAGTCACCAGCCTCACTTTCTCCTCTGGAACCATCTGGGTCCAGTGGCAAGATATAGATCAGGATGACTGGAGATGCCCCCCCCACCCCCATGCAATCCAGCTATAAAATACCCAACACTGGTGCCTCTTAGGCAGAGATAAATGGACCTCAGCCATCTGTTTTGCAGCTTAGTCGACTGGAGAATACTAAGTTGAACTCACTAAAAGCAGAGAGACTTACCTTATTTGCACTTTCCCAGTAAATATGTTTCTCTCTTTACCTTTCTCTCCCTCCAGACCTCTCTCCCTCTCTTCCTTCCTTTCTTCCTTTCTTCCTCCCTTCCTCCCTTCCTCCTTGCCTCTTTCTTTCCATTCCTTCCTTCTTTCCTTCCTTTCTTCTTTCTCTTTCTTTCTTCCTTTCCTTCCTGCTTTCCTCCCTGCCTTCCTCTTTCCCTTCGATTTTTCTTTGCCTGCCTTCCTTCCTTCCTTCCTTCTTTCTTTTCTTCCCTCAGCAAGCTTTTTGGTCTATTTTGGACTCCTCTCACTCTGAGTAGAAAATTTTCAATGGCATCAACCTGACTGACCACTATATTTTCCAAGAGATTTGAGCAATGAAGGGGGAAACAGAAGAGCTGAACTATGAATGGAACCAAGGCACAAATGTCATGAGTAATTGTGCTCATTTGCATGATTTAATTGTGACTCATTTCATTATCCAGCTGAAATCCTTCCCCATGCTTATGAGGTAACGTTGACAAAGTCATGATCCTTTCTCTCACAATGTCAGCCACTGGCCTCATTGAAATACAGAAGAAACTTTTAAGTCTAAAATTTCCAGCTATGTTAGACTGAATTAAAAAGACAAAGTCCTCAAAGAATTATTAGCATATATTTAAATGCTACAACTATATAGATTAGTTAGGCATATAAGATTTTTTTGATCCTCACATTTTAAAAAAAGTTAATTATACAATTAAAAATAGTTCATCACACAACAGGTTGTCACCTTATCATGCTTAAAAGACCAAAGTAAGTAAATCCTTGCCCACTACAGATACATTCCAAAAATTAACTAACATTTTTATTTTCCCCAAATCTCTTTTCTACCTGGAAGGAGAGATTTGATGGACAAGCATGATTAGAAAAGAGTTCGTGAAGCAGTCACATGGCGAAAGAGGAAGAATACATTGACAAGTTTGGGGTCCCATTGGAACACATAAAATTGAAAAAGTACCAGAGGAAGGCCTCTGGTAAATTACCATCACATTGGGTAAATCCTCTATGGAATGACTATGGAAGAACTTGGATAAAGTTGGACAGGATAAGAAAGAACCAATGGGTTAAAATCTATGCCAAAGAAAGGAATAGGCAAATCAATGAAATGATGGGTCCCCTGAAGTACTAGACTATATCAAGTACATTGTTTTAGCCCAAAGAAGAGTTGGTGAGGGATCCTATGTGCTTTGATGGTTTAAAAATTATCACAGTTGCTTCCTGAGCCCTTTCTGTGCTTTGTGGACTCTTGAATTCAGGTTTTGCTACTTACAACTCACCTGACCCTGGGTAAGTCAGTTACATTTCTTGGGTCCTCAATTTATCTGTAAAGTGAAGGAAAAATAGATTATAAAGTTGGAAGGGATTTCAGAGGCCATACAACCCAATAACCTTCTTTTATTGGTGTGGAGATTGTGGTACACAGAGGTTAAGAAATTTGTCCAAGCAACTCTGACTCTAAGAACAGTGTCCTATCTTCTATAACCATGCTACTTTTCTAAGGGACTAGAATAGATGCAATCTAAGGTCACTTTCAGCTCTAAATCCTATGATTTATGACTCTATTTTTGCCTTAGTCCAGCTACAGACAGAAATACATGAACACTATTGTCTGGGGACTGAAAAAGAATTCAGCTTCAAGTCACACAAAAATAACCCAAGCTTTTACAATATATGGCTCTTATACTTGGTGGAGGGATCAAATTTGACTTTGTCATATTTAAAACTATAAAAGGAAAGGATAAATAATATCATAGAAATCTATTATCATATAACTATTCACAAATTTGCCATGGTGAAAACTGTACAGTGGCTAAACAGTAGGGAAAATCATTGAAACATGCAATTCAACAAGCATCACCTAGTGTCTCCTATCTATAGAGTTCTGACCTTGATGTTGAGGGTTGCAAAGACAAAATGCAGCCAAAAAGCATCTGTCTGGGCTTCAGTGAAGTTGCTTGTTTAGTCAGTATATAGGTTCTGCCTCAATTTAGTCCCAATAAAAATCAATAAATTGATCAGCAAACACTCATTAGGAACCTACTATAAAAGAGTTAGGCCTTGGAGCTACAAAGATGGGGAAAGAAACACACACGTATCATATGTATGTATATATATATATATAT
>CM053590.1:21784870-21806185 GCA_028646515.1 Pseudochirops corinnae | reverse complement strand
GCTGCTGCAGTCCCCACCAGCTCTGGCTCACTGATAACTCACCCCAGGACCACCACCCAAGACCATGATCTGGATCCAGGCCTCTCAATGCAAGAGCACTTGGCCTCTGAATGATTGTTTGGCCCCCCTGCAGTCTGCAGGTGGGGAACTCTGAAGCAGCAACATGGAGGCAGCTGCAGGGCCTCCGCTTCTGCCGCTTTCTGGCCCTGGAGGCAGTTTGGCTAAACCCGCTTTTCTCTCCCAATTTTCACTTAGTCCTTTTTTCTTATGGCTTAATAATTCTGGAAACTGCCACAGCTGCTATAGATCCACTCTCCTGATGCTCCAGCTGCGGCTCGGCTCGGCTTGTCAGGCTGCCCCCAGGGCTGAGCCGCTGTTTCAGGCTGGGCTGGTTTGGCTCCTAGTGCTGAGATGGTCTCTCCTAGCTGAGCTGCCTTCAGTGGAAAGTATATTTGTGTGCATTTTAGAGCTTTGGAATTTGTTTAGAGTCATATTTTATGGGTATTTTGAGGTGGCTTTGTGGGAGCTGCCATACCTTGTTGCCCCTATGCTGCCATCTTGGCTCCACCTCCCCTCAACCATTCTTTATAGCAATTTGGAACTATGATCAGCTGTGAATGAATTAGCTATTCTCAGTAACACAATAATCCATGACAACCCTGATGGACTTATTATGAAAAATATAATCCATCCACAGACAAAAAACTGATTGTGTGAATGCAGATTAAAGCATACTGTTTTACTTTTTAAAAAAGCAGATAAAAGATTTTAGGTAAATCCCTGCTATTCATAGAATTCACAGAATCATAGACATAAAGCTAAAAGGGACCTTAGAGTTTCAATTTTCTCTGTATTATGATGCTTCCTTACACATCCCCTCTTGCAACAACAGATATAGTAGCAGCAGCAACAACCACCACAAAATAGATTGCTGCCAAGGGTAGTTCACTGGCAAGATTTTTCTTTCTAAAAAAAAGTACTACTGTGGCAGAGCCTCATGTCATCCATCCTTCTTTCTCACAGGCTGTGATTGTTTCCTCTGATTACTAATGTGATTGACTACTACAACCATTAGACCATCCTGAAGTCAGTCAGAGGGCTCCTCACTGCTGATGCCTTTTCTTCTACATTATTGAAATGACATTATGTCCCTGATGAATATTATCAATAAGGTCATTCCCTGAGTCACTGAAGGAGAGAGGAGCTGAGATCTAGTTTCCTGATGATAGAGCAGCAGGAATCTTCAAATAAGTGAAGGAAGTACACATCAGAGATAATCCATTGGCAAACATTTACTGTCTCAAAGCTTCCTTATGACTTCTATAAGTCAGTGTAGCTGATGAAAAAATGACATATAAGTGAGGAGGGACAATTTTCATGACTTCAAAGAGCAAGCTACCATGACTCATGCCTATAATTGTCCATTTCAATATTCTCTCAACATGTTCTCATTCTACAGAAGGTCTACGAGAGTGGTGTCAGACTCACCAAACCATTCATAAAGATTCCTGGGAGTGAATATTGGTTTCAAACACACATACGCATGAACATTATTGTTTTCTTGTATTTTATTTATTCCCAGTTACATTTTAATTTTAGTTGGACAGCACTCATGCATTCGATACCTCTAGTCTAGATCAATGAACACATCTTTTTTTTAATTAAATTTTTTATTGATTTGTTTATTTACTTCTAGTTTACAAGATTCAGTTCCACAATCCTTTGAGTTTCACATTTTCTCTCCTCCCTCCCCCCTTCCCCCATGGTGGCATGCAATTGAATATAGGATCTGCAAATACTTTTACATTAGACATTAGTCTAGTTGTATAAAAGAATTGTAACTGTTAGAATGAGCAACGGGAAAAAGGAAACAAAACCAAACATGGAAAAGAAAGAGAGCGTGTAGTTTGCTTCAGTATGCATTTAAACTCTGTTCTTTCTAGATCTTTCTCTGAATGTAGACATCTCCTAATCCTGAGTCTTTTAGAGGTGTCTTATAACCTTGCGTTGCTGAGAAGAGTCCAGTTTATCAAAGTTGGTCAAATGAACACATCTTTAAAATCACAATTCATTATTATTTATTGCCCTTTAATTTGCAATTTCTACATTCATTGGAATACCTGGAATAAATATGTGTTGAAATTATAAGAGACAATTGTTTCTAGGAGGAGTATATTATATTGATCCAGATCACAATTCTCCATCTCTATTTTTTTTACAGAACTATTGGATAGAAAACTTCCTCTACCAATGGCAATCAGCATTTACTGTGAAAATATAGTCATTGAGAATTGAGTCCAATGATTTGCTCAGGGTCATACAACTCATATGTGATGAAGGTGGGACTTAGGACCAAGTCTTCTCAGTTTAAGGATCAGGTCCCTATCAATTACACTAGCTATGCTGCTTCTTTCAACAACATGCTTATTGCCCAGAGCAAGAGAGGGTCTGAAAGCAAGAAAGGATTCCAATGGTCATAGTCTCTGTTGTCTTTGGGAAACAAAATCCTAGTGATTTTCCCTGAAATGTTATTCAATTCTGATCATTGACAATATCATGAAATAGGCAATTGTCTTTCACGTCTCATTGTTTCCCTTTCTATACCTCCCTCCTACCCTTTTACCAAAGTACCCCAGGGTTCTCATACTTTCTGGTTGTTCCAAGTCCCCCATCATAATACTTTGCCCAGAAAATCTTCCCTGTAGTTCCTTTTAGTTTCTTTTAATACTTGTCTGTCTGGAAAAAACATGTCTTCAGTCTCCTGACTATAACTAGCTATGATTGAAGAACCTGTTATGATTGCTAAGTTAATGGATCTAGGGATAGGAAGGTCCCTTACTAGAAATCTCAAAATCTGACCCTGTTTCTACTTCAAATAAAATTTAGTGGCTTTAAAGAGCAAAAGATTGCCTGGTGTACTTGACAAAGGCCTGGTCTTAGAATCAGGAAGACACACATTGAAGGCCTTCCTCTTACATGTGTTAGCTAAATAACTCTCTGTGAGTTACTTAACCTCTTAATTTTTACAGGAAATTCTCTGAAACTTAGAGGTTTTGATCAGTATTAATGGAGAGTATTTTTTACATATCCGGGATTCCCTGCACCCATGAAATCACAGGTATGGACCAAAAGTATGTAGATAGATAGATAGATAGATAGATAGATAGATAGATAGATAGATGGATGGATGGATAGATGGATGGATAGATAGATATAGATAGATATATAGATATCTATACATAGCTATATATCTATTTATATCTATATGTGTGCATATATAATTCTTATTAATTATTATTATTAAAATATATAAAATTACTGCCACATTTCACTGTTATGATATCTCATCATTTTGACTACAATTTCAACCTAATTCAGCAAACATTATTTATAGATGATTCTTGACAAGTTTCCCAGTTGCATCGCTCATTGTTTTTTTTTTTTTTGAAAGTGAAAAAAGCCAGATAAGGACAAACCAAGATTTCCTCAAAGTCTATAGATAAACTTTGAAAACTTGAAAAATGGTCTGGTGAAGTGCTTTCTTTGACTGCTGGTTATTGAAATGGATTGATTTTTGTCTTTGTAGTTCTTGTGTTTTCTATCATCACTTGCACAGAGTAGCAGGGAAAAAATACACCTGGTAAACCACTTAAATAATAAATTGAAAAAGCATTAAACACCTACTGCATGGATAGTACTGTGTATTGAATTGTTGATAAGGGGGGGAAATGAAATTTTCCTACCTTCTAGGTAAGAATGTATTCTATTGAGTAATATAAAATTCTCTCTTGTAATGTGATGGAAATAGATAATTATATACATGATTGTTTGATGAGAAAGAAAACACCAAAAACTGAAGTGCTTTATCTTTCTTTTTTGTTGTGACCCCTTTGGAAGTCAGTCTGGTAAAGCCTACATACCTCTTCTTGGTATCATGCTTTAAATAACTGAAGGAAATATTCAATTTGAAGGTAGAAGTTCGTGAAAATTCAAATGTGATTTTCCCATCCAATTATATAGACTCCTTCTAATCTATTCATGAACTTTCTTAGGATCCATGAACCCTAGGTCAAGAATCCCTATAGTAAGGAGATCAAGAAAGACATGTGACATGTGAGCTGAAATTTGAAGGGAACTGGTTTAAGAGGTAGAGGTGAGGACAGAGTGGGGTCCACTCATGAAGCGCAGCGTATACAGAGTCATGGAAGTGAGAGATGGAGGGCTGAATTTAGGAAACTGATTCACTTTGGCTGGAAGATGGAAAGAATGAAGGAAAGAAATGTGTGATAAGCCTAGAAATTCAGGCTAAAGTTAAATAATGAAGAGAAGCATTTTATTCTAGAAATAACATGGAGCCAGAAAAGGTTCTCAAGTAATCAGGTGCTAAGGACAGGCTTTTATTTTAGGAAGCTGATTTTGGCTGCTGCACCTACAGGTAGTCCTTGAGATTCAAAAAAATGCCTGGAATAAATATGTCTTTCATAACCTCTTAGCACAATGCTTTGAACATGATAATGACATTGCCAAGGCCATCACAGCAGAGGAAGTCCCTCCCTACCTCTAAGGTTACAAAGGAGGAGGTGAAAGGAAGCTGGAGATCTGTGGGGAGGAGATGGAATTCTATTCTGGTCCATAGGGCTGTGTCAGAGACAGATGTGTTCCATGACTCCCAAGTTTTAACTAAGTTGATTATTTGGAACTTGGAATACATTTTCCCCTAGAAACAATGTTATAAATGGTGGTTAGGTCCCTGGGCCAGCCCACACAGGTCTATTTTTATCCATAATGAATGTGGCTAAAATAATGTACATTTGCAGCAATATTATGTTCAAAAGCATTTTTTTTTTCATTGCAAAAACATAGCATTTCAGTCACATTGCAGGTCAAGCAACATTTGTGGGTTGATCTAGGATCCTAACCCCTGCTTAACATTGTTTCTAGGTGAAAATTGCTTCAAATTTAAAACTGACTCACAGGGAATTTCTTTTAAAACACAGTCCATTTATAGATTGGGAACTGCCATATGGATAAAGTCAACCTGCATGCCTTCCTCATTAATGGATTCTCCTAATGGGCCACCTTTTTCATAGCTTTTGTCTGCCTCCCCAACCAAAATCTAACTTGTTTGAGCTTCATGCCACATTTATACTTTATAAGATCTAATTCCTTATAGCCAAGTACGTGATTACCTTCAAATCCAGTAGCTAACATTTCTTCAGTGCTGATATGTTCGAAACAGTTTGCTAGGGGTAAATGAGATAGACTCCTTCTCTATTCTTGGTTTTATAAAAAGTCCATCCTATCTTCCCTCAAGCCAACATTCCAAGCTAGAGAGTTCTATTTGTCCTCATCACTTTCATTCTCTTGTCTATTTCAGTTGTCTTGCTTTTGTCTCTGGCATGCTGGGTGGCAATGTTCTCTGACAGAACTAAGCCTTTTCTAAGGTAGATCTTTCATATTCATCCAAGGAGTACAAAAGCAATCAGGGCATTATGCAAAAAATTGTGCTCACATAGAGACCTACAATGGGATTAAATTACTCTAATCCCTTCAAAGAATTGTTTCTCTTCAATCACATGTGTATACTTATCCAGAAATCATTCACTATAATCATATTATTAAGAGCAAAAGCAGAAAAATAGAAAGCCCTATTCTCATTGCATTGTTTAGAGCATACCCTAGACAAGCAGCCATTGCTTATGGATATATCCAAACCTAAGTGGAAACTATTATCTGCATTGTTACAATTGTATAGCAGATAGGTTTGCTTGGAGAACATTATTGTAAGAGATAGATGCTATACTTATTGTGGAAACGACCCTATGGTCAAATGATTTGCCCAGGGTGCCACAACTTGTAAGTTTCTGAGACTGGATTTGAGGTAAAATCTTTCAGATGTCTAAATCTTTTTCTTGGTCTTCTTTCTGCCAGATAAATTTATTGATTTCAAGTTGATTGATTTCAGCTGAGAAACAATTGGAGGAACTACATCACTTAAATTGCCTTCAAAAGTTGTGATTTGAATCTTTGCAAAACTACATAGAAATTCCTATACAGATACCAAGTTCTTTATCCTGTTTGCCCTTCAATTCAATTTCATTGCATTCATTTTAATTCTATGCAAGTGCATGATGCTGTGGGCCAGGTGTTCAGTGGTCATTACCATTGGCTCTTCCAAATGATCACCCCCAGGTGTAGCAGTAAAAGTTCTATTAACACCTGTGCTTTTATTAAGCACCCATTCCTGGTAATTCTCTATCAATTTTCCCCTCCTTCCTTACCAAGACTCTTCTGGAAGCTGGGCCAGAGTCAGAATAATCCAGAAGAAGAGACTGTCTATATGAGGTTATAGAGAAGGATAACATTACATGTCTTGCTTTTGTCTCTGGCGTGCTGGGTGGCAATGTCCTCTGACAGAACTAAGCCTTTTCTAAGGTAGATCTTTCATATTCATTCTCAGTTGTGCCATGATGTTTGCAAGGCAAAGCTTCAAAGAGAGACATTCTAGGCTATCTCCAAAAGGCTTTAGAGATCACATATTTTCCCAAGCCACAAACTGACCTCCTGGAGGATGATGATGTATAATCATAATCACAATACAAAAAAATACCCATAGGAATGGCTAACATAAATGCACATGGAGTTCCTCTTGATTTCTACCCAAGGGCCAGTATTCTCAAAAAACCAAACACCTGAGGAAAGCTTTCCAGGAATTTCCTCAGAGCAGTCATGTCATTTCCAAAACACAGGTCTCGATTGTTCCCTGTGAGCAGGCAAATCTGCCACAAGCATTGGTATTAGCAGCCAGTTTATTAATATCTGCCTCCTCTTCGAATCTTCTACTACATTCCACCCCCATACATTCATATTACTGCTCTATTTGGAATGACTCACCAATGCTGTCCATTGCCACGGTACTGACTTAGCTCACTCACCTAGAACCTTCCTGGCTACTGCTGGTCATGATTCTGAAAAGAAAGGGCCAATTAATATCTTATTGTTGTGAATATAATAATCCAGGAGACCTTACCTCTAGGGATGAAGAGGAGTTCATGGGGAAAGCCTTTCAGAATCAGGGCCTTGTAGTGATTGCGTGTATGTGGAGATACTAAGAAAAGATTCAACTTCCCTAGTCCCAGGATTGTAAACACGTAACTTTAATGTAGTGATAGAAGAAAAAGAAGGAAAGCCATGAAGAAAAACAAACAAAATCAAGGTATTCTGTATAAGGGATGTCTGAGACATACCAAACAGACTTTTTAGCTGCTCTGAACAGCTAGCTGAAACTAGGAAAAGGGCCAGAGCAACTTTGCAACCGGTATAGCACATAGTGCCTGTCACATAGTAGGCACTTAAAAATGTCTTTTTAATTGAATGTGGTTCAAGCAACTGTAGAAGTCATGTAGGATTCTAAAGGACAATCTATGACCTCAAATCAGTGAGCCAGTTCTCCCAGAGATAAACAAGGAAACCCCAAACCCTCCCCCCAACCTTTTAAGTAAGGGAAGATGAAGAGGATTATTTGGAGGTAGAAAGGCAGCAGATTCACCAAAACTGCAAAGTTTGCACCAGCCTTTCTCTTCTAGTATTGCTGTCTGTATCTTACACACAAGAGCTGAAAGATGTAGGCCTTCCTGATTGATTTGTGTAAATACTTTCACATTATATCAAGATATAATGTGGTAGCTTATTTCAGAAGAAAGGAAAGATTGTGAGCCATTTGAGATCTCTTTGTTGCAGAACAACCACATTACAAAGGTTCTGGTGTTCCTTGATGGCTGATCATGTCTTTGCGTGTTCCTATGTAGTGGGAATTCCTTGAAAACTCATGTATCAGGATGTGTTATGTACTACCTGAGAGTTTTGAGCATAAAAACAAACAAGCAAAAAAAGCCCTGAAAACTTTGTGATTAAACTGTTTTACTAAGTCAGTAATGTCAATGCTTTGATTCTACCTTCTGAACAGTTTCTCATTTCTTCAGGTAAACACATGTAGGAGACTGAAGAACCCTATCAGCAGGAAATGGAAATAGTTTCACTGAAGTAGGCCAAATAATACAAATAACAAGCAATTGGAGAAAAAAGCAAGGTTGTTAGGGATCCAAGGAGCAAGATTATCATTGAATAGATGGAATTTCAGGATAGCAAGAAATTGGAAATGATAGGAGACCACTGGTTAATAGTAGTGAGGAGGAGCTAGAAGGATTATGGAAGATAGATAGATAGATAGATAGATAGATAGATAGATAGATAGATAGATAGATAGATAGACAGATGACTAATAAGTTTTTATTAAGAACTAACTATGTGACAAGCACTATATTAATGAGTGGGAATACAGATACAGGCAAACAAGACAGGTCTTAGAATCAAGGGGCTTACAATCTTTCATGAAACCATAGATCTATAGGGATGTTGGAAAGGAAGAGGGAAGAGAAAAAGGCAGGTGAGGAGAAACAGGTGGAGTCTGGAGAGAGTTGAACTAAGAGTGAAGTATAGCATGACTTAGAGTCCTTCTCCAAATGGCATTCCGAGAAAGGGAATCTCCAATGAGGACTGGAGGGTTCAGCATCAGTGTAGTTGAGCAGGAAGTGGTAGCTAATGACCAAGGTAAGAATGTGGTCAGGATCAGGGCAACCTCATAATAGAGAGCAGTGGGTTTGACTCCAGGCCCTGATGGTGTGTTTCACATAAGAGGAAACAAGCATTCTGAGCAATCAAGTTTTTGCTTACGGTCAAGTAACAAATCTAACATTAAAATATTTAATGTTGAATTCTCTAAGCTATAGATCTGGGACATTTTATGGTCTTGGTGTCAGTTTATTAATAGGATAGGACTATCTGGAGTTTAAATGAAGGGACATAGGAGCAGAAATCTAGTCTCATCATCATTAATGCCTTAATAGACGTAGATTCTTCCATTTACTAAAAATGAGAAGGCATTCAATGGTAACTTGGGCCTAGGTGAATAATAATGTAAAGAAGTGGATTGTGCTTTTGTAATGATACTGTGATTTGAAGATCTTCCATGCCCCTTGAACTTGCTGACCTAGCAGAAAGGGGTAGAGCAAGAGAAAGCCAGAGCCAAGCTAGAGTCCATGCTGTGGTGACTGGAAGCAGTGGCAGCAGCAATGGCTGCGTTGTGGCATGAACTCCTTTTTCTTTGAGCCTGCCAGAATCTCTGCTAAGGACTCCTGCTGAGGACGGCCAGGGACAGGAACTGTGGGGGTCCAGTGCTGCTGGGAGCAAGCTGCCTGGACACTGACCAGTTGCGTGAGTAAGGAAAGGATCTTTACCTGAGGTAGCCTGTCCTGTTTTGAAGGCTTGAGAATATGGGTGTTTACTACATTAACTACATGTGCCAATTTCATAAATACTGTGTTAGCTTTGACTTTCTGGTTTTGGGACTCAGTTTTCTGGTATTTGAATAAATTTTTAGCTATATTTCCCATGTAGAGAGCCTGTTACATTTTGTGATTAATAACCATATCAACATACTTACAGTTACTGTAGGCATTGTGAATACTGCATTGTTGATACAGCTTTTCCCCTTCTTAAAAACAATATATGGTTCCTTACTACCTCTAGGACAAAAACAAGGCCTCAGTTTGATGTTTAAGACCCACTACCATTTCGCTCTAACCCACTTTCCTTGCTTTATTTTCCATTTTCCCACTATATGCACACTATATTCCAGCCAAGTTGGACTAATGTTAGGTGCCCCTTGATCAGCATTCCATCTCTCTGTGTCCATTCATTTGCTACATATTCCCCATGTATTTCCCATATATCCCACTGTTCCAGAAATGCAGAACATTTTCCACAACTCTGCTTCTCAAACTCCTGATCTTTGTCCAAAGCTTAGCTCTGCTGCCACCTCCTCTGGAAAGCATTTCCTGCCCCCGCCCCACCCCCAAGTTGCTGTGCTCTTTCATTCATCCAAAGACTTTATATTTATCTGCCATTGTCCATGTTGTATCCCCTCAGAAAAATGTAAGCTCCTTGATGACGCTAGTACAAAGCGTTGCACATAGTAGGCACTTTGGAAATGTTTGTTGAATTAAATTAAAGTTACTTAAGGTAGTATTGATTCAAAGACCATCTGGAGCATTACTCCTGCTAAGCAAGACAGTTTCTCTCCAAGAAAAGAACATTCAAATATAAAGTAATAAGGACAGTTATGCTTGAGTCATTTCAGTGGTTTGGACCGCAGGCACCAGGTTACTAATGAGTAAAACTTCAGAACTGCTCCCAAATTAAATTCACCTTGAAAATGCTGGAACAACTTTGTGATAACAAAATGGATCCATCTTTATTCCATATTCAATCACTTCCCCTCAGTTTTATTTCTACAAATCACTCACATACACCCAATCATCTTAAAAAGAACAGAATTACTTAAGCTCAGCATACAAATATGGCATCCCTGGTTGGCCCACTGAGCAGGAATAGCTAGCCACGCAGCTGAGCCATAGGAATTTGCTAAGCTCCCCTGGCAAAGAAATGTCCTTAAAGAGGTCTCTCCAACTCACAGAATAAAAGGCTACATCCCTCAGGGTACTCAACCACAAGAGAACTGTTTCTTGTGCTGTCCCTTATACTGTCTCATTTAAGAACGGGTCAGTAAATGGTAAAAGGAGACAAAAAAAAAATGGCCCCACCAAGATGAGAAGAAAACAGGAAGGTTTTATCAAAACAATTTTCGATAGCAGATCCTATCTCAAAAACAATTGACTGAAAGGTGTAGACAGTTTTACTTGACTCAGTTCACTTCTCATTGAAAAATGTGGGGCAGATATCAATAAAAGAAACAGTGCAAGTTTTGGAATCTGGAAATGTGGGCTTATATCATGGCTCTGACATTTACTTAATATGGATGAGTTTGGTAAATCAATCAAACTCAATGAACTAATGTTTTCTAAGAGGCAGCTAGTGGCCACAGAGGATAGAGTGCTCCTTCTGGAATCTGGAGGACCTGAACTCAAATTCCAACTCAGATACTTATTAGCTTTTGGATTCCAGGTAAGACGCTTAACCTCACTTTGCCTCAGTTTCCTCATAAGAAAAACAAAGATAATAATAGTACCTATCTTTCAGTGTTGTAGTCAGGATCAAATGAGAGAACATGTGTAGTTTTTTGTAAAACTTAAGGAATTATATAAATACTAGCTATCATTTTATTATTAATAATTTATAAAAAACAAATAGAGATTATTATTGGCACTACCTACCTTGCAGGACTATTAAGAGCAAAGCATTTTGTAAACCTCCCCTGCCTAAAAAAAATTCAATTATTTTTATTATGTTGAAATCTCTTCAATATGTTACTCTGTGATCTCATAAATGGGGCACCCTTCAATAGTATAGATTGCAACTCATCAATATCTCAACCTATGTACTTCATGTTCATGTCCTCCTTGACTTTTCCATAGAATATCTACCCAACAAACATGCTGACAGATCTTCTTCTTAGATTTTTGCTTATTTAAGTGCAACTCTCAGACTTTAAACATAGTAGTTTTGGAAGAAGGGGACTATAGTTCACCTCACAATGTGGTCCCTCATTATCTGCATGACCTTTGATGAGTTAACTTTCTTTGGCCTCGGTTCCCTAATTTATACAGTGAGAAGGCTGGACTGGATAGCCACTGAAGTCTTTTCCAGCTTGAAATTTAATATCTTATCATCCTCCATCTTGTATCTCTTACTCTTATGTACATTCTGACCCCTACCTGTCTTCCTGATTAAGTATTCTTGGATAATATTGTTTCCAGCATTTTTAGTAGACATCATCTATCATAGCCTATTTCCAGCCACTGGATGTCTTCTCATTGTCCTTGGGCTGTATTCATCCACATTTTTTGGTCCTTCATATATTATGTTATTCCAGATGCACAGCTATAAGGAGAGGCCACATGATCTAATGGAAGGAATATCTGTTTAAACTCCCTAGGTTCAAATACCACCTCTGAAACTCTGTGATCCTGCAGATATGACAACTTTTCTAGGCCTCTACTTCCTCATCTATAAAATGAAGTGGTAGAATTAGATGACTTAGTAAGTATCTCCTATGTACCAGGCACTGTTCTAAGACCTAGGGACAAAAGGGAAAATGAAAATAATTCTTACTCCCAAGAAGCTCACAGTCTAAAGGGTAGACAATATATGTATAACTATGTACAAACAGGAAATATCCAGGGTGATTTGGAAACTCAGAGGGAAGGGATTAAGATTAAGGAGGCATGGGAATAGTCTCTTATAGAAAATGGGACTTTAGATACAATTTGAAGGAATCTAGATGAGTCAAGAGCCAGAGATGAGAAGGAAAGGGACTTCTAGGAAAGAGGGACAGACAGTGAAAATCTCCAAAGCTGGGAGATGAAGTGTCTTGTGCAAGGAACAGCAAACAAGACAGCGTCCCTAAATTGCATAATACATGGTGAAGCATAAGGTATAAGTTAAGGAAGGTTGTAGTATAAGGTTAAGTTAGGAAAGAGACACATTATAAAAAGTTTTAAAAACTAAATGGAGGATCCTAGGGGTAATCGAGAGTCACTGGAGTTGAATAGAGCAGTGAAATAGAGCTGTGCTTTAGGAAGATCAGTATAAGAGTTGAGTAGAGAATGGAATGTAGTGGGGAAAGATTTGAGGGAGAAAGACCAGCCAACAGGCCATTGCAGTAATTCAGAGGTGGAGTGATGAAGGCCTGTACCAGAGCAGTGGAAGTGTCAGATGATAGAAGGGTATATATATAGGAGAGATGCTAAAAAGGTTCAATTGACAGGATGTAACAACGGATTAGATATAAAGGCTGAGAGTAAGGCACAGAGGTTGACACCAGAGCCTAGATGTATGTTAGGATGGCACTAACCTCAACAGTAGTAGGGTCCCTTTCAACTCTGATTGAATACGAGAGCCTCTGGTCCTATAAGGCAGCATAACTGGACAAATGTAGCATCTAAAATATCATTTTTTGCTCATCTCAGGGAGCAGGTTGAGATCGTTGAAAGCACTGTCCAATTCCTCAAATGAAGTCCTACCTAATCCCTTCTTCAGACAAAATCGGGGCCTTGTTCATTGTCCATCTGTAGTACCTATCAAAGATATATTGACTGGCAGACTAATTTGTTGGACTGCCTGTCCAACTGCACAATCCTTCTTCATATTTAATTTCACTTGGTTTTTCTTGTACACTGTTCAATTAGGTTGGAACAACCGTTTATCCCATTGAGGAGGATACTAACTATTTTAGGACTTGATACTGTCAACATGGTGTCATCTTTAAACATAAACATCTGGAGAACCTCAGCATTTGTAGAGAGCCCCTCTTTTATTTGGACTCCCTGCAGAATATCATCTAAGGCAGTGGGGAACAACTTCACAAAGCATACAGTGCTCTGTTCGATGTCTTATTTGTCATTGAGAACCTTAGGACTGTTGAATAAAGCTATTTCTGTAATCATACATATCCAGGAGCCTTGTACAATCTTAACACATGTATAAAAACACTTGGTTCAAGGAGAGCTTCTATGTCCACATTTTGTTTTACTTCCCCAACGACATTTTTATAATTTAAAAAATATATATATAAACATTGGAATCTTGTATTTGCTATACATAGTGGTTAATTTGTGTGTCTGAGGCATACAAAATTATGTATGCTGTATAAAGTTGTTTGCAGAAGACAAAAAAGTACATACATCAATGTGTAGGTGTGTGATGATATTTCTTCTCTTTAGTGCTCTTGCAATCTTTGAATAAATTATTCCTAATATATTGACTTTATGCTTCTAAGTAGTATATATGTCTTTGACCTTTTATTTCCTAATCTTCCCACATATGCCTTTCCATTGAATTCACAGACTCTTAATGCATATGCTTACCTGGTTTAAAGGATCTTGATGGGCTCTTAACATGATTTGTCTGCCAATTCATCTTCTGCCAAAAAAATGACTAATGAATATGTTTCAGGGTTCTTTGTGGTGATATTTTGCTTATGTTCATCATGAAAAAGGTAAAACCAAATTCTTGTTTTGCTTTTTCTTTCCTCTCTTTTGGTCAGAAAATCAATCACTAATTAATAAATATTTATTAAGTACCTACTCTGCTAAGTGCTAGGGAGGCAGCTAGGTGCAAGAGTCTTTGCCTTCAAGGCTTACATCTGATGTGAATTGACATTTGAATAGCCATTGTTCATAAATACTTTATAAGCATTTGTAAGGTTTTCAAAGCACTTTACACATGTTATCTCATTTGAGTCATGCAATAACTTTCTGAGGTAGGTACCATCATTATCACCATTTTACAGATGAGCAAACCAAAGCAGAAAGAAGGTAAGTGACTTGCCTTGGGTCATGTGGCTAGTAAGCACCCAAGACAGGAATCAAACTCAGATTTTCTTGACTCCAAATCACGCTTTCCACTCTACTATCCTTCAGTATTGAACCCAATACAACTATTTCCTTTATTTGCCCCCTCCATATGGTACCCGTGAGTCATGCTTTAACTAACTTTGTCTTCTGATTTAATTTATGCTGAAAATATCAATGTTGACATGGATTAGTTACTCCAGGAATATATCAGTTCAATGGCAATTGGACGAGGTTATCACATTAGAGTGCCAATGGTTAAATTCATGTTTATAAAGTGCCTTAAAAAAAACCCCTTGATTAATAGTGCTTTGTGTGTTCTGTTTAGCTACTCTACCACCATCACTGTTGAGGTGAAAGTGAGCTACATGGAAGTAATGAGCATTTTATATTTAGCTGTTTTTCCCCCCATGGCTTCCCATGGCCAAAGAATCCATCCCATGGTGACCACATACCTATCTGCTAAATATGGACTGGTTTTTAAATGGTTGATTCTATAATTACACACATGGTTCATTGTCAACACTATATAATAATATTGGGATGAGGCCTGGACCTTTGGTTTCCATGGCATATGGAAATCCCAGATATGAAATCTCACTCTACCTATGTAGTTTAGCTTTTCTTTGTAAATTGCAGACTTAGAGAATTGCCTAAAACATAAAGAAGTTAAGTATCTTGCCCAAGGTCACACAGCCAATATGTTCCATAGACAGGGCTTAAACCTTGGTCTCACTTTGAAGTTGTTCTCTATTCTTTACAATATACTGGCTTGTAGTACAATATGCCAACTTGTAATAAAACATCTTTCATTGCCCCATATTTACCATATATACATACATGGATAGATAAAGATGCATACACACATATGTATTTATGAATGAGATTTTATATATCTATATTTCAAAAATTATAAAGGAAAACTGTCCTAACATCTTAGGTCCAGAGGGTAAAATAGAAATTTAAAGAACTCACAGATCACCTTCTGAAACACATCCCCAAATGAAAACTCTCAGGACTTTTATAGCCAAATTCCAGAACTCCAAGGTCAAGGAGAAA
The DNA here is from genome assembly GCA_028646515.1 of Pseudochirops corinnae. Taxonomy (NCBI): domain Eukaryota; kingdom Metazoa; phylum Chordata; class Mammalia; order Diprotodontia; family Pseudocheiridae; genus Pseudochirops; species Pseudochirops corinnae. The sequence continues at coordinate 21,790,757 of CM053590.1, read as the reverse complement.
ATATTGGAAGCAGTCAGAAGGAAACAATTCAAATATCATGTAGGCATAGTCAGAATCACACAAAATTTAGTAGCTTCCAAGTAAAAATAGCAAAGGGCATAGACATGATACTCAAAAGGCAAAAGAGTTGGGATTACAATCAACTTGAACCTCATTCTCATCAGAATTAGTTCAAAGAGGAAAGATAATAATATAATACAATATGACATGATATGATTTCACATCATACCATATCATGTCATATCATATATCATATTATATCATATCATACAATATAATACAATAGGATACAATATAATGCAATGTAATACAATATAATATATACATGCATGTATATAAAATACATAGATACCTATGTTAAATACATTATATATACATATACACACATATAAAGTACATTACTCTGTGTGTGTGTGTGTGTGTATACACAAAATGTATGTGTAGAATTCTGTTACCCAATAGGGAAATAGAAGGGCAAGAGCATGAGATATGTGGATAGAGATGATAAAAGGGAGAGCAGATTAAGGGAGGCAGTGTTTAGAAATACAACAGACTTTTGAGGAGAGAGAAAGGGAGAGAAAGATAGAGAGAAAAAAATAGAAGAAAAGAGCATGGAGGAAAATACTGATAATCATAACTATGAATGAGAAGTAAAAGAGCTCACCCATAAAGTGGAAATAGGTAGCAGAATGGATTAGAAACCAGAATCCAACAATATATTGCTTACAGGGAGCACACCTGAAAAAGAAACACACATACAGAGCCAAAATTGAGTGTTGGAGCAAAATTTTTGTATGCTTCAGTCTAAGAAAAAATGCACATTAGCAATAATGATATCAGATGAAGCAAAAGCAAAAAGAGACCTAAGTAAAAGAGGTAATCAGGAAAACAACATTTTACTAAAAAGGTGCCATAGATAATAAAATAAAATAAAAAATACAGTATTTCTCTGATAAAGGCATCATTTCTCAAATATATACTGAGTATAAAACTGAGTTAAATTCACCAAAATAAAAGCCCTTCCCCAACTGATAAATATTCAAGGGATATAAACAGGCAGTTTTCAAAAGAGGAAATCAAAGCTATCTATGAAAAGCTATATATATGAAAAAATGCTCTAAATCACTATTGATTAGAGAAATACAAACTGAAACTATTCTGAGATACCACATCACACCTATCAGGACAAATGCTAAAGAGGATGAGGGAAAATATGTATATTAATGAACTGTTGATAGAGTTGTGAACTAATCTTACCATTCTGGAGAATAATTCAGAACTAGATCCAAAGGGCTATAAAACTGTGCATACCTTTTGATCCAGCAATACCACTACTAGATCTGTATTGCAAAGAGATCAGAGAAAAAAGGGGGAAAAAGACCTATATGTACAAAGATATTTATAGCAACTCTTTTTGTGGTGGCAAGGAATTGGAAATTTAGAGGATGGTCATCAACTGGGGAGTAGCTATACAAGTTGTGGCTTATGATTGTGATGGAATACAATTATGTCATAAGAAATGATGAGGGAAGTGGTTTCAGGGGGTGGGGTGGGGAGAATATGGCAAGTCCTTTATGAACTGATGTAAAGTGAAGTGAAAAGAACCAGGAGATCATCATGCATAGTAATAGCCACGTTGTAGTGAAGATCAACTATGAAAGACTTGGCTACTGTGATTGCTACAATGATCCAAAATAATTCCAAAGAATTCACGATGAAAAAATGCTATCCAGTTCCAGAGAGAGAACTGATAATTTCTGAGTGAAAACTGAAGTATAATTTTCTCACTTTTTTTGCTTTTTTTTTTTTTGCAATATGACTGATAAGGAAATATGTCTTGCATGATTTCACATATATAATTGATATGATTTTACTTGCCTCTCTGTGGGTAAGGCAAGGTTGGGAGGGAGGGGGAGAATTTGAAACTCAATTTAAAAATAAAAGAATGTTAAAAAATAATAAGCAATAAATTTTTTAAAAGAATATGTCATAGTGTGAGGAAGACAGACGGGACGATGTGTTGGAGGAGACAGGATGGAATGGGACTGCTTGAGAAGGCAGCGTAGTTGGCTTTGATAAGTAAGGCAATCTCATCAGATGAGACTGTGGTGAAGGAAGAGATAATTGCAGAATGCATGTGAGTGATATGAGGTAGAAAAGAGGAGACAAGGAGTTTGTTGCAAATAGCCTCAATTTTTAATGTAAAATATCAGGCAAGGTTATAAGCTGAGAAAGTAGGGGTTGGGGGAGCCAGGGATGTTTGGATGTTTGAGGAAGGATGAAAAAGTTTGAAAGAACTTCCATAGGGAGTTAATGATCTGATGAAGCAGGTATAAAAGGTCCAGTGGAGGATGTATTGCATAAATTTGTAGGGGACCAAGTCAGAACAATTGCATTCAGCAGCACACGTGTAGGAACAAAGGCAGTGAATGGTGGGATCAATCCAAGGCTGTGACTTAGCAGGACATAATAGGTAAAGTGTTAAGGATTAAATAGAGGATAGTGTAGAGTTGAATTCTTCCACAAACAGGTCAAGATTAGGAAAAAGCAGCTAGTGCAAGAGGATAGGATGGGAATTGAGGGTATTAAGGGATTGGTGGCCATGGTATGGACAAAAAGTAGAGTTTTGTAAGAGAAAGTAGAGAGAAAGGTGAAAAAACAAAAGGTAATGGTCCGATAAGGGGATTTTAGAATTCTGTGGAGGTGATAATTAAGTGGAGGTGGTATTTTTGAGGGTGATGGCAAGATCAAGAGCATGGCTATCTTTGTGGATTGCTGACGTGGGATGGAGGAGTGACTCATGGAAAGTGAGTAGGTTGAGGAATTGAGTAGTTAGGGTATTTGAGGGGGAGTCAGTATGTACACTGTAGTGTATGAGGGCAGACATCAGGGAAGAAAGAAAAAAATGTGAGGCATGTACCAATCCCATTGAGGAAGGAAGTAGAATGGCCTGGAGGACACATAAACAGAGGTAAAATAAAATAATTAAAGTAGCCAAAATGCAGATTGGTTGACAAAGAAAAATGGAGCTAAGATGATTCAAGTTTGCATGAAAAGTAATCACTCAGAAAATAGATTTCTTTCCAACAGCATGGCTCAGAAATTTCTTTTGACTGAAAAAGAGAAGGAGGCAGTATAAGCCACATCTATGAGTGTCTTTAAAAGAATGACCCTCTGGGATTCTGCAGAAGGCTGTATTTTTCCTTCATGTCAGAACATTTCCTAACAGAAATATCCCAAAGTGAAATAGATTGTGTTAGGAGATAATGGGTCCTGTTTTCCTTTATATGCAACCCCTCCATGTCCACAACAAATACTCTGCCACACGTGAAGTCTTCCAACAGAGATTAGATGAGACTTTATGGGGAATGTTAAATTATCATTCAGTGAAAGGATTGAATAACTGGATTCTGAGCTATTCTAATTCTGAGAGTTTGAGGTTCTGAAGAGACATTGTGACAATCATGGGTAAAGCACTGGACTTGAAGAGAGGAAGCTCTGGGTTCCAATAAGGCTTCAGATGCCTCCTAACTATGTAACCCTGGACAAGTCACTACACTTGAGTCTCAGTTTCCTCATTTGAACAATGAGAGGTTTAGACTAAATGGCCTCTATGATCTCTCTCAGCTCTGAAGCTATAGTTTATGCCCTTTTTTGTGGGGGAAGGGACTAGGCAGGAAAAAGATTGAAGAAAATTAACAGTGACAGTAAGGCTATTTCTACAGTGTCATGAAGGTTTCCCAAAAGTCATTGATGGTTGTTGTTCACTTCACAGAGGCCAAGAAATTGAGTTGGCATACATTATTAGCTGCCACCATTCTAGGTCTCAGCTTTCCCATCTGTAAAACAAAGAATTTGAAAATGGTGATTCACAAGGTTCCGTCACTGTACAATTCAATGATCTCTTTGAAGTAGCCTTTTTTGTTTGCATAAAGGTACAAAAAGCTCACCAAGTTGCCCTCAGCTAGTATTGGAGAGATGATCATATCTTCTTTCCATTAGCACTGGGAGTAGGAGTCGGTATTGGGGAAGGGGAGGTAAAACATTTTTTTCTAAATCATTCTAAATAGTTATTGCAAATAGCGTATGCAGGAGGAACAGACTGATATTAAAATGTTATTGTACTAAAATAGTCATGAAAAGTGCTAACAGTGTGTTTATTATGCAGACTGCATTTTCGACTGATTAGATGTTTGGCAGAATGGAAACAGGGAGAGAGAAGAAAAAAGCCAAAGCTAAGATACTCAAAGACTTGCTCCAAAGAAGAATGATCAAAAAATAATACTTTAAAGTATTTAAGTGTTAGTAAATATCCAATCACTTCCATATTACTTATCTTTGTGACTAAAATGATCTCTAGAGTTGGAACTCCAAGATGGAGATTTCATTGCCACTCTGTCACTTTGAGTCAACTCTGACTCTTTGCATCCCCTCACTCAAACAAATGGTCAGTTGTTTGCCAACTCTTGTCACTTCTTCCTCTAAGACATATTTTAAATTTATATTCTTATTTTCATTTAAACAGTTCTTCCCCTAATTCAAGCCCCCACAACCTTTTACTTGAATTCTTGCAATAGCAGCTTTACCGGTTTCCCTGCTTCTGGTTTCTCCCTTATCCAACTCATCCCTCTCCATAGCATCCAAACCGAAATTCCTGCAGCATAGAACTGACATAATGTTACCTACCCCACCCCACTCAACAATCTTCAGTGGCTCCTGATAGCCTCTAGAATTTAACGCAAAATTCTCACCCTGGCATTTGAAGTTTTCCACAGACTGGCTGCCACACACTTTTCAATCTTATTTCCTCTTACTCCCACTCACACACTCTGTTCCAGTCAAAGTGGCCTACTTTTTCTTCCTCATTCATACCATCCATCTCCTGCCCCCATGTCTTTCCCCAGGCATTTCACAATGTCTGAAATGCCCATCTTTCCTACTTTTACCTAACAGAATACTTACCTTCCTTTGGAGCACCGTACACATACCGCTTTCTAACAAAATCATTTCTCATTCCCCCGTTATAATTTTTTTAAATTTCCTCTTGGAATTACTTTGTATTTTTTTATCATTAATCCTTATTTCTTTATCCATGATCTTTTTTTGTATTGTTCTTTCTGCCTCCAATAGAATATAATCTTCTCAAGGGCAGGGACTCTCATTTATCTTTTTATCCCCAATTTTTAGTATAGCACTATTTTGGGAAAGCCAGTTATGTAACCAGGTTACTTAGAAAAATGGTTCTGCTCAGATAAAAAGACATCTACTGAGGCCTCCAGTTCTCTCTTCTGTGTCCTTAGTTTCAATTCATTTACCATGTGCCATGTTGCTGTCCTAGGTACTGGGATGAAAGAAAATTTGTAACAGTTCTCTTCTCTTTTGCACACTTCTACTCTCTAGACTGCATTGTACTTGTTTGTATGTTGTAAGACTGTATGTTCTAAAATGGCAAGAACCATATTTTCTTCATCTTTATATCCAAAATAATAAACATCTAGATTAGAAGGTAAGATCAACAAAAATGTGTGATTCCTTGAATAAGGTGAAGACACAGGAATAGAAATGTCAAGGATGACTTAAAAGTCCTTCCATTCCTGTGTGATAGAAAACTGGATATATGCTTAAAGAAATAGGGGAGTTTGGAAGAAGAGAGGGGAACATATTGACTTCTACTTTGAATGTGCTGATTTCAAAATTTCAACAGTATATCCAGGTGGTAGTGTCAAGCAATGCAAGGACTGGAGTTAGTTGAGTTAGTCAATTAAAAAAAATATTGTTTTATTTTATTTTATTTTTTATTATTATTTTTTATTTTATTTGCTCATTTACTTTTTATTTACAAGATTCAGTTCCACAATCACTTGAGTTTCAGATTTTCTCCCCTCCC
>CM053590.1:21752775-21784370 GCA_028646515.1 Pseudochirops corinnae | reverse complement strand
AAGTATCTCTTTAATAACTTGATAGGTATAAAACTAGAATTGTAAGTTAACTTTGGCAGCATGATTATTTTTATTATATTTGCATGATCCCACTATAAACACTGAATAGTCTTTCAACTAGTTAAGTTCTCTTTTATTTCCTTAAGGAGCAATTGAATATGTAGAACTCTTTTATGTGCTTTGGTAGGTTTATCCCAAGATATATGCATTTGATTTTTTTACAATGAGATTTCTTCTTAGATTGTTACCTCTCAAATACCATTTTGTATATAAAAATCCTATTGATTTTTGAGTTTTTATTCTGTATCTTGTGATTTAGCTAAAGCTATTACTTATCTCTATTGGTAATTTTTCTGGTTGCTCAGGATTTTCTAAATAAACCATTAGGCAATCAGGAAGTAGGAAGAGTTTTGTCTCCTCTTTGCCTATCTTTATGCATTTAATTTCTTTCCCTTTATTTATTGTTATCGCTAGTCTTTCCAAAACTAGATCAAATAATAGTGGGGAGAGTAGGCATCCTGTCTTTATCTCCACATTTATTGTGACAGGTTCTAGAGTTTCTTCCTTGCATATGATGCATGCTTTTCATTTTAGATAATTATTTCATGATATTAAAAGAGATCCCTCTATGTCCCCCTATTCTTTGTCAAATATTTAACACAGAAAAAGTGTTGTACTTTGTCAAAGACATTATTTAAATTATTGAACTAATCATGTGATATAGGATGATTTTTTAAAAAAATATTATTAGTTGTGTCACTCAGGAATAAAGACCCTTGCAGGAGAATAGTTGAGAAGGGAAAATGAGGATTGAAGCAAGATTCAAGAAAGGGAGATATCCCAAAGAAATCAAAGAAAAAATGAAAGCATCTTTTTATATAAACACATTTATAGCAGCTTTTTTTTGTTGTTGTGGCCAAGAATTGGAAAATGAGATGTCCATTGATTGGGGAATGACTGAACAAGTTGTGGTGTGTGATTTTGATGGAATACTATTGTACTATAAGAAATGATGAGCAGGATGGCTTCAGAAAAAACTAGTAAATCCCATAAGAACTGATACAAAGTGAAGTGAGTAAAACCAGGAGAACATTATAAAAAGTAACAACAACATTGTAACAATGATCAAATGTGAAAGATTCAGCTACTCCAATCAAAATAATAACATGAGACAATTTTAAAGGACTCAATGAAAAATAGCATTCACCTCTACAAAGAACTGATGAACTCTGAGTGTAGAGTGAAACAGACATTTTCACTTTATTTTTTTCTGGTGGATGTTCTTTTGCAACATGGCTGATACAGAAATATATTTTTCATGACCTCATATGTATTAGTGATATCATATTGCTTACTTTCTCAAGGAGAAAGGGAAAGAATGTACAACTCAATTTTATTAATAAATTAGTTTTTTTTTAACTAATTGGGAAATATTTTACAAAATTAATAAAAATACACTAAAGACAAAAAAGAGGGGGAGATATCTTATTTCAGTGGTGGAAAGAAGTTATTCATATAAATAGTTCCATGGGAAAATAAAGATATTATATAAAGGGAGATGTGAACCTTGCTATGGGTATATTCTGCTGGGATTTGTGATTAAAGAGATCACTCTTACTGCCTGAGGCATTTGTCTGATAGCATGATTTTCGCTCTGGCTTTTTTAGATTCATTAGAGATTAGATGAAGAGTAGATTAAGTAGTCAGATAAAATCCTCCTTCCTAAAGGTGATTTGAATGCTGCTGCTTCTTTTTTAATGGAATCTAGATATTTTTCATTAATGGCAAGGCTTGCATTTGCAGTTGTCACCTTGGGTTGTATCTTGAGATCCTTTGGTATTTGAAACACATTATTCCATTCCCTCTTATGGTTTCTGGAGGGTGCAGAATAGTCTTGTGTTATCTGAAAAGTTCTTTGCCTCATATTTGAAGGTCTATTGTGTTCTATAATTTGTGGTTTGTCATCAGAAATGTCAAATTTAACTACTATGTGTCTTAAAATTTTCAGCAGGGCGATTAGGAAAAAAAATTCCCTGCAGATTATTGGTATATTCTTTTGATTACCCTGTTGTTTTAGGTGTTCAGAAGTCAGAGGTCCCAGGCATTTTCCTTTTTTTCTGGTATTATAGTATTCAGGTTTGAGGTGAAGTGACTTGCCCAAAGTCACACAACTATTAAGTATGAGGCAGGATTTGTATTTAGATCTTCCTGACTCCAGGGCCAACTATCTACTGCATAATCCAGCCACTTAATTCAATAGTTTATTATGTTAGGATGGGGAGTGTAGCTGAGGGCAGCATGAGCAAAAAGAGATTCAGGAAAGGAGATAATGAAAGTGAAAAATCTGAAGCTATTCTAGATGACAATGTATGAAAAAGTGACATAGGATAAATCTGAAAAGTTAAGTTGGAGTCACATTACAGAAGGTTATGAAAGCCAGGATCAAGAATCCATGATTTATTTAGTGGACAGTGGGGTCATAGAAACTAAACATTTTTGTGGCATGGAGTAACTTGGTCAAATTCCTGCATTAGAAATATTACACAAGCATGTGGGATAGATGGGAGAAAGAGTCTATCAGAGACTGAATGATCAGTTCAAGAACTAGTCTGAAAATTTAGGCAAGCTTAGATAAGGACTTAAATGAAGGTAATTCCAATGGAGAGTAACAGATTAGACTAGAGAAGCAAAGGACGTTAGAGAACTGAAAAATATTCCTGTTCAGGGACTGTACCACTGGGAGGAGAGTAGTACACAGAAATAGAAAAGGAGTGAGGGAACCATAGAGATGCTAGCCTCCTGATGCACAGTACAAACCCTTGTATATGAGCCAATTCTTGTTATCAAGTAATTACATATTGGGCCTGGTTCTTCCATTTTATCCATATCCCCATAGGAGGTAGCTCCTTTACAGCAAACATGGTCAGCAGAGTCTCTTCAGAGATTCAATTTCATAGACATGTTAGCATCTCAGAAGAAAATCATCTTCCCTAAGGCTTATATTTTGTTCTTGATCATCCCAGGTTACTCAGACACTGACAAAAAGGAATAACCATCCTAAGGCATTCTCTAACTTCTCTGCATTTAATTTCAGTGTCTTCTTTTCTCTCAGCCCCCGTCTCTTGCTTTCGCTCTTTTTTCCTCTTTCAAGCAGAATATTCTATAGAATTGCATCTTCTAGTTTCATTTGGATTTTATACAGCCATGAACACAATGTGAGGCTCATAGTAGGCACTCAATCAGTACTTTGCTGACCAATTAATTTGATTCTGTCTATCCTTAATATCCAGTTGAGGAGTGATGTTAAGTTTAAAAATTAGATTTGATCCCCTGCAAGATTGAGATGTAGTCGAAAAAGTACAAGGCCAGGAGTTGAGAATTCTGGATTCTGATTCCAACTTTGCCATTAGCTAGCTGTTTGATCTGGGAAAACAGGTAGCCCTTTATTTATTTATTTATTTATTTTGCTTTTTGGAGGGCAATTGGAGTTAAGTGACTTGCCCAAGGCTACATGGCTAGTTTTTGTGTTAAGTGTCTGAGGTTGGATTTGAACTCAGGTCCTTCTGACTCCAGGGCTAGTGCTCTATTCACTGTGCCACCTAGCTGTCCCGGTTGTACTTTTTTTTAAGTAGAATACTTTGAATCAGAAGACATACATTTGAATCCAGTTTGTTGCTTACAGTTTGTTACTGTGGTATCTTAGACAGAGTTTACCTGGTTCTTGCTTATTTTTAAAATCTAGATATTAACAGGAATTTCTATTTTTGTATCTCCTGATGATCACAACTCTCTACCTTGGGTTGACACTGCCCATAAAGCAGAAGAGCTTAGGCAATCTGAAGGGATCAATGGGGATATGAAGTGCCTCTCATTCATTGGGAACTTAGATATTTAGGTCAGAGGCTGGAGGGCACAATATCAGTGGTAAGCTCACCTTGTCAAGACCTGATTTTGAGTCTACCTTCCCAGCCCCTTGGTCAAGGAATTAGCCATGATTGAATGGTAGTTACAAGATTTTGTTGTTGTTCGTTTGTTCAGTCATGGTCTGACTCTTTGTAACCCCAAGGACCATAGCATACCAGGCCCTTTTATCCTCCACTATCTCCCAAAGTAAGTCCATCCCACTTCAGATTCATTGCTTCCAAGACACTATCCATCTCATCCTCTTCCATCCTCTTTTCCTGTTCTCTTCAATCTTACCCAACATCAGGGGCTTTTCTCATTATGTGGCCAAAGTATATAAATCTTAGCTTCAAAATTTGTACTTCCTATGAGTAGCCTGAGTTAATTTTTTTTTTTAATTTATGGAATAAAATGAGCATTTCCATAGCATTGTGCCATAAAAAGATGATTGTACATGAAACTGCAAATCTACTATGTACAACTCTCTGTTTCTTTCAAATATACAACAAAATTGTCATGGAAGTTTATTTTGCTTCCCTACCTCCCACCATAAAAATGGCTATCATTAAGAACAAATAGGCTTATACATGTAAAATTATGCTATGCATACTTCTATTTGTCAGTTTTTTCTCTGATATATTCAGAGATATATTCAGATTGTGTCTTTCTTCATATGTCCTTTGTAGTTAATTAGGGTTTTTATAATAGACAAAACTGCTTTTTGGTTTGAAGCCATTCTTAAAACAGTATTGCTGTTACTATACACAATGTTCTCTTGGTTCAGCTCATTTTGCTCTTCATTATGTCATACACATCTTTCCAAAATCATTGAGCTTATCGTTTCTTATAGCACAGTAGTATTCTGTGTCAATCATATACCACTATTTGTTCAGCCATTCCCCAATTGATGGGCATCTCTGTAATTTCTATTTCTTTGTGACCACAAAGAGAGCTGCTAAAAACATTTTAGAACAAAAATTAATTAAGATTAATGATGTAAACAAGTCCAAATTTTAGGTATGGTCAAGGAAGCAAAAGTAGATTTTTTTTTTTTTTGGAACTCCCTTAATTTCTACATAATTCAACAAATATTGGATTGTTCTGTTTTGTGTCTTGTTACACAAGAGATCTTGTATCTTGTTTTGTATCTTGGTACAAGATATCAAAACAGAAAAGCACCAGTCATTGGACCTTCTGTCTACACCACCTGCTGAGATGTTACAGGAGGAATTGAGTCTCAAATCTAGTTTCAGTCTTTCTTCTAGAGACTGATGCCATTACATGTGGATGAGTCCAATGGCATTTTTTTGGAGTGGGAGAAGACTTGTGTTTTTCCCAGGATGCTCTTGCAAAGAGGCAAAAGTAAGAGGCCAATATAAAAGGGCATGCGTTGGCCTTGAAAAGCTGGATTATTACGATGAATAGAAACATAAAAGGATTTTTGATTGAGTAACCACAGGCCTTAGACTAACAGGAAAACCATAATAAGAGAGGGAAGGATCAAGATTCAGAAGAGAAGGTTACCCACCTTCTTAAAAACCAGAGAGTACTTGAATATTTCCCAACATTCACCCTCAATGATAATTCTCAGGTCCAGGTCCTTTTTGGTGAATACGTCAGGTTAGTTGCTAGCAGTTGGTCAATTATTCTGTTAATCAACAAGCTAGTGCTAAGCTTACTATGGAGCAGGCACAATGCCAAACCCTGGTAAGAAAAATGATATATAGTCTCTGTCTTCAATGAATTCACTTCCTAATGTGGAAGAACAATGTGAATAACTCTCTGTGTAAACACATGTATATACATGCTTGTATTGCAATGTATATGTATACATGTGGATTATATATGTACACACATGTATATACATGTGTGCATACATGAATATACAGACATGTGTATGTATACAAGGCAGCTAGATGTCATAGTGGATAGAGTGTCAGGTCTGGAGTCAAGAAAACTCATCATATGGGGGGTGGGGAGAGCAAAGCCAAGATGGTGAAATAAAAGCAGAGACTTGCTTAAGCTCTCTGTCAAAACCCTCTAAATACCTGTAAAAAATGACTCTAAAAAAATTCTAGAGCAGCAGAACCCACAAAATGATGAAGTGAAACAAATTTCCAGCTCAAGACAATTTGGAAGGTTGACAGAAAATGTCTTTTGCACCAGGTTGGGAGAGGAGCGCAGACCAACACTGGTCATGTAAGCACATTGCTTCCCCCTCTCCCCCATGCTTCCAGCAAACCTGAAGCAAGTCTCAGGGGACTGAATCACTGGAATCTGTGATGGTTTCCAGACTTCTCAACTCACAAACACCAAAGACAACTTAGAAGGTTAGAAGGAAATGTCTGCCAGGACCTGGGTGAGAGAGGAGTATTCTCTGGCCTCAGCCTCAGGGAGGTGGAGGCAGAGGTGGCAGGGCTGCCTCTGGAGCCCTTGGCCACAGATGGTGGGGTGATTGAGAACCTAATCAGAGGGGGATTGTAGGGATCTCTTTGCTGTTGCTGAGGCCAAGTTCTTTTGATTTACCCTGATCGATTCTGGGTCACAGTCCAAGGTAATGGTCCTGGCATGAGGAGGAGGGCTGGTATAGCAGAGTTTCTTACTGTTGTGGAGAGAAAAAACTCCTCACAGTTAAAAGGCAGAAAAGAATGCTTGTGGGCACTCACGGACCAGAGCACAGGCCAAGAAAGGAGTAAATACCTCTACTTTGATCATGTCACCTTGAAAGAACTGAACATTTACAGGCCTTTAGAAGTATCTCTAAAAACAGCTGCACAAAATCCCTGAAGCTTGGGAAAGTAGTCCCTCCACACTGGAAGCAGAGTTCTACTTTAACAAAGAGTTAAACATTCAAGTAACTGGCTGGGAAAATGAGCAAACAGCATATGAAAAAAAGACTCAGACCATAGATCTGAAAGTCAGGATCCCAAAAGGAACTTAGATATCATTTTTCAAGAAATTATCAAGGAAAATTACCCTGATGTTCTAAAACCAGAGGGTAAATTAGAAATTGAAATAATCCACTGATCATCTCATGAAAGAGATCCCAAAAGGAAAATATTGTAGCCTAGAAAAATTGTAGCCAAATTCCAGAGTTCCCAGGTCAAGGGGAAAATATTACAAGCAACCAGAAACAATTCAAGTATTGTGGAAATACAATCAAGATAACACAAGATTTAGTAGCTTCTATGTTAAGGGATCAGAGGGCTTGGAATATCATATAAAAAGCAAATGAATAATAATAATATAATAACTTATAAAACAATGATAAATTAGTAATAATAATATAATAAAATAATGATAATGTAGCAAAAATAATGATAGAGTTGCAGAATATCAGAATTGAAATGAAACTTAGAGGTCACTTGGCCCACCTGCTTGGCGACAAATAATCCCTTATACATCATATCCAAGAAATGGCCATATCATCATCCTTTGCTGGAGATTTCTGATGAAGGAACACCTAATGCCTCCCAAGGTAGCCCAATCCACCTGTGTATAGACTTTGTTATTAGGAAGCTCTTCCTTACATCAAATCTAATTTGGCTTCTTTGTATCTGTAATTCCAAGCAAAGGCAACTTCCAAGCTTTGGAATACCAACATAATAACTCTCCATTTATACAGTGACAAATTAAGGCAAAACATTCACAGAAAAGAGAAAATCAAAATACAGCATTCACCATGTGTAATTCAATAATTTAGTAAATCCTCAATTCAATCCAAGTACTACTCCATCCCTGGGCAGTACATTCATTTAGTCATTCACAAAGTCTTCTCTCTATTCAACTGGAGATTAGTTTCCAATCATAAACAAAGTGCATTTATTTGGTAGTAAGTTCAAAATTCAATCACTAAGTATAAAGTCAAAGTATCCCACCCCTGGCTAGTACATTTATTTAGTCAGTCACAAAGTTTATCTTCGTAAATGGAGATTAATTTCCAATAATAAACAAAGTGCATTCATTTGATCAGTCACAGAGCACAAAAAGTCAAAAGTTTCCCACCCCTGGCTCACAACTGAATTACAATTATCATCAGTTAATACCAAACACCTTCTCAAAAGGCACAGTGGAGAGCCCAAAGGCCATCTACCCCTAAGCTACAATAAGATTAAGATATGATCACAGCATTTAATACCCAATGAGAAATCTCTTCTTCATCTTGACTTGACTTGAAGCAAGTTCTCAGCAATCTCTGTTCCTGGGGAGACAAAGCTTAACAAAGCCACAAGATACATTGCCAGTGTCCTCATCAACTTACTCTCTGACTGCAGAACAGTCTCAGAACCCCTGAAAACATCAGCAACACCCTATTCCAGGATTTCTGTACACATACAAGAGGAAAATTCTTCTTCAGGGCTTCTGAACCAACAGCAAGGTTCCAGGACCTCTGCAACAACAGCATTCTCCTTCACCAGCAGACGAATCTGGCAAAACAACATCAAAACAGACAGAAAGAATACCAGCACCAAAGCCATGCCTCCTCAATTTTTGCCAGCTCTGGGCGGAAGCTCTCAAAAGTCCTGGGCAGCCCCAACTGGCTCTCAGAATCTCTCTCTCAGCAACTCTGGCCCCTGGAAATTCTTCTCTCTCTCTGCCTTCATGATACTGCTCCTCAAAAGTTTTTCTGGCCTCCTCTGCTTGAGCCTGTCTCTAAATCCACCACACCAGCTTCTCCCAGTTCAGCCCTCTCTCTTCACATCAACAAGTCCATCCCACAAGTGGGATTCACAAGCTCTGGGTTTTTATACAACCCCCAAACCAAGCTAATACAAGGAGATCTTTAAATTCCATTACCATTACAGTATCTCTCACTCATTGCTCCTATTTCTGCCATCTGGGATCATATAGGAAAGGCTTAACACCTTTTCCACATGATAACCCTTTAAATTCTTGATGACAGCTAACATGTAGACTTTGATTTTTCTCTCCTGTAAACTGAAAATCTACAGTTGATTTTAAGTGATGCTCATATGGCATGAACTTGAGATCCCTCACCATCTGGGTTACATTCTTGATTATATATCCCAATTTGTCAATGTCCTACCCAAAACATAGTGACAAGAAGTGAATATGATTCTCCAGATGTGGTCTGATCAGGGCTAGGAACAGTAAGATTATCATTTACTTACCACTAGAAGCTATGCCTCTCCATGTGGCCCAAGTTCACACAAATTTTCATTTTTCTTAGCTACCATAATACATTTAAACTTACTTTGAACATGTGCTAAACTAAAACCCATTTTTTTTTCTCCAAAGTGCTATCTAACCATACTTGCCTATGAAAACTCCTAAATCTAGAATATAAGTGCACTCTTAACTAAGGGCATTATTTGGAAGGATTAGGTAAACACTAAGAAGCTAAATGACACAGTAGATTGACCACTGGGATTAGAATCAGTAAGAAACATCTACCTGAGTTCAAATCTAGCCTTAGATACTTATTAGTAGCTGTATGATCCTGGGGAAGTCACTTCACCCTATTTGCCTCACTTTGCTCATATGTAAAATGAGCTGGAGACAGAAATGGCAAACTATTCCAGAATCTTTGCCAAGAAAATCCCAAGTGGCATCCCAAAGAGTAAGGCATGATTGAAACAACTGAACAACAACAAAAGCAAAAAAGCAATAACTCTCAAAATCCCTCAGGGAGCATGCCCATCTCTGTGAGAAGAGTGTATCAAAGATGGAACTAACTAGTGACCACAACAAGATGTTCATGGCAAATTGCTAAAGATAGATACAATGATAATAGGTCACACTATAACATTTAAATGTTTATATGCACACACACATACATACACACATACATACACACATACATAAACGTATACATATACACATATATAGATATATATATAAAATCTCATTCGATCTTCACAGCTCTTTGAGATAGGTGTTATTATTATCATTTTCAGAGAAACTGAGGCTCAGAAATTAAATAATTTGCCAAGGGTTCCACAGATAAGTGTCTCTTGTGAAAATCAAGAAAAAAGTCTGTGAAACTTCAGATCTGAGACTCTATTTACTAAGAATCTTTGCCTTCTAACACTCATTGACAACAGAGATGATTAAATCTTGAACACTAGCCACCTAGATTCATCTTCTACATAAGAGGGCATCAGCCCATGCTGAGAAAATCAAGGAATTGTACACCAGTCTCCTCAAATTAGAATTCATTCCAAGAATTCTGGGAGTCAGGAATGTGCCAGACATGGAGAAGCATTAACTGATACTAACTGGCAGGGAATTTTTCCTGTCTCAGCCTTCTGTTCTAAATTCCTTTTCTCCATTTGAAATTGGAAAACTTTCCCTCCTGGATTCTTGGCCTGTTCAAACCTGCATTAATGAGCCCTTTGAGAAGCTTAATCAATCACTGCCTCAAGCCCTAGATCTAAAAGTTCTAATTAATCTAAGCATTTTTTTTCTCCTTGAAGGAAACCAAGGAACCCAAGTATCACTGTACACAAATGATAGATTGAAGAAACATACCATAGAAGGAGAGGAATATAAAGAGATAAAGTTAGCTTCAGGACGACAATGATGAAGTCTAATATAGATTCTTTGGCTCTTACAAACATCCTGGTTACAACATTCCTACCAACACTAGTGGAGTAAAGCCTAATCATTCCTAGGCAGGTCAAGAAAACTCAACTGATTCCTCACTTAATTCAAAAATTCAGTTCAGTTCGATAGATATTTGTCAAATGCCTGCTACATGGAAAGGACCGCTATTTGCAAAGCAAAGCACAAATACAATGACCAAAAAAAAAAACAAAACCCCAATACCTGCCTTCAAGGAGCTTACATTCTATTTAGATTAATCATGTAAACAAATAGATAAAGAGAAAGTAATTTGAGAAAGGAAAGGTGCTATCAGAAGGAAGGAAACTGTGACTAGGAAAAGTCTTCAGTGGGAGGTGATGCCAGCAAAGAGCTTTGGAGGAAACTAGAGGTTTTAAAAGCTGAGGTAAAAAGGAGAAAGAGCTAAGGACTCCCTGCTTGCTGCTGAACTGCCCGGCCCCATCTAGTGACACTTTCAAATCCTCTCCCTGGCCACCACCTCCTGAGGGAACCAAGACATGCAAAGTATATGCAATGACTCACTGATACATTATACAAATGAACTGATCTCTGCAAGGCTGTCAGCCAGCACTGTGAAATTCGGTGCAGACAGTCAACCGAATAGAACTCAATTCGTCTGATTTAGAAAAAAAGGCAGTGAGTCAGCTCACTTGAGCTTTGAACTCTTCATTCCAATTAGTCCTAATAATATAAAGCAAATGCTTTTAAACTACTAGAAGTCAACAGCCTACCCATGCCTTCCCATAAATGAACCATTGCTTTTTGCCTTCCATTCCCAGATGCATCTGTAGAGACCTCAAGAAAAGGAGGTTGATTGGGGGTGTCTGCCTGTAGGTGGATCTGTTCTCTGCCCACTTGTGATACAGGACTATCTTAGCTCTGAATCTCATTGCACTAATTTCATTTCCCATAAATCCTTCTCTACAGCTAAACTAGGGCTTGTTTGCCAAATCCCACAATAATAGGATTTGAGAATGCAACAAAGGTCACAGCTAGATGTGAAAGAGCTATAGTTTTAGGAAAAACAACATTCACCCATTCATTTAACAAGCATTTATTAGATATCTCTTACAAGCAATGGACTATGCAAGACACTGTAAGTGCAGAGCTAAAAATGAAGCAGCCCCTTATTCCCCAAAACTTCAAATCTCTTAAGGATAGGCAAACAAGATCGTATTGATGTACAAAAGATACAAAACAAAACAGTATTTTTTAAATAAAATTTTGGTATGAGGACACCAACAATTGGAAGTATTAGGAGGCAGCAATTTAGTGACACTGAAGGAAACTGGGATCCTAAGAGGTGGGGAAGATGAGACATTGCATTCAAGGAATGGAGGATAACCTAGAGAAAGGCACAGAGATGGGAAATGGAATGTCATATACAAGAAACAATAAGCATCCACTTTGATTGGAAAGGAAACAATTTATGACACAGAAGTTTGGAGACAGTGAGAGGCTTTAAAATATAACAGGGAAGTTTCAATTGTACCCTGGAGCAGGAATTCTTAATCTGGGGTTTATGAACTCATTTTTAAAAATATGTTTTAAAAGCTATGTCAATATAATTGATTTCCTTTGTTATCCTGTATTTTTTGTTTTGTATATTTAAAAACATTCTGAGAAGGGACCCATGGGAATCTGCAAACTGCCAAAGGAGTTTAGGGGACAACACAGATATCAAGAGATCCTTGCCATAGAGGCAATATGGAGCCAGTGGAGTTCTTGGATGGGGAACCTGACACATGACCAGACCACACCCATGTTTAAGAATATCAAATTGGCAGGTGCTTGGAGGTGGATTCAAGTGGTAAGAGACAAAGCAGGAAGACCAGTTAGGGTCCAGAACAATAATCTGGATGAAAAATGATAAGAACCTAAACTAAGTTGGTGATTATATAATAGGGAGAAAGTCAGGAGAGAAAGAGACAGAGACAGAGAGAAAGACAGAGACAGAGACAGAGAGAGACAGAGACAGAGAGAAAGACAGAGACAAAGACAGAGACAGAGAGAGAGACAGAGAGAGAGAGAAAGAATTTTAATGAAACTTGGAAGTTAATACCTGTGGTAAGTGAGGGCAAATGAAGAGACAAAGATAACCCCAAACATGAATACTTGGGACTAGTAGAGCTCAGAAAGGTTAGAAAAAGAATAAGTTTTGGGGAAAAGACAAGGAACTTTCTTTTGGATACATTGAGTTCAAAGTACTTATTGGACATCTGGTTGGAAATGTCCAATAAGTAATTGGTGATGAAGGACTATGATGAAAATTGATGATGAAAGCTATGAAAAGAGAATGGGACTAGATATATAATTCTAGGAGTCATCTACATAGAGATTACTTGAATGCATTTGAACTAATGATATCACCAAAAATGATTGTCTAAACAGACAATCTGTCTAAACAGAGAGGAGAGGAGAAAAATAGGAGAGGAAAGAAAAGGTGAGGGGGGGAAAGGTGGAGAGGAGAAAGAGAAAAGACAAAAGTTTAGAATAAAACTTTGATTATTCCATGATTCAAAAAATAAATTCTTGAATATCTACTATTCATTCAACAAACATTTACTGAGTAACAGCTTTGTGCATGGCATAGGGTTAAGTTCAGGGGAATATTCCCAGTTTAGACAAGACAAAGCCCTTGTATACATGGAGACTGTGTATGAGAAAATGGATAAAACAGAAAAGTGGATAACTGCCCTGAAGTGCTTCAATGGATCCATGCTTATCTTCCAGTGGTATAGATTGCAATCCTATTATACCTATTCCCCCTTTGTGGTTCTTGTCTATTATTTCTCTCAATCCTTCACTGAAGCATCACCAAGCTTTCTTCTGGTATAAACTCTTTCTGAATAGGCCTTGTTTTATTCCTTGTATTTTTATCCTTATCTCCGCGTTGTGCCTGCTGCAGAATAGATGCTTACAAATCTTGTTTATCAATTATGAATATCAATGCAACAGCACCAAATCAATGGGTTGCCCACCCTACCGCATAAAACATTCTAGGCTATCAATATTCTTTATATTCTTTGTTCTTCCTCTCTTCAGATAGCAATAGTATACATGGACAGTGAATTAGAGAGGTACCCAACAGTGATGTTAATCATGAAGAGGATGTCTTTTCTCGTTGAGGATTGAGGGAAGGCTACATGGAGAAGATGAGATCACTTATCAAATCAAAGCATTTGAGTTGGCATTTCATAGAGGGGGGCAGGTTAAGACATTTTAAACATAGATAACAGCATTGGAGGAAAGTATGGCTATTTGGAAGAAAAAGAGTAGCTTGATTTTTTGGAGTATAATCTCTATATAAAGAAAAAATATGAGATAAACTTGGAAAGCCAGATGACAGCAACCTTTGAATGTCAGGATGAGGAGATTGAAAGTGACTCAGTGGACAGTAGTTAGCCAATGAAGATACTTGAGAAGATGAATAGACTGACCAATTGTGTGCATTAGAAAGATGTCTTAGATTTGCATCATGGATATATGGGTGGGAGAAAAGAGTGCAAGCTTGTCAGAAAGCTATCACAATAGCTCCATTTAGTCAGTGATAAGGTTTAATAATACATATTTCTATAATGCTTTACT
Source organism: Pseudochirops corinnae (assembly GCA_028646515.1). Classification (NCBI taxonomy): domain Eukaryota; kingdom Metazoa; phylum Chordata; class Mammalia; order Diprotodontia; family Pseudocheiridae; genus Pseudochirops; species Pseudochirops corinnae. Next base: position 21,770,294 of record CM053590.1, on the reverse strand, counting down.
AATTAAAATAGTATTTCCCTCACAAACACCATGTAAAATATAACCATTTCTACTGTACATTGCCACAGACATAGTAAATAACAGAATTAGATGGGAGAAAATCAGCTACAATAAAAGAGTACCAATTTAAGGATCAGAGGATTTAATCTCAAGTTCCTGAGTGATGTTTACCACCAAAAGAGGTTGACAATTTACCTTTTCTCTTAGATTCCTCATCTATAAAATGAAAGAGTTGAAATAGAAGGCTTCCAAGGTCCCTTCAAACTCTTTATCCATGACCCTAACTCCAAAGTTGCCATTCTTCCCACTCCAGGACAGTATAGTTGGTATTCTTCCCACTTCCTCTAGTACCATGGCAGCAGGGATGATGGAAAGGAAAAGATAGATGGTACAGACACTGAACAAGTAGAAGCAACAAGCCTGGTTAACAGATTGTGAAGGAGAGATGAAGATGGGGAAAAAGTCAAGAGTAAGCCTAAGACCTTAAACATGGGGAGGGGGCCTACATAAATGGAGGTGCCACAGAAAGAAATAGTCAAGTCCCAAGGAATCACAGTAGCTTACAGTTGGAAGGGATATCAGCAAACTTCTTGTCTAACCTATACTAAAAAAACCCTACTGTGGAACATACTGAAAAGTGGTCACCAGACCTTTCCTAGAAGCCTTCCAGGGAGGGGAATACATAACCGGGTAATGCACACCTTTCCAATTGGAAACAGTTTTGTTAGTTCATCTTTCCTGATATCAAGTCTAAAATTGCTCCTTTGTAACTACCCCCCATTAATCCTAGTTCTACCCTTTAGAACCATGGAGAACAAGATTAATCTCCCTTGTACAGGATGTTCTCTCAGTTGTTTCATCAAAGACATTATATCATGCATGAATCTTTTATTCTTCAAGCTGAATACTCCCAGTTTTTTTCCAATGATCTTTATATTGAATGGCCTTGGCCTACCCAATTCAATGGGTTGCCCATCCTACTACATAAAACCTTCTAAGCTATCAATATTCTTTATATTCAGTTATGAATAATCTCCAATTTATTAAAGTGCTTGCTGAAATATGATGCCCATAACTGAACATAGTACTACAAATATGGTCAGATGACAGCCAAGTATAGTAAGATTCCCACCTCTTGGATCCTGACTATAATACTTCTCAGTGCAACCTAAAACCTCAATAGTTTTTTCAGTTGTTATTGTCATATTGTTCTTTCAATCCATAAAAATATTGCATAACTGTCTTTAAGCAAACTACTGTCTGGACACATGGACACATTTCACCTATCTTGTACTTAATAAGACTTTTCACTTATTCTTACAGCATTTCATCCCAATATTCTAGGCAGTTGAGATCTTTTTTGGATACTGACTCAGTCTTCTGACTTGGTAACTATTCCTCCAAGCAAACAAGATAAGTTGGGTTAAGATGGAAAGTAATGCGTGCTTTGGGCATGTTGAGGCTGAGGTGCTGATGGAGCATACCAATAGAGATATACTATTGGCAGTTGGAGAATGGTTTACGTGTATAATGCATGGATATGAGGAATACCTTTAAGACAAAAGACAGGGTTCTTTTCCCTTTTAAGGCCATATCGTCTAAAAGCACAAAAGAAAGTCATCAGAGAAGAGGTCATATTGACTAAAAGTAAAAATGGCCACCATTGTGATTTAGGGAAATAGATGATTAAAAAGATTCATACTGAGGTATTAAAGAAAAGAAAGAACTGTTTGGGGATGACATCAGAAGAGCCATTGTCTTCCACAAAGCATTCTTGGTTACCACTGGCTGAGGAAGATTTCTGATCTGGACAAAGAATTATTCTGCATCAGTATCATATACTTAAATGTACTTTTTGGTCTTTTCATTGTAATTCCAAATCTATCATGTTTTCCTGACAAATCCTCTGTTAAGTACATGGGATAACTATTATCATCTCCATTTGACAAGTGTAGAAACCAAGACAGAAAGGAATTAAGTGATGGCCAAGACAGCATGATGGTGAGTTGGAAAGTGAAGGCTAGGGGGTTTCCTGACTCTTGATCTAATGCTTTGCTTACTAGATCATACTTTTGACTCTTCTTTCCTAAGTTTTAGGATCCTTGAAAGCAGACAGTATAATGTATTTATCCTTGAATTCTCCGTAGTACCTAGAAAAACTTTTGCAAACTGTTACACTTCATAATAATTAATACTTCCTGAGTGAATGAATGGACTTTGATTGAATCAACATTTATTAAGCAATTATTATGTTCAAAAGTCATGTTATATTATTAAGAGCTATTTCTGAAGGTCTGAAAATGTTTGATGCTCCCAAAGTGTGTGATCCTGAGCAAGGTATGATCATCACTGCTTTCTTGGACTGGTCTTTACCCAAGAAGGGCCCATGGTCCTCTAGAGTCACAAACACTAGCACTCTTCTTGCCTTTGAACTGTGACCAGGGCCCCTGCTTCCTTGTGACTGATCCCTAGTCCTCCCTCCTCTCTGCCCTATAACTGTGATCCAAAACTGTGTATGAGCAATAGAGTTGTCAATCAGTGTTGGTTGTACCCATCGCCAGCAAATGGAGCCTTGTAATCTTTTTCTGAGCAGTTATCTGATCCCCTTAGGATCTCTGGACTGAGAGGCCCCAAAGCTGCTGCTGTTACATGTATGGGCTCCAAACAGGTTCCCACCCTAAGGTCATACACTTCTCTTACCTCTCTCCTAAGTTTTCTTAGGCTAGAAAAATTCACATCCTTGTCTTTTGTTGGATCTGCCACTCCAAAATCTGATTTGAGGAATTACTTTAAAGTTGTTTGGAGGGAGATGTTAAAAGAGTACACTGGGTTGCCTATAATCTGCCATCCTCTTGAGCATGTACCTTCATATGTGCCCTTTAAAAAGACAATTTCCACATTACCGTTCTAATTCTATGTTTCCATGTCTGCCTGGATACCACTTCAATTTCTGGTAAATTGCTTGAAAGGGCTAAATTGTTCTATACTTTCAAATGAAATAGAAACTTTTTATTGCATTTCACAGCTCACATTCCAACCAATTTTGGCTCCTTGTAATGGTATTCAATCTCATTTTGGGTGTCTGGACTGTGATGTATTATGGAATCTTACGAGGCTGCCTCTTCCCCAAAGGGTGAAATACTTAAGATTTGAAAGCATGCTGTTTGACAAGTAGATACTAATTTCAATCAATTAAATTCACCTCAGCACCCCATATGTGTAAGACACTTCACTCAAATATAAATACAAAAATGACATTTTTCTCTGCCCTCAAGGATCATATATTCTACTTGAAGGATCAAATATGCTTTCAACCCTTAGGTCTTCAACAAGCCATATGAACTCTCTGGCCCTTAGTTTCCTAATCAATAATATGAGGGGGTTGGCCTTTGAGGTCCCTTTGAATTCTGAATCTATGATCTTATAAATATAAATTTATAAATATCTTATAAATAACAGATGAGTAAAGGTAACCATTCACAAAGCCATCATTAGGTAGCAGCTATGGGGAAGGCACCAGGTTAGGTGCTGGAAATACAAAGCCAAAAAGAAGTTAGAGTCATTGTGCTCGAGGACTTTGCATTCTACTCTTGAAGGAGAGGCACATACACACACAGAGAGAGAGAAAGGGACAAAGGCAAAGAGAGAGACAGAGACAGAGAGAGAGAGGGAACAAACATGAAGTTTTCAGGAAATGTTTCACATAGAAAGTGGCACTTGAGACAAGCTTTGAGGAAATTTGAGAAAAACCAAATATTCTCAGCAATAAAGGTGAATATGGAGGCCATTTTAGGCATGTAAGAAAGGTTTGCTAAGGTAAGGAGATAGAGGATGAAATACCAAGTTTGGAGCACAATTAACCCAAGTTAACTAGAACATAGAGGTCATAAAGTGGAATCAATGCAATGTCTGGAAAAGTATGCTGGAATGATCCTGTGAAGGATTTTGTGGAGAACAAAATAGATTCTTGAGTAGAGGAATGATGTACTCATACCTGTTCCTTAGGAAACTGTTTTTTGTAGAATGTAAAAGATTAGACTTGAATATAGAACATGATTCCATTAATTAATACATGAAGTCTTCAGTTAAAGATCTGGAAGAAAATTACTCTAACATGATAATGTGACTTTGATCAATCATTTTTCAGTAGTGTCTGCCTCTTTGTGATTCCCTCTGGGGGTTTTCTTGGCAAATATTGGAGTGGTTTCCTGTCTCCTTCTCCAGCTCGTTTTACAGAAGACTAAATTTAGGCAAAGAGGGTTAAGTGACTTCCCCAGGGTCCCACAGATAGTGAATGTCTGAGGCTGGATTTGGTCTCAGTTCTTCCTGATTCCAGACCTGGCTCACTCCACTGGGCCACCTAGATGGCCCAATCTGACCTTATAAATAGTTAATTCTGGTCATCTGAAAGGAAGCAGTCTTTTTGGGCAAGTCAGTATCAGGACAGAATGATACTTCACACCTTTTATCTTAGCTACCTCATTTCATCTCCCTACCCACCCATCCACCACGTGTTGTCCCAATGCCTACAGAGCTAGCTAGTTAATTGGGGAGAAAGGGTGTTACTATTTTTTAAATGTATTTTAAAGCTTTTGGAATCTAGCTGGGAACCCAGATGATAATTTCACTTGATGGCAGTTTACAATTTACAAGGAGATCACCTGACTGTTTTCCCTAGCTCAAAGGTTTATTTTCTCCTCTTGCAGAAAAGAACTTGTATACTCCATACTGCCCTGCAAAAATATTCTAAAGAGATTCCAGTATCCCAATGCTTGGAGAAGAAATCATGTTGTATTTCTTCTGCAGCAGAATACCCTGAAGCTGGAGCACAAAGAGGGACATGCATTATCCAGATTTGCTTCTTCAAATCCACCATTTAGAAGTCAAAATATTTATCTTAGTCTCTACTCAAAGAAATCTTTCTCAGTCAATGATCTAGCCTTTATTATGTGCTTACTACGTGCTGAACACCATTCTAATCAATAGGGAAATAAAGAAGGGTAAAAACACCGTTTCTGAGCTCAAGGACTTAACGTTCTAATGGAGGAGACAACCTGTAAATAACCAGGGACATACAGGATGTCTGTAGAGTAGACGGGAGGTCATGCTAGAGAAAAGGCCCTAGCAATGGAAAGCCAGTCTAGGGATACTGGGAAAAGATTCCTGAAAAAGAGAGGATATGAACTCAATTTTAAAGGAAGCCAGAGAATCTAAAACATGAAAGTGAGGGAGCAAAGCATTTCAAGCCTGGAAAACAGCCATTGCAATGTCAGAGATAGGAGATGAAATATCACAGAGGGTGAACAAGCAAGGAGGCTCATATAACTGACTTGTGGAGTGTATGGAGGGAAGAGAAAGAATATGCTAGTAGACTGGAAAGGTAGGAAGGTGCCATTGTTGTAAAAGACTCTAAATGCAAGACAAAGAACTTTTAATTTTATCCGGGAGATAATAGAGAGTCATTGGCAGGGTGTGTGTGTGTGTGTGTGTGTGTGTGTGTGTGTGTGTGTGTGTATTTGGGGACATGACAAAAATCAGACCTATGCTTTAGGAAAATCATTTTGGCTATCAAATAAAGGATGAATTAGGTGAATTAAGCTAGGGAGACTAGTTAAAAATCTATTACAAAAGTCTAAGCAACATATAAGTGGCTGAACAAAAATGATGCCTATGTTAGTAGAAAGGAGATATCTATATGAAATATTGTGAAGGTAGAAAAAACAAGATTTGATGACAGATTGGATATGTAGGGTGAGTGAGTGAGGAGTCAAGGATGGCACTGAGGTTGTTTGGAAAATAGCTAAAGAAAATCTGTTCCCTGTTTTGAGTCACACAAGTGTGAGAAAGCAGACATTTTCCATTCCCTAAAAAGCACTCAGGCATGTCTCATACTCATGTCATGCTGTAAAGACCAAGTCTTGAGTGAGTTCTAACTTGAGAGGATGGGAGTTATGTCTTGGGAAAACTAAGTCAAGACACCAGCGTTAATGCTAGTGTTTCTTATAAGAGAGATCTTTGTGGATAATATCCATATTGTCTTCTGTATATATTAAGACACCCCTAAGAATATTACAGTACCCTAAGATACAATGACTTTGAAGAATACATAGAATCATGTTGCAACTAATGAACTAATAATGAAAAGAAAAAAAGCACCGAATGCAATGATTACAACAATGTGAATGGAGATGGAGGAAAAGGAAATGATGCTGTGAAATTCTTATTATCAAGCTTGTCTCAGAGGAAGAAAGGAGAAAAAAACTCCGTATCTCTCTTTTATTTGCAAAGGTAGGGTATTCTGGGTGAGGAATACTGCATATGTTTCCAGATTTGTTTGGTGTTTTGTGCTGTTTAGTTGTGCTGAACTGCCTCCTTCTCTCTCTCCTTCTCCCTGTCCCTCTGTCTCTATCTCTCTGTGTGTTTCTCTTTGTCTCTGTCTCTCTTGTTTTCTCTCTTTCATAGAAGGCATAGATCTTTGATACAAAGGATGACTCTTAGGGGAATTACTTGGAAATCAAGATGATGTAAAAAGAAGAATCTTGTAATTACACCACACAATAGAAATCCTTACTAAGAATGCAAATTTATTAAGGGGTGATGTGGAGTATAGCAAAGAGTCTTTGTAATCAGGAAAACATGGTGGTTCTCTATGTGATCCTAGGTTACTCATGGTAATGGCAAGCACAGAAATAGTTCATACTTTATTTCAGCTATTGAAATAACACCCTGTTTCAGTTCAAGTTTCTTTTGAGCCTTGCACCCCACAACTTGTGAACCCTAGAATTCATGAATTCCTACAACAGGAAGGGGAGGAGCTAATGACCATATATAAGGAGAGGTTCAGGCTAGGGACAGCACAACTGAGAAGAGGATTCTTGTAGCAGAGTCAAAAAGGAGAAAACTTGTGATCTGCTGGCACTCTGTTTGTCTGCTCTATCTGTGTTGACGTTTGTTTGGGATACTTTGTACAGAGTGCTTGGGACCTTACTGGAACCCCTGAAAGAGGACTTTCTGGTTGTATGTTTACAGAAGTCCTGGAGGAGGGTTTTGGAGGTCATGGGACTTTAATGATGATTTGTGCTGACCTTTTGGACCTTGTTTGTAGGTCTGGGTTGATGATTTGTGTTGAGTTCTCAGACCTTGTTGGTGGGTCTGAGTTGATTTCATAGGCAGATAGTGAATTGATGATGGTGCTGGTAATGTGTATGAATATTATTGTGGCTCTGTCAAGCCTTGTCTTCCAAGAAACAGGAATGGTGAAAGATTTGAGGTGGACTGGACACTGAACTCCAATATGGAATGGGAACTGGACAAAGAACTGGACAAGGTGCTGGACAAGGAACTGGGAGCTGCCTGCCTTTGAACCCAGGTGACAGTTGGAGCTGGGACCATGGAAGAGGAACCATGGATGCTGAGAGCCAGCCTTGAGTCAAGCTGAAAGAATACTTTACTTGGATACTGTGTACTGACTGAGAAGATTATGATTTACTGTGACCTAGGGGTGGAGAACTTTGACTTTTGTACTTTGTGATTGAATTAAGGATTTTGTGAGTGACTAAATGAATGTACTTTGTTTAAAATAGTGGTTCTCAACCTTCCTAATGCTACAACCGTTTAATATAGTGCTTCATGTTGTAGTGACCACCAACCATAAAATTATTTTCATTGCTACTTCATAACTGTAATTTTGCTACTGTTATGAATCTATCTGATATGCAGGATGTATTTTCATTGTTACAAACTGAACATAACCCACAGGTTGAAAACCTCTGGTTTAAAACTATGTAACTACTTTGGTGAAAACTATGTGGCCATTTTAGTGATAAGTTGTTGAGTTGTGAATGCTGTATTTTGATTTTCTGTGATAAGTTGTAACATTGTGAATGCTGTACCTTGATTTCCTGTGAATGTTTTGCTCTGATTTATTATTGAATAAATAGAGAGCTCATTATACTGCATAATCAGAACCTTGAAAAGCTGTTCACAGCAGCAATTCTCTGGAAAGCTGTTTGTGCTTGGCTTTACAGTCATATAGTTTTTTTTAGCCTCAGTTTTCTCATCTGTGAAATGAGAATTACAGTAGCACCAATTTCACAGGATTGTTGTGAAGCTCAAATTAGATAATATAGCTAAAGCACTTCGCAAAGCTTAAAGGGTTCTATGAATGTTTATTATGATCATAGCCATCAAATGTGTTAGCCAAATAACCTGAGACTTTCAGGTGATGCTTCCTTTCATAGAAATAAATGACCTCATTTTCATTATTAGTTAAAACTGTGAGAGTCTTATACCCAGATGTTCCAGCATCACTCCTAATAGAATAAAACATCAGTGAGAGTGAGGACTATTTGATTTTTCTCTGTCTCCAGAGCCTAGAAGAGTTTTGTCATTGTTCAGTCTTTACCAACTCTTCATGACCCCATTTGGGTTTTATTTTGACAAAGATAATGGAGTGGTTTGTCACTTCCTTCTCCCTCTCATTTTACAGATAAGGAAACTGAGGCAAACAGAGTTAAGCAACTTGCCCAGGGTCTCACCGTAAATCTCTGAGGCCACATTTGAGCTCAGGAAGTTGATTCTTCCTGATTGCAGGCACAGCACTCTATCCACTGTACCACCTAATTACCCCCATACATTGCCTAGTACAATGCCTGGAACATAATATATGCTTAAGTAATTCTTGTTTAATAATTAAGCTTTAAAAATATAAAACACTCCAGACAATTTCAGAATGTGACTGTGTGATTCTCAGAAGAAGAAAAAAAGACCTTCCCAATAAAAGATGAGGAAGGCAGAGTTAGATGACAGATTTATGTGAAAATGATGTCAGGACTCTAGTGGATCATGAGCTCAGTGTAAGTCAATAGCAAGATATGATAGTCAGAGTGGCCAGGAATAATAAGGCAAGAGTCTCATTATCCTTTACCTAGATAATCCAACATCTGGATAATTGTGTTCAGTTTGGGGTATCACATTTTAGATAGGACATTGATGAGCTGGAGAGAGTCCAGAGGAAGATAATCAGTCTGGTGAAAAAGCTGCAAATTCAAGCTAAGGGTCTGCTGAAGGACCTAGTGATGTTAATTCTGGAGAAGAGAAAGTTTGGGACTGGGGTAGGTTATGATCATCATTTTCAAAGATTCAGAGACCTGTCATGTGAGAGAACCCTGATCTGTTTGGCTTGGTTCCACAAACTTGAAGTAAAAGTATAGGTATAAATTGAAGAGAGGCAAATTTGAGGTTGATTTCAGGTGGGATGAAAACTTCCTAAAAATAGAATAACATAAAAATTGAATAGGCTGTGTCATGAAAAAATGTGTTCTTCCCTCCTTCCCTCCATCCTTCCCTACCTTTGTGAGGAAATACTGGATAATAACTTAGCAAGTGTTACAACAGAGATACTTTTCCTGGTACAGGACAGACTAGATGGGCTTAGAGGGTCTTCCAACTTGGAGGATTCTGTCATATAGAGAGACTTTAACTTTGTCAAAAGAAGAAATCAAAAGCACAGATAATACAAAATAATTTATACCTGTCTTTAGAATCCACAATATGATTTATGATGGGTCAGGAAAGAAAATCTCTGTCCTAATTGTGTTTTGTTTGAGCTAATATTAATGTTTCTGTTTGTTTCCTGAGCACAACTACCTGGAAAAGTCCAGGAGGAGTTATGAAGCATAGAGTACTTGGTCTCAAAAATTTAGCACAGATTACCTCTAAATTAAGAATGAATTGATTGTAAATACATATTTTTACTAATACATATTTTTTCCAAGCCCAACCTTCCTATTTTTATTCTCTCCACATTAATTTCATTGTGCATTATTATATGCCCAAATGAAAGAACAATACATTACACATTTCAGCTAATTTTACAACTGAAGAAATTGAAATCAAATTGGGTTAAGTGAATTGCCCAGGTTCACCCAGCTAGTAGGTGTTTGAGGCTGGATTTGAACTCAGGTCTTCCTGACTCCACAGTCTAGCCTCTCTCCACCGTGCTATCTAGCTACATTTAGTGAGTGCTTAATAAACGTTTGTTGAATTCAGTTTTAATTTGGGCCAGGAGCTACTTTCAAATTGAATATTTTCCTTTGTTTCCACTTGAAAATATTCCAGATATTTCCTATCAAGTGGAAAAATCCTATCCCACTCTCCAAATGGAGACTAAGAGTTTTAGAAGTGCCATTAATTCTTTCTCATCACTAAGGTACTACTTGTGAGAAATGTTTTGGAAATCAGGGGAATAACTTCAATCATGCAGTAGGAAATATTCCTTAGCCCGCTTCTTCTTTTACTTCCTTAATTACAGCAAAGCTTAAATCTTGCTCAGAACAACAAATCCTCTATTGACCAGAGCAACTGAAGCTATAATCCAAACAAATGTATTTGAACTAAAATGTACAACAGTTAAGCGGGAATCAATTCACTTTGCACAATTGATTCCTGACACTTGAATTTAGTATATGTTTGTCAAAGCTATTGAGTGAAATATAGAACCACGTTGTGCTGCTGTTGACTCGAATAGCTGATGTTAGGAAATGACAAAAATTAAGCATCAAGAATCCTGTGGGGAAGGCACACAGAAAACTTCCAGTGAAGATGGCAATGTGAAATGTCAAAGAGTAAACAGACTCGCCCACAAACACCTGAGCAAAGATTGAAAAGGCATCCCGATGGAACAATGATCAACCAGAGAGAGAAACGTCAAAAAGCTCTTCCATCCAGTCCAAGACAGCAGTTACAGAACCACAGAACTGAAGAGTTGGAAGGGCCAACAGGGAGCATTTATTCCAACCAATGCACAAATGAAATCCTCAGAAATCCCACTATGACACAGCAGCCACATTTTTATCAACCTCTGCTTGAAGACCTTGATACAGGAAGACCTGAGTTCAAATCAAGCCTCAGATATTTACCAGCTATGTGACCCTGAGCAAGTCACTTGATGTTCTTTGCCTTAGTTTCCTCATTTGTAAAATGAGCTGGAAAAGGAAATGGCAAATCACTCCAGTATCTTTGTCAAAAAAAATATCAAAAGGGGTCATGAAAAGTCAGACTTTACTGAAATGACTGAACAAAAACAACAGTCACAATGGAATGTAACATGTACCTATAAAGATAAGGCAGCCAGGTGGCCCAGTGGATAAAGTGTCAGGGCCTGGAGTCAGAAAGACCTGAGTTTAAATCCGAACTCAGCAATGTATTATCTGTGTGACCCTGGGCAAGTCATTTAACCCTATTTCTCTCAGTGTCCTCATCTGTCAAATGACCCATAGAAGAAAAGGAGAAACCATTTCAGTATCTTTGCCAAGAAAATCTCATAAAGGGGTCAGAAAATGTCTAACATAACTAAAAAATGACCAAACAACAAAAACATTCTTAGAAAGTTTCCACACACATGTATTTGATATCAAAACTGACTTTATCTCTTTTCAGTTTCTATCAATAGATGATTCTACCCCCACGGGAAAAACAGGATAAGTCTAATACTTGAAAACAGTTATATTCCCCTGAGTATTCCCTTCCTCAGGCTAAATAATTGCAATTTCTCAAACAATTTTCATATCACACTCTCTCAAGGCCCTTCACTGACCTGTTTGCCTTTCTCTGGGTAGTCTCTAGCATATCAATCTTCTTTTTAAGCGTGATTTTCGGAATTGAGCACAATACTCCAGATGCTTATTATGGATGGAAGACAGTGGAATTATCATCCCTTTATTACCAGAAGCTATGTCTCCCTTAATAAACCTCATGGTTGCATTAGGGTTTGTTGTGGTTTGTTTTTTCTTTTTTTAGCTGCTATATCATACTATTGAGTCATATAGAACTTACAATTCACTGAAACACTAGCTTTTTTTTTCAGGCCAACTGTTGTTTGATCATGATTCCCCCATTTTACATTTATAAAATTCAGTTGTGCACACAAATACTCAACTTTCTATTGCTCACCAGATAATTTTGTCTTAATTTCAGTCCAATGCTCTAACCTGGAAGAATGCTTTTAGATCCTGACTGTCATCTGAGTAAACAACCCCTTCCAACTTTGTGCCACTTACTAAGCATGTCATATTTGCCTTTATTCAAGGCACTAATAAAAATGTTAAATAGAACTGAGCAGCACAGTGTCATGCGATATTCCACTGGAGATTCCTTGCATGTTGACAATGAGGCTGCTCTTTGAGTCTAGCCATCCAACCAAATCTGAATCCATCTGGTTGTGTTACTGTAATTGGTCTAGAGGTCTTGTTCCTTTTAAATACACACACACACACACGTATGTATGTGTATATATATATATATGTATATGTATATATGTGTGTGTGTGTGTGTGTGTGTGTATATATATATATATATATATATGTATATATATATAATTTTCCTTTTTGAAATACCCCAATACACTATTCAGAGAGACAGAATGAGTAGTGTGTATACCCTAAGACTTTCCAAGAGGCTTGAAGTCAGCACTAAAATTGGAGTCCAAGAACAAGATAGTACAGAAGATGGCCAGCCTGGATATAATTTATTTACATTTTAATAATTCATTCATTGTGTGGCACAGATAATAATGTGTTTCAGGAGCCTCCCTACTTCCCATAGCCATCCCATCTCTTTGTTTGAAGTGACTTCAACTATGGTGCTCTTGTTTTAAGAAACACCAAGCTATTTTATTCTCCCTCCCTTCTTATTGGATATTTTGTCTGACCACCCTTACTTCTATCAGCTCATATTTTTTCAATTTTTTGTTGTTCTGGCAATGATACTGAAATAAGATTTGACTTCTATAGGAATAAAAATCTTATATCTTACTTGTAGGTGATAAACAATGAGTTATCACTAGGTTTCTTATGCTATATAAACCTGCATCTTTAAGGTTTCTTTTGTCCAGTGAGTTTGCATGTAAAAGAGTGTTCTCATTTTTGGTTTCTCAATTGGAATAATTAGAAGTAAGTGATTATGTCAAAAGACCATCTTTTGTGTAATAATAATATAATCAGCTTGGCAGGATAAGCTATCTTTGGATATGGGTGGTTCTTTGCTTTTTTATGTCATATTTGAGTCCTCTCCTTTATTTTTTTCATCATAGATGCGAAGACCTGATTGATTTGAAATGGTATTACTTACTATATAAATTGCCACTTGCTAGTAGTTTGTAATACACTCTCAACCCCAAACTCTGAAGCTTGACAATTACATTTCTGGATGAGTTAAGTTTGGGCTTCCACTCTGTCAGAATCCTAAGGATTCCATGAATCTATATTTAGCACTGATATGCTAATCTTTCTGGGAAGTTTTATTGTATGACTTTAAAGATATGTATGTGTGCCTGTGTATGTATACATGCATGTATGTTTGTTTACATACACACACTCTTGTTTTCCAAGATTTTCTTCCTTCTGGGAAAACAGTGATTTTCAGACTATCTCACTCTATCTTCAAGATGATAAGCTTTGGATTATAATTTTAATATTTCTTTTTGTGTCTGCATTTTTGAAGTTTCTGCTTTCTTTTGTTTCTAGTGCTTTATTAAAGTTTTTCATCATCTATATATCATTTATTTTGTCTTTTAAAATTCTTCTTGAAGACCTCTAATTTTTATCCTATTTCTTTGTTATAGTCTACCTTTTTTTCTGTTGCCTTTCTTTTTAATGATATTTAGCTTCTCAGCCAATGTGTAGATTCCTATGGTAGTTCTGTTATAATTTCTGGGTCACCAGTTGTTACTGAAATAATTTTCCCTTACTCTAGAGATTTTTCTTTTCTCTTCTTTTATAGGCTCTCAGAGGGGGATAGTATATCAGAAGCCATCTATTTTAATCCACAGTGGAAAATATCTACCATATACCAAAAAACACTCATTCTGTCTTTGTTTAAAGACTTCCAGTGAAGGAGAACCCAGTATTGCCTGAAATACACTATTCTACTTTTGAATGACTCTCTTAGAAAGTTTTTCCCCCTTTCTTTGAGTCTAAACTTATCTCTTTGCAACATCTATCCATTGTTCATAGTTGCATCTTTTGTGACTAAGAGAAACAAGTCAGATTATTTTCCTCTTCATCCTGTAGTATTTGTAGTGTTTTTTTTCCATACTCATTTCTTCAGTCCTTTCAATATTTTTATTTTTGAGGATTTATTTGTTTCTTTTTTCTCTTTTCTGTGCCTTTACTTTATTTTGATATATTTCTTCCTTGAAGTAATCAAGATTAATTGGATTGTATATGACATCTGTGTCCTGCCAGAATTCTTCTGAATCAATACAACAATTTTTTGTATCTTTCATTTTTATATCACCTTCCTTTCTGGATATAGCTTTTCATAAAATACCACTTCTTAAATGATATATGGATTGTGATCTGCACTAGTGGAAATAACCATATAGATGAAAGCTTTTCTAAAAAAATTGCATATGTTGATGTAACTAATTCTTCCCAACAATATGGAAACACTATTTCCATTTGTCTCTATCACTATATGATCCTATATGTGGGAAATGTTCACACTGTATTACAATGAGCTGCTATTCTTTACATATTACTCACAGGCCAAGAAGCATCTATTAAATAAATGAGTAAGAGATTCCACTGTAATTCTGAAAATGGAAAACTGTAATTTCTCCCCATCCCATTCTACCTTTATTTTAAGCTGTGTTAGGGCAATTCCAGCCCATGTAAAATTTTACACTTTAGTAGGCATAATGAGTTCAAGAAACTTGCCAGGCGAATCCCATATTTAGATATTTTCCTGTAAGAATATTGGTAAGGCCCACTGATTGGGTGAAGGGGTGAAGGGTCTTTTCCAATATTACTTACCTCTATATGTAATGCTTTATAAGATATATATCACTTATAAAGCACTATATATATACAAATACATATTTATATATATATATACACATATATATATACATACATACATATATATATATACATACACACACACACAGTGCTTTTAATATGCAAGCCTCTTCTGGGAAGACTTCTTAGACTAATTTGAAAAGTGATAACTATTTTTTCTCTACCTCTTTGCTCAACATGAAATTCTTAAAGCTCTGTTTGTAATTTACTAACCCAATGATTCTCTTGGATCTAAATCCCTCAAATTCACTCACCCCTGAAATATATATTATATGAACATTATATTGACCTTATGTCCTTTAATATGTTTATACTAGTTCTAGTAGGTGGAGGGAGGGAGAGCTAGCCTTGAGGCCTGCAAGATCTTGGTTCAAGTAGTGCCACTGCCCCTCCCACAAACTGACTTTTGATACCAGATTCATCTCTTGACCCTTTGGTGTTCTAGGCAACTTTCTAAGACTATAAATGCCGTATAAGGGAGCAAGCTGCACTTGTAGAGGGGGTTAACTCACTGAGTTGTCAAGTATACCATTGACTTCAATGGTACAGTATCCATCCTTAATACTATTCCCTAAACATGTGTTTGTATTTATGCATTTTACTTAGGCCATATTTTCTTAGGACCATGGAGTTTTAGAGGTAGAAGAGATTTTACACTAAAAATAATATTGTTTTTGACATATTTTTAAAAAATTCGACTAAAATAACTTGAAAACCAGTCTTTAAAAGCAATTTTACTCGCTTAAGCTTTCTTATTCATTGGGCAATTATATGACACAGTGAATAGAGCACTGGGCCTGGAGTTAGGAAAAATCTGCATTCAAATCTATCCTCAAACACTTCCTAATTGTGTGATCCTGGACAAATCACCTTGTATCTTTTTCCACAGTTTCCTCAACTGTAAAATGGGGGTGATAAAGCATCTACCTCGCAGAGGTAGTTGTGAGTATAAAATTAGATGATATTTGTAAAGCATTTATAAACCTCAAAGCAATGGTTCTCAACCTTCCTAATTCTGTGATCCTTTAATATAATTCCTCATATTGTGGTGACCCCCAACCATAAAATTATTTTCATTGCTACTTCATAACTGTAATTTTGCTATTTTCTGAATCGTAATGTAAATATCTGATATGCAGGATGTATTTTCATTGTTACAAATTGAACATAACTCACAGGTTGAGAATGGCTGCCTTAAAGGATAATATAATTATTATTGTTGTTGCTGTTATTATTATTAATATTAATATCATTATTATTTGTTTGTCAAGGTGCCTGGAAAAGATCAATAGTCATAGTCTCTCAGAGCACAAGAATTTCAAGACTGATAAACAAGCATTGGTTTCAATAGTATTTCATTCTGCATTTCCTCCCAATAAGAGTGTTAGATGATCCTCAGACATTTTAAATCTAATTTCGGGGGTTTTTTCTCCTTTATAAATGTAAGTTGTGGAAGGCATCATTTTTCAGAATAAGATTGTTTCATCCACATTAAAAAATGCTGATCAATGTATCTACCTTCTTTGATTATTTTCTCTAAAGCATCAGGATTTTAGCAAGTCATGTCTTCTTCATCTGCACTGGACCATTCTGGCGCTTTTAGCCTTATGCAACTATGTTCAATCTTAAAAGCCATCAAGACAACTAACACTATAAATAAAATAGATTAAAACATTCCTCTCTATCCATTCCATTTTCCTTTTTCTTCACTATCTTAAATATATTAGAAGCTCTTGTCTGAATGGCTGCTCTACTAAGAGAAATGCATTTCTGATGATAATCGCCAATGCTTACCATTAAAAGATGCTCCATTTCTATCATTAAAACATTTCTTATTCTTGTAGCTGTTTGTAAACCACAAAAGGGTGCTACCACTTGACTTTTTCCTTTATTTTGTCTCCATATTTGATGACTTTCTTTTCCATAGATTCAGGCCTTCTAATAGCTTCAGTTTTAATTTTTTTTTCTAATTTAATAGTGTTTTTTCTTTTTTTTGTACTAACAGTGTTTCCATTTAAAGTATTCTTCCATTTGTCCATTTTGCTAAGTGATCTTAGAAATATCCACACAGCTTTGGTAATATGAAATATGGCAGCACACCTTTGAGTACAGGCAGGTGCAGACAGGTAAGTTACAGTGGTGGGTCAAAACCCTCAGCAAGCTCTCATGCTTCACATTAATTGAATTTTAGTTCACAGTAATTATAATATTACATATTTAATTATTAGCATTAAGTCAAATTTTGCATTATCTGAACTCACATTCATAGTGACTTGTTTGTACTGAATGAAGAAAAAGCCTGGCAAGTATTTTGACGGAAAATATTCAACCACCTTGCACTTTATGACATGACAAATTCCAAATAGATATGTAACCTACATACAAAAAACTCACATAACTATGGAGAAAATTAGAAAAGAGAGAACTATTAGTTGCACCAATTCCTAGAGAGAGAATTCATAACCAAAACAAGCAAGAAAGAAACACATTTTTAAAAGATAATTTATATAATGTATTTAAGAAAAATATTTTTCACAAACAAAATCAGTGCAACCAAAATAAGAAGAGTTTTCAAGTGGAAAAAAAAATCTTTAAATCAAATATTCATTTTAACATAACTTAATGAAGCATCTATTAATGTGTTGGACATTATGTTTGATG